>CM055896.1:40599595-41193720 GCA_029582155.1 Panopea generosa
CAATTTTATCGATTTAATCTTAATATGCCTGCAGGCAAAAGATGTAGCGATAGGTAGTTTATTTCTCATTATCGGAAAATGTAAAGGGAAGCAATACATTATCGACTACTAGACAAGAGTAGCCTTTATTGGATTTTATCGATTTAAGTGTCTGAGGTAGTTTCTGCGATATGACGGATATATCTAGTACATTGCGTTTTATTAACAATGTGGCAGACTGTGTTACATTGTTATATCTAAAACACGGTGTTACATAGCTATATCTGACACACCGTGATACGCGGATATATCTATCAGACCATGTAACATTGCTGTTGTAGCATACTGTGTTACATTGCTAGTTGTAGCACATTGGGTTACATAGCTTTATCCAGCACATTGTATTACATATGATACAGTATGTTTCACTGTTTTATCTAGCACATTGTGAGAACTAGTATAACATCTGCCACTTCTTCCACATCAACAACGATAAATTCACCATTGCTGTCGATTTCATTACCATTAATTTCATCCGAATTACCGTGCACACGTGAGAACAAGAAAGAAATTGATACAAAGGCATCAATTCGCCGCAAAAAAAAAAACACTACAAAATCATCATCATAGTCATCGTCATCGTTACTATTACTATTACTAGTATTATTGTCATTATTGTTATAAACTTTATCATTATTATTATTATTATTATCATCACTCTTCGTTTAAACTTATATTTACTATATGTTTTATTCATGAAATGAGAAAAGTTATAGCTATGTAACACCGTGTTTTAGATATAACAATGTAACACAGTTTGCCACACTGTTAATATAACGCAATGTACTAAATATATCCGTGTAAAACGGTGTCGCAGATATGGCAATGTACCACAGTGTGCTACAAATAGCAATGCAACACCGTATGCTACAATAGCAATGTAACAATGTCTGCTAGATATATCCGCATAACACGGTGTGCCAGATATAGCAATGTAACACAGTGTTCTAGATATCACAATGTTACCCAGTATGCTACACTATCAATATAACGCAATTTACTAGATATATCCGTGTAACACGTTGTCGCAGATATAGCAATGTAACATAGTGAACTAGATATAGCCATAAAATACAGTTTGCTAGTTGTAACGATGTAACACAGTGTGTCAGATGAATCCAATGTGCTAGTTATGGCAATGTAAATCAGTGAGCAAGATATATAAATGTAATACAATATGATATATATAGCAATGTAACACTGTATGCTACATTAGTAGTAACACAGTATGCAGCAATAGCAATATAACAAGGTGTGCTGGAGTATAGCCATGTAACACGGTGTGCCAGATATACCAGTGACTTAATTATTTAATTGTTTATCTGTCTCTGGTGTGTTTTGTACTGCTATGTTTTGTCAAATGTTATCGTGTTAATTTTTTGTTGTAAATATAACACTCGTAAACCATACATCACGAGTCGACTATGTAGACTTTGTTTGATTTTGCGTCGCGTCTTTAACTATAGAATTGTAATAATGAATGAAATGTGTTTCGTAAATAACGTTTAAGCGGTTTATTTCCACTGATAGAATAATGAATAAAAAGGTAAGATCAATAAAAAGTTAATAAATACGTCGGACCAAATGTTTTAAAATGCAAATCCGTTGTGAAAGGATGAATGAATCACATTTTTATGTTGCTGCAACGGATTGTGCACGTATACAACTTTCGTTTATATATTAAGTTGGAGACAGTATGAACAAAAATGTGTTTCACAGACGTGGACCCGGCTAATAAGTGTTAGTTTCAACGTAAATTCTCTAAAAAATGATAATTTTCCTTTTGGTGAAATGAGCAAAAATTCCCCTTTAACTTCCGGGTAGTGATTGTTTGTAATAAAACAGTTCTTAAGCCTTCCTGCATGTTTATGCATGAAAGCGAACTAAAATCAATGATAAAAAAAAATATAAAAAAATCTTCCACTTTTCTCACTCAATTCTTTCATTTTTTTTCACTCTCGCGGAATGAGCAGTCTGGCAAAATAAATCGTTTTTCATGAATAACTTGTCAGCGGATCATTTCCGCTGATCAAGTAATGAACAAAAAAGTTAGATAAAGTAATTGGTTAGCGAAATACGTCAAGCAAAATGTTTTACAATGCGAATCCAAGGTGAAATGATGAAAAAAATCTAATGATGAAAAAAATCTCATTTTCATTTTGCTGGAACGTGTTGTGCACGTGCACAAGTTTCGTTTGTAATTTTGGCTGATCACAGTATGAACAAAAAATGTGTAAAATTGTACATGAACTTGAACTCGCCTAATAATTGTTAGTTTGAAGTTAATTTCGGTGATAAAATGAGTATTTTCCTTTTGGTGAAATGAGAAAAAGTTCCTCTTTAACCATCGGGTAGTGATTGTTTGTAAAAAAACCCCAACATTTCTTAAGACTTCCGGTATGTTTAGTGTGTAACTGTACTAAAATAAGTGATAAAAACAACTTTCATTTTAGTCCAATTTTTATTCTGCTATTCTACTGTTCTGCTGGCAGAATGAAAATATTTCATTCTGCTATTCTGCCAGCAGAATGAAAAAAAAATCATTCTTGTGTTCTGCTATTCTGCTGGCAGAATGAAATTCTGCTATTCTGCCATTCTGCTAACTTGACCGACTTGACCTATTTTACCACTGACTATATTTGCATAGTAGAATATGTGTTGATTTATACATGTTTCTAATCGTATTCTTATTTTTCATTGTCCTCAGAATCTAAACTTGTTCTATATTTCATTTCTCCCTTATGCTTGGACAGGTCTTTGCATTCATTATTGATACTCATACTTGAACAATATTTTTAGTCATTCTGGATTCAGAGTAATCCCAATCATTAACATGGTGTCAATAAACCTATCACACACATGTCATTCCATATGCCTGGAACATGGCGCACAACATTCTCACATTTCATAAACTTATGAAAGACTGGTTTCATTATACTTTCTATAGATCAGAGATAGTAGACGCCATTATATGCGTAATTAGTATGGAAAGCTGCGAAGAAATATTGCATCTCATGCTTAAGTGTTACCAAGTGTAAAGGCCAGTTGGCATCTTTCTCAGCTCGGATGTAACATAATCAGTATACCTCACACATACTTTATTACACCATCTACCCATTTTATAGTCATTTTACTTTTCTTAGCAAGATTGCTTATAGCAGTTTCCAACTCTTCATATTAAAGTGTCAACCATTAAACAAATCCACTGTTAATTTACGTAAAACTCTGACAATCTCAGGGAACGTTTTTCCATTCAACATATTAGCTACCCATCGAAATAATATCATGCTTATTGTGACGACATATGTCTTCACACCATTAATACGAACATTATGTTAACCGTTTTTCTATTCCATGCGAAAGCCAATTTATGTACTTTGACAAGAGGGAATAGTATAATATTCAGTAAAACAAAACAGAGAAAGACTCTTCGAACGTATTTTAACAGTCGTATATATGCCTATGTCGTTGTTATGAGATATGTAGAAAAATTCCAACATTGTTTAAGACTATTTTAGTTGTATATAAAGTCCGTGTGGTTCCGGTGTAACATTAAATTTTGACCCCGTTAAAAATTGACCCGGGTCACATTTCAACATTATATTCTGACCAAAACAGTTGCAGAAAACTGATCAGTGTTAAATTTTGATCAGATATTGGGACCTTTTTAACGGTTTGTTAAATATAAGAAAAACATCACATGACTGTTGTCCATGTTGCAACAATTAAACATAAGCCATAGTAAGCCTTCAATCGACAATTAATACACATCAATCGATTTTCCATTTATTACACACAAAAATGCCAGATAATGTTTTTATTGTAATTAATAAAAAAACACTTTCGAAAGGATAGACTTGCCCTTTTGAATAACTTAGCGAAATTATAAGTAGGTAAACGATACTTAAATGAGCATAAGAGCACTTTAATTGTTGGATAGAGGCAACTTGGGGGTAGTGTGTGGGAAGGGTTTCCCTCTCCCGCTGGTGGTGGTAATACTAATTTACTGCTGCTATTGGGGTATGGGGAGCCGCTCCGAAACTTCAATGTTTGATATCGTAAACACTTACTGCTGAATTCTACTAATTTCTTAGAAAATATGGTTGTTATCTACGCCAATGTTGTTGTTTTTTTTTAAACGTTATTACACGCACGCACGCACGCACGCACGCACGCACGCACGCACGCACGCACGCACGCACGCACGCACGCACGCACTTGTATTCAAAAGCGAATCTCCAACGAGTATCAAACTCAGTACACTGCGGGTCAATACGTAAAGGATCAAATTATGCATTCTAGTGAGTTTTACGGGGAAGGGGTATGATTATAATTTACTCCAATAGTTTTTTTCAATTTAAAACGCATTTATTAAGAAAACACACATACAGACACACAATAAACTTAAGACTAAACCATAAGATGTATTAAAAAGTGAATTTTAATCGAATTACACTCCCAGTACTACGAGCTAATACGTAGATCGCCCTGCACTCCTGCAAATTTGGGTAGGTGGTATGTGTATGGCAGTGGTCTAGCTTGGTCAAAGTTAACCTGCAGGTCTAGAAATTTTGATGGGGGCTCTGAGGTACACACTGTGTGTATTTTTCTTATGTAAACCATATATCAATCACTTAGGGACTTTTATTTTCTGGGAAAAGTGCAGACCTTGGCCTGCCAGTGCCTTTGTGTAGCTATGCCGGTGTGTTTGTGTGTATTGGGGGAGGAGGCGAAAGCATGCGCATTGTGTCATGTACAGTGTTTTATTTATCTTGCAGCTACACCGTTAAGGATTAACAAATTGAAAATCAGATGGATCCTAATAGTTTGTCCTTGGATAACGTACTAAGTATATTGCCATCTACAGTAACTTTTTCACTATATAAACTTAAAACAGTCATATTATTTAACAAAACCATGCCTGTATCTGACAATTCCTTATAACCGGATTCTTTATAACCTTATTTTTATATAGAAGGGCAAATATCGGGGATTTTACTTTGTTGACTTTGTTTGTAATAAACAAAAATGCCCGTCTGAATTAACAGAACGGTATATGTATATATTAAACCAGCTATATAAACAACTTGTATCATTTTATCAAATCTATGTTTTCCCCTGGCGAATTAAAAAATGATACAAATAAGTACATATGAGTTCACCATGACGAAAATGTGAAGTTCGCAAGAAAGAATTATATCAATAGGTCGAAGATCAACGTCACATCTACAAGTTCTTTTAGTGTGATTGATTTTAAGCCACTTCAACTGTTTCAGTTATATAATGGCGGTTAGGTATCCTAACGGTTTTCCTGGAGTTCTGTACTAGTACTAACCGATCTTTGCTAGTAATTGACTACTTCTCCACTTGAAACAGAGGCGGAGAACATTTTTCACAAAGAACGTGCCCGTCGGGAATCGAACCCGGGACCTCTGAATTGACAGGCATGTACGCTACCATTGCGTACAATGGGTACATAGGTACAATGCTATTTTCATTTCCCCCGACTGTAGAACTGTGGAATGGTTTGGACTTCAGCAGCCAATTGTATAAATGTTGGTTTAATTTCAACTCTTGGTTATTTTTATCCTAAGTTTTAAAATAACTAATATTTACATACCAGATATCATTTATATAAGTGTTTTTAACCTTTGGTTAAAGATAACTCAGGCCTGATTAAAATATAACCAATGTTCAATTATATATGTTGTTCTTTCAGTCCTTAAACTTTGTGAGATTATTGGTTAAAAACAGAGAAAGCAGTTTAAATTCATTTCCACATCAACAACTGTCCGAGAAGTCACATATAAATAAAAAGTTACTTTTTTTAGTTACTTTCTTCAGAAAATCTAGATGGGAATCTAAACTTTGTGTAATATGGCATTGCATCTCCAGTGCCCCATGTATATTTTAAGGGTAAAATATCTAGTTTATGGTGATCTTGATTTCAAACAAGAGGGTCATGTTGGCCAGATGTCGCTTAATTGATTATATAATGATCCATGGTTGTTACTCTCGGTTGCTATGATTACAAATGGTTGCTATATAGAAGTTTGTGATGATAAAAAAAAAATCCTTTTCAAACTGACATTGACAAAATTCATGCGAACCATTTAATTTAATCATATCATTATATAATTCAAGGCAACTCATTTTAACATCCTTTTAAGGATGTACAATCTGCATTGATTTCTCGTTTATGTTTATGCTGTTCAGATATATTTACATATTGCAAAAAAAGTTACATCAAAAATAGGAAGGTATTAATAAAAAACAAGACATGTCCGTAAAACATCGCGCTGGAATATTCGCGCTGCTTTGTCAATAAATAATACAGACCTGACCAAGTAATATCAATTGCTACACACATGCACTTGTCACACACAAGTGAGTGTTATTAAGTTTTGGGTTCTATATCTGTTTCTGAGTTTTTAAACGTTTTATGTGAGGAAATAAGTTTAACCAAGATGTTTGTTTGTGGTTTAAACATATTTTGTTTCTATTTATAATATAGAAATTGGGTTCAGTCTTCCAACATTAAATCCAGCCCTCTCCGTGGGTCAGATGAGTGTTAAATACGAAAAGTATACAGATGCAGAAAATGGAGATAATTGTCACCATCAGCGATATGGGGCATAAGTTGCAGACTATGTTTGATAATACGAGGGCGTTAGTGTAGTTTCAAACCAATCACATATGATGTTACTGAGATACGTGCATCAAGTTGCACGGAAAACTTTAGCCAGTCCAACAATGGCCATAATTTGCATTAAATTCAGCCAAGAGTTAATTAACTTGTTTGTTTGATAACCCTGAAGACTTGGGGAAGTTTCAAACAAACAAGTAGGTGGTTACTGAGATAATTGCATGATAGTAACTTGCATGCAAACTTTAAACCGAAAGTGGGACGCCGATGCCCAGGTAAGAGAGAGAGAGAGAGAGAGAGAGAGAGAGAGAGAGAGAGAGAGAGAGAGACAGACAGAGAGAGGGAGAGAGAGTTGATGTAGGAATGCATCTTGTGAAACAACAACCACACTAACGAAAAGCAATTCCAACAAACACCATTCCGATACCACACGTGTTATCAAAAATGCAACAACGTATCTATAGCATACCGGCCATTTTTATATATCGTAAACCAACATTTTCCGGTTATAATTCACACTTTATATCCACAAGAAAATCCATATTTATAACAGCAGTTTTCAATGTTGAAATATGGTCCGGCCGACTATTCGGTCAATTTCCAACTGTTGTGATCAGATTTTAACGAGTGTGGGTGGGTCATTAAATAACGGACGGGGTCAGTTTTCAATGTTGAAAATGGATCACTCATCCATTGAAAAGTGACCCATGGGGTCATTTTTCAACGGGGTCAAAATTTAATGTTACACCGACTAAAATAGAATGACTGTCGATCTCTGCAGAGAGGTAGAAATCCTCCGAATGGGTGTCATGTTCATTTTATCATTTTTTTGTCATGTTCACTTTTGTTGTTAAATTATCAACCCCTTTGTGGTTCCAGGGAGCCATAAGTGTATGGCAAGAATAGGATCATTGTGGCTTATGCATGTCGTAAGAAGCGACAATTTGAGTAATACGATATCATCTGCTGAAACTCTGCAGTTCTGCAGGTATCAAGGTTCTAGGTTCATTCTGCATATTCATTTGTTGATGTATTTTTTTAAATTTGTAAGTTAATTTGTTGTTTTTGTACATATAGAGTAGACCTGGAATCTTTCTTCCTGTTGGCGTCGAATAACCTATAATGTGTTGGTACGTCGTAAAACTCTATTCATTCATTCATTCATTCATTCATTCATTCATTCATTCATTCATTATTTGCATATACATGTATTTTCAATTGTGTAATATTTATATTTAAGATGGTAGTAACAGGTTTACTTAAAATCAGTTTATTCAAAACATTTTATTTGCACTTTAAACGAAAGTGTTCTGAAAACATAATTTTCAATTCATTTGCCGCCAAATTGGCGGCCATCTTGAATATTTCAAAATACTCAATTGTGACAAGATGTCATCAAACTTATTTTCATAAGCAATGTCTAAACTAACATAATCACCAAAAAAAATCCTATACATTTCCATGCAAGTTTCAGTGCGATATATGCCGAACTGAAACTCGTTTGTTAATTATCTGTAGAACGGACACATCTTTTTCTATATATAGACTGTTGTTGATCTGCACTGTCCATGTTTATATGTATGACATATTTTGCCTGCTGCAGACGCGGTGTTAATAGTGTTGTTTTTTTATTTGTCAAGAAAATTTATTGATATTATCTTAAACAAACATTTTTTTTGATTTTCATGTTTTTACACTTTCAGACCTGGCAGCCAAAAACCAACATTAAAGAAATTGCAGTCATTTTAGAAGACGACCTGACTGTGTCACCGTTGTTTTACCAATATCTCAAACTTGTCCATTCGAAGTATGATAAAAACGATCATATAAACGGATTCTCGCTTCATGGACACACAATACGCCACAGTGACGGTGCGATCATGCAGGACATTCCATTCAAACATAACGTGTTTCTATATCCTACAATAGGATCATGGGGATTTTCTCCAAGTAATCCGAAATGGTTCAAATTTGTGGACTGGTTTAAAAAGGCATTGAAAGATAAAAGCTTTAACCCAATAGTCCCAGGAAACATTGCCTCGATTTGGTACCAGTCATTTCGGCAAAAAGGCAAAGAAGATTCCATGTGGACTATTTGGCACATATATTACGCCTGGAAACATAATGAATTAACTTTGTATCCCAATTTTCCAGGTAGGTTTTCAGTCTATTTTAAAATACTTTTGAGTCTAAATGATCTCAACCCTGATGTAAAATTAAACAATTGCAAAACTGTGGTTGGGAGACCCGTTAACCTTGTCTAAGCTCCGCGGTGACGGCCTTACTATTGACCGTTCCAAGGTCATGACCTCTGTTGTGACTTCTTCTATATGTATGTTTTGTGTATGACATAGTAGTGGCTGTGTCTTCTGAAATCTTTTTCGTATGTATGTGCTGTACAGAAAAGAGCTATGAGAGATTTCTTCGCACCACCGTCTGCTGCAGCGGCAGATGAAATGGCATGGGAACTAGTTTGTGCAAGACAGTTAACTGTATCTAATTATTGGATTCGGTTAAATCATAAACATGTAAGACGACCTAATAATTAGATGTATATGGTTATACGTTCGGAGGAGTAAAATTAATTCCATACGTGGAGATGAGTAAACTCTATACAAATGTCGTGTGTCCTTCTAAGCTTGAGAAGAAATTAATGTTTTTTTTTCTTTTCCTGATACTTGCATTCAACTAAAGCAATATTAAAAAGAATAGAGAATATGCTGTTGTCGTATGATGTTTAGAATCGCTTTCAACATTTTTATATTTGAAAGAGTATTCTGAGCGCTGCAACACTGGAGTATCATGCCGCAGACACATGGCATGCAACCCTACACAGTCATATAATACTGACACCAGGTCGACCAAACCTACAGTTATCCTCTTTATTCTGAGAGCGCATAGTGAGGAAGCTTCTGGTATCATTTGCAAGTGACCCGGCCGGTGATCGAAATCCTGACATTTCGCGGCGCATGTGAGGCGGACGCACTACCACTAAACCACGATGCGGTATTAGAGAATATAGAACTTAAACAATATAATAGATAAAGAATATATCAGTGACACGTATGCTTATGTTTCAGGTCATAAAGGATTAACGTTCAACTGGAAAGAAAACGGACTGCACTTTAAGGGTTCTTCTATAAAAGAACCGAATGCAGACTTCGACGGATTGGTTCAAACATTGAATCTTAGCTATGAAATCTTACCTGATGAACCAATTGTGTTGAGAAACGACGGAAAGACACAGTGATTATCACCACATCAAGCAACATAGATATGCTATTTGAAACATTCATGGAATACTCCATATCAAATAAACATACATGCAATTTTAAACATTCATCTAATATCACATATCAAACAACATAGATATTTGTGCTATTTGAAACGTTCATGGAATATTCCACATCAAACAACATAGACCTCAGTGCTATTTGAAACATTCATGGAATTTTCCACATCAAATAACATATATCTCAGTTATAGTTGAAACATATATCTCAGTTATAGTTGAAACATTCATGGACTATTCCACATCAAACAATATAGACCGAAGTGCTAGTTGAAACATTCATTAATATTCCGCATTAAACAACATCATTATCGTAGTTTCGAATTTCACCATCGTACTTTCGTTGTTTTGACATTACTAAAAATAATAAATATGCCGTGATGGCCCAAATGGAACACCGTGTTTCACTATCGCACATCATAAACACTTAACTAAATTTTCTTTATATATATATATTTATTTCTTACATTGTTACAACTGTCATTTAAACTTTAATGAATTCTAATATCACAGATACATTTTCCTAAACCTAGTTCAAAGTATGCTCACATTTTTAGTATCACTTCCTATTTTAACATCAACCATTATTTCAATCAAACCATGCAACTAAACCCACCCCCCACCCCACAACTTTCCAAAGTATCCTACGCTCTTTAACCTCTCGCATACCAAAGTAAACTGTGCACCCACCATCTAACTTGTCCTATTTAAAGGCCTCGCTAGAATCCTATACAGTCACACCTAGACCATTAAAAATACACAAGCCAGGGATGCATCTTTGAATGCGTACATTTGGTTAATTATCAACATGTAAAAGTATATATATATATAATACAGCTGTTTGTATAGTTTTGTTTTTGACTTAGAAAGGATATGTCTAATTTTTGTCTCTCAACCCATAATCTAATGATAGAAAAGGGAAGACATATAGGAATCGATAGGCATTTAAGATACTGCTTTTTCTGCTTAAGGATAAACACATATGTTATTGAAGAAGAATATCACTTTCTGTTTGAATGTCCACTGTATAACAAGATGCGAAATACTTATTTTAAAGACATATGGTTAAGAAACAGCTCTCATGATTTATTCTTTTCCCTTATGTCATCTTCAAAAACAGATGCAATTTTGTCAATCGCTATATATTTGTATCACGCAATGAATACTAGAAAACTAGTTAATATTCTATAGTTTCTTAAATAATACCCATTGTAATGCTACAACTGCATTTTATTATTTGTACATTTGTCGCTCTATTGAAAAATCGTACTGTTTGTATTTTTTGTTTTAGGCAGATAAATAAACTGTAAACTGTTCATTATATAACTATTTATTGCGGCTCGATCAAAACTGAAATTTAAAAAACAACAAAAACAACAACAACAACAACAAAATAACAAGGTTCTATATTTTCTGCATTTTATAACATATCAAACAAGTTGATATTATTATCTTTGCTACATAGACGGCGTTCGTCTTTGTTTCGTGACTTTTATGAAATATCATTTTGGAAGTAATCTTTAAAATTGTTACCTGTGCACTGATCCATAGCATAATCACGTCGGTTCGCCACTGCCATAAGAACAGATACTAATTGTGTTTATAGAGCTAAACTGAGCAATTAATTTACTAGTTTATACAAATATATTATAGATTTTTGTTTGCCATATTATGTGATAACGTTAATTTGAATACTTAAATATTTCAAAATCTTATGCTTTGCTGGTGTATACAATTTCCACCAGTTAATTCTATTTTACCTTGTGTACATACTTGTCTATGGGTAAGTGTATAGGACTACGGACACCATTGCTGAATCAAAGAATGAACTTGATACGTTAAAATTGCAAATCCAAGTACATTTGGAGGGGCTGCTAACATTTATTTTTTCTGCATTTTCTTCGAAAGCCTGGACCAATTTAATACAAAGGTAGCATAACCCGATACTGGCCAATGAGTGACTTTATCGCGGGCTGCGATTTAGTTTTCTGGTCAATATAATTTTAAAAGAAATACACTACATGAGACAAAATACAATATATTTTATTGAACATAATATCCATAATATGATGTTTGATATTTACTGTGAAGATAAGAAAATATCTGTGATATCCGTGAGGCATCTTTAATATTACTATCCTTTAAATACACCTGCAATGCACATTTTCGTACAATGCGCCTGAAGAAAAGTAGCTAAAGGGAGAATACTCTTATATATATTTAAAAATAGCCACCATTAGTACCGTTTCCTAAATAGTCTGCGGTGTGAGTCATGTCGACCGTTTACTATATACATAACTTGTATGTGAGCTGTTTTTGAATGCATATATTATACATTGTTAGTTAAGGGATGAAGTAGAACGTTGTAGTATTCAAGACACACACATCCTCCTCTAGTTTCAAAGCACGCCGTAGGTGTAACATTAAATTTTGACCCCGGTGAAAATTGAACCGGGTCATTTTTCAACGTTGAAAATTGAACCGGGTCATTTTTTCAACATTAAATTCTGACCAAAACAGTCGTTGAAAACTGATCAATGTTAAATTTTGATCAGACATGGGGTCCTTTTTAACGGTTTGTTAAATATTAGCAAAACATCACATGACTGATGTCACGTGTTGCAACAAATAAACATAAGCCCTGGTAAGCTTAGTTAGTATCGGTTGCTATGATTACAAATGGCTCAAATTTAGCCACACAAGTAATAAGCTTGGCGCAAAGAAGCCACTTAAATACCCATTCGTGTGAACATCCGTCCGTCATTCCGTCCGGTATTTCGTGTCCGGCCTGTAATTTTGTCATGCATAGATGGATTTTGTTAATACTTGCTACAAATGATCAACATAACATGACGACGTGTCGCGAGTAAAACCCATACCCGTACCTCTAAGGTGAAGGTCACACTTTGAGTTTGTTTAACAACACTTTGAGTCTGTGTGAGATTTCGTGTCCGGTCTGTAACTTTGTCATGCATGGATTGATTTTATACAAACTTGCTACAAATGATCAACATAACATGACGACTTGTCGCGAGTAAGACCCACACCCGTACTTCAAAGGTCAAGGTCACACTTTGAGTTTGTTTGACAACACTTTGAGTCTGTGTGAGATTTCGTGTCCGGCCTGTAACTTTGTCATACAAAGATGGATTTTATAAATACTTGCTACAAATGATCAACATAACATGACGAAGTGTCGCACTTAACACCCAGACTCCCACTTTAAAGGTCAAGGTCACAATTTTACTTTGTTTTGACAACACTTTCAGTCTGTTTTAGATTTCGTGTCCGGTCTGAAACTTTATCACCTATGGATAAATTTCAAAAACACTTGGTTCAGTTGATCATCATGACATAATTAAGTGTAGCATGTATGACCCAGAACCTTTCCTCAAAGGTTGAGGTCACACTTTCAATCTGTTTGATATTGCATGTCTAATCTGTAATTTTGTCTTTAACTTGGCTCAATCGATCAAGATGACATGATGTATCACACGTAAGATCTAGACCCGTACCTCAAAGGTCAAGATCACACTTTGAGTTTGTATGACAACACTTTGAGTCTGTTTGAGGTTTCAAGTCCATCCTGTAACTTTATCATACATAGATGGATTTCAAAAACACTTGGTTCCATTAATCAATTGATCAACATGACATGACGTTGTGTCACGCTAAGACTTTAAGGTCACACTTTCAGTTTGTTTGATATTTCATGTCTAGTCTATAACTTTGTCTTACATGGAGGGATTTTAAAATAGCTTGACACAAGTGATCAGCATGTCATGATGATGTGTCACCTGCATTTACCTGTAGAAATACCCAGACCGTTACATCAGATGTCAATGTCAAGGTTATACAAAGGTCAAGTTCACGCTTTAATGTAAAAAATATAAAATTGCATGTCTAGTCTGAAACGTCAGTCCATTAGTTTTGATATTCATTGATACATCGCTACCTATTATAACATATATTGTTATTTCCACAGACCATTTTGGGGGCATGCGACACTTACCAGTGACATTTCTTGTTTTTTTTTCTGAGAAATTGAAAAAAGAAAAATACCAAAACATAATAAATATCGGATCCAAGGGAAAGGATGGTGGGTGGTAAACTATAAATTTCGCAACAAAAAATCATTGAATATTATCCACATATTTAACATCGTTACCAAATTCTAAATGTTTTTTGTGATGGATCTGTACAATTTGTTAATTTTCATAATGTTCACGAGTTGATGCCGTCATATAAACATTAAATCGATCACATAAAAGTTTGCACGGCGCTTTATTATAAAATTTGTAAACAGATCCTGGCCCACCTTCTAACACATTCATCTCATTACATTCACATTGAAATGAGTGTAACGACGATAACTCGGCGAACGAGATTGAGCCTGGCCATCATGGCCGAAAATCGCTCTTTCTATCCAGACATAAAATGTAAATAACAGTTTTCATTTAATAAATGCGGTGTGTTCCATGTACCTATTATATTATAAATCATATGCGTAGTCTAGAAGTATTGTAATTTTGCTTTATGCTGAATAAAAATTTGGATGTCTATCATCGATATGCAATTGAGCTCAAAGCAGGAAATAGTAATTAGATATTAGTCAGAAAACGGCACAATCTGAGTGACACCTTGGTGGGAAAGTTATTATTAATCATTTAAGTCCAATTACAATAATAGCCCACAGGCATAATTGATATAAATGCAAACACAATATGAAGTTCAGTTTTATTGGCACAATACACAATAATACGACAATACACAATTGCCTATGGCATACACTATATAAACATAGGTAATGTATTCATAAACAGTCAAACATCGCAAGTTATCAAATCTAGACATTACATTTTAAATATTTCAATGCAGTGGATAAAGTTAAGAGGCAGATAATTTTTTCTAAGCATACACGTCTCAAAAATATATCTTAATATGTTACGCACTAGTCTTTTATTTGTGGATGAAACTAGATTGATAAATTTATTGATTGTGGGAAATAATATATATTTTGAATACTTAGTTCTGGCTGTTCTATTTTTGGGACAAATTTGATTCAAAAACATTTAAGGAACATAATTCACAATTCGATTCTCTTTTTCTACATGTGTACAATAGCTGCCTGGTTCTATTTCTAAAGAATGGGCACTTAGACGTAAACACGTCAAATCTTTGTGATTATTTTCGTTTGAAATAAAATCTAAGTAATCTTCATATGTAAAATCTACTTTCAACTTATTATAATATTATAGTTTCAACATAGTCTGTAAGTTTCGGCATAGTATGAACAGATGCAGTCAAAGTTTGCAGGTCTCTAATTCTCTGTTTAAATAAGATAAAATAAATTACATTTGGACTGAAATTTAGCCATATGTCTCCAAATCTTAGGTTATTTAAGAACAATGCCATACATTTGGCCCAGCATTTATTTTTTTGAAAGTTACATTGTTCATTAAAAGATTTATATAAAACTGAAATCATTCGCTTCATGATCTTAGTCCAGTACATAATGGTACGCTTTTTAGAAAGCACAGATATAGAAACTTCAAAACACAAAGATGACATTACCTGATTACAACTTAAGAGTTTGATACATTGGAAAGAGAGTTATATAGAATAGAGAAAAAATGTTTTTTGTAAATATATATATTAATCTTAACAAGGGAAACTATTATATTATTGACGTTTTTTTTTGTATTATATAAAAATATAAATTGTTTTATTTTTGTAAATATGCAATGAAAAAGATAGGCAAATATCAAAGGTTTCAATTTAAGGAGATGTGATAGCAGGATAATTTGCCATGGACTTTGTGTCATTCAGAAATGATAGGTCGTTATGTTGGTAAGATATGTGCGAGTTTAATGTAGAGTTAGTAAATAAGAATTGTCTATATGTCTTTTCAGGTTTGTCATATAATATTGGTGATGATATAATATTGTACGGAACTGAACAAGACAGAAATTTTATTTAGACTTGAGCATCGTAGCTCATCATCATATACAAACATTTTTAATGCATGCAATCTGATGTCTACAATATAAAATATATAGTTCTAAATAAATATTATTGAGCGTGGTTTTAAACAAAATCATTTTGCAAAGTCTAGTAAAATAATATTGATCGAGCAGTATTAGTATATAAATAATGATATCTTTAATTAACATATCTATGTACTATCATAGTATGTGCATTGTTACACGTAATTTATCAGATTGTATCTGCATTTGAAAATTTTTGTCCAAAATGATGCTAATTATGTTGACAACGGTTTTCTGTTTGTATTTAATAAATCTATAAACTCGAACATTTTTAGACCCCCATTTTCGTAGTCCTGTATTATGTTTTTTCGACCTATTTTGTCTGGTTTACTGTCCCATAAATAATCATACATACAATTATTGATTAAATAAATTAATTCTGGCTTTGGAAATTCTAAGACTGTAAGAGGGTATATAAGTTTTGTTTTGATAACAGTTATTTTTCCAATAATTGATAAATTGTGTCTCTTCCACCTTTTTAAACAGTTCGTATTCTCTTTTTTTGCATTAAATTTAATTCATGATATTTGGTTCTATCATTTGAAAAAAAAATTCCCAATGTGGATGAACATTTTGATGTCCATATAAATTTATTGTTAGTACCAAATATTTCAGTAGAATTTTTTAGTGATCCCGATATTAATATAACAGATTTTTATTGTTTGATTTTAAGCCAGATATTTTATTAAAACCATCTAGCTTTTTTAACAAAGATGTAAACGTTTGATATAACCCATCCATCATAAATGTTGCATCATCTGCAAATGCTGTATTTTTTATTTCTCTATTATATTGGTTTATACCCTTTTTATCTTTATCTGCTTTCACAGACTTGTATAAAATTTCTATAATAAGTATATATAAATATGGCGACAGTGGACATCATTGTCGTACTCATCTATTTATGTCGAAGAACTCGGACATGTGTCCGTTTTTAACTACACAACTTTGTGCATCATTGTAAAATAGTTTAATCCAATTGATAAAATAATTACCAAAGTTAAAATATTCAAGAGCTTTAAAAATAAAATCATGATTTATACTGTAGAATGCTTTTTCAAAATCGGCAAAAAATATAAGTCCTGGTTTGTCTTCGTCATTTGAATATTCTATTACTTCAAAAATAGTTCAAATGTTTTTGCTAATATATCTTCCTTTTAAAAAGCCGCATTGACTAATATTGATAATTTTATTTAAAACGTTTTTCATTCTATTTGCTATAGTTTTTGTAGATATTTTATAATCAATATTAAGTAAACTTATTGGTCTCTAGTTGCCTAATGATGTTAAATTTTTATCTTTCATAGGTATAAGAGAAATTATACGTTGTTTTTGAATTGTTGTTAATGAATTGTTTTCGTTTGAATAATTTATAGAGTTTATGTTATAGTGTTGATTTGTATTCCAAAATATTTTATAAAAATTCAGCTGTAATGTCATCTGATCTTCGACTTTTACCATTTTCCATTTCTTTGAGAGCTGTAAGACATTCTGTTTCATTAATAAGACCTTCACATGAACTCTTTTCGTCCTCGTCCAAAAGTGTATTATTTGTTTGTGTTAAAAACGAGTAATCATTAGTTATTGTGGTATCTTTACTGTATAATGTTCTATAGAATTATTTAGTTTCCTGTAAAACAGCTTTTGAGTTAGTAATTTCTTTATCATTTTTTATTAGACTTGTTATAGTTTTATTTTCTGATCTTTTCTTTTCTGAATTGCTAAAATACTTGTATTTTTTTCTGCCCCTTCTATCCATTCTGCTTTTGCTCTAAGTAAAATTGCCTATGTTTGTGTTTTGATAATTTCTTCTAATTCAGCTTTCTTTTCTTTTACATTATTTAAAATTGTCATATTGATTTGATTATTGTATAGTTCTTTCTCTAAATTATCAATATCAGTTTTTAGTTTCATTTCTAATTTTACTGTTTTCTTTTTTTTTCGCGGATGTGGTTTTAATAGTTTCATTCCTTACTATACCTTTAATAATTTCCCATAACACCTTAGGATTAGCTTCTTTATTAATGTATGCTATTTCTTGTATTGAATATTTGTAACTGTAAAGTTAATCATATGAACATAAACAAACGCCAAATGATTTTGAAATTAGTAAACACACAAGTATTATTCAATATTATTTTTTTCAATAAGCCAATAGTTTCATTGCGTCCAATCAGAGAACATAAAAAGGATTAAACCCCGTCAGTTTGATAATCTATTAATGTATCTTAAGGGAATGCATCAGGAAAAACGCTATGAATATCTTAAAAAATAAAATTATTTTTAAAATGGTTTAATAATCTCATTTTTTCATTAAAATAAAATCCGAATGACTTAATACGTCAAATCGACCAAAATATGACAAAATCTCGATTCAAATCTGTGTGGTAAACTTCCCCATTCTAAATATAGACAACACTTAACTACTGCTAGACGACTATTGCATCGTCATTCGGACTATTTCTAAGATTTCTAAACCATTTAAACTTCGTGTATACCGGATCAAATTGAAATCAAAATAAAAAAATGCGACTCATTTAATATGTCACAAAAATGTTGCAATTTTTAGCGGAAAATCTATTTAAGTCTAACCTAGGCGCGTAGCCCAAGTTAGAAAATCTCTTTTCAATATATGCATATAGTATGTTAAAGAGGGTATCCTTTTTGCAATACTGGGTAAGAGAGTATATAATTAAAGGCATGATATATTGAAATTTTTTTTGGAAAAATCTGGATAAATTCCATTAAAATAAGCGTATCAAATTAAAAGTAGGTATTTTTTAATTTCTTCTTAATCTGTTATTCTTCATTAATCATCTGATAGCTTCGCCATCTGAATATTTTTTAGTTACACAAGCCCCTTTAACAGAAGAATAGTTTTATTTCTTGATACGGTAATCAGCTCGACATTGGAAAACTTGATGACTGAACACGATATAATTTTTATGTGTTTACTACTAACACACACACACACACACACACACACACACACACAAATAACATGGACATTAATTCTGGGTAAAAAAGAGTTATCCGATTTGTGTCCCTTATGACAGTTATATTTTGCTTATTTATGACTAGTAATTACTGAGATGTAAGTAAATGTTCTAATTATTCAAAGGGTTAAAATGCTACCTAAAGTCAAAAACAAACCATACCACATAACCCCCCCCCCCCCCCCCCGTCGTAGTTTAATCGCTTAGTATATAATTCCAGACGACGTCATTGGTGTTTATCAAGATATCCCACATTCATTCATTCATCATTTGCTTAAAGGGAAAACATATAGAGATTTAATTTGAAACGCTTTATTGTTCGGTATAGGTTTAGTAAAAATGTAAGAGAGAATATATCAAAGAACAAACCTGAATGTTGTTCCATGTAACATCAGTTAATATAATACTATGTTATATAATATAGATAAATCACTCCAAAACAAGTAACCAGCATACTCTGCTGCCTCAAAATAAAACATGTTCAAATAAGTTAATAAATTAAACACTGAATATCAAATGTAAAATGTGATACGCTCCATCAACAGTTTTAGGTAGTACATGAAAGTAATTGAAATTAACTCGATGACGCACACACAATACATATACATATATTATAATATAAACTAGTTTACAGTTTGAAAAACATACGTTTCAATAAAGTGTGGATACACCTGAGTAAATAAATGTAGACAAGCTACTATTCGGATAATATATTTTTTATAATATTGCATTTTAATACATTCAATTTTCATATATATATCTATATTTCACATATTGCTAGATTTTCAAAGGTTCTGGTTATTTATGCAACATTTAAAAAACAACTTAATACAATGTCCACAATATATTTGAATTTATTGCTGTATTTGTTTCTGCTTGCTTATATTAAATGCACAAAAATAAAATTCGAGGAATAAAAAGTAATCCCTGTCGCGTATGCTTATTTTAACGGTTATAACACAGCAAAGCTTGATCACTACGACATAGACAGGGCTATGCCTCTGACATTATATCCGGTTAGTTTAATATATATCCTTTAAAATATTGTTTTTAGCCACCAACTCTTCCGTCCATATATTTTGGGGACTAGCCTTTTTAAAAACGACTGATTCACCATTGATGTTTTAAGACATCTTTTTTTAAATTTGATATACTTTCGTAGCTTTTAAACATTTGTGTTACTTTAATATCAGTGAAACTGGTATAAATAGTGCAGTGTGGCTTAGACAGATACCCCCATATAACTCGGGTGTGGTAAAGTATATAATGTGAAACGATAAACGATCTGATCAGTTTCAATATATGACTACTATTATCTTGGCATTTGATTGACCCATCTAAAACCAGTTTGTCGCAAGCCTTTAATCTATTTTTAACATTGCGAATGGCTTTGACTTAAAAAGATATGCGGCAACATTAACATCGTATTCAAGCATTAAAATATAATCACAAATAAGTGGGAAAATGATGACTTTGAACTATTTACAAGAATTAGTTATTTTCTTTAAAATAGAAACGTACACACACACTAATGTATTTTAACATCATATGTGTAATGTGTACATATATATTGTTCATAAATAAAGCTAGATGAAGATTAATCAAATTGTGTCCTTTTAATGTAATTTTTATAATACGCCTAGGGAAATGACATTGGGTCTTTAAAAGCACAAATTCTAAGTTTTAAAGTATATTATTTGTGAAACGTATATACATTGCCCACATTAACCTGCTTTGTTTGACCTTTCTTTGTTGCCATCGTAAAGGTCATAAATCATTCTTTGTGGCAGCATTTTTAATCTGAAATGGATTTATCTTATAAATAACAGAATTTAATGATATGTACAGAAATACAAAACATGGAAAATTTTTGATATATATTAGTTATTAGATAGTTAATACCAACAAGTCGGACGTACATTATTGAACCACGGGCAGCTAAACAAATATTGTTCTTATACGGAACCGAATTATTCCATTTATATCTGTAATGCAAATTATTTTTGAATTATCAAAATACCCAGAGACAACACATTGAGACAATATTTGTTAATAAAACTCTATTCAAACGATGACTGCATAGCGTATAAACAAAACTTTATCTATATATTATTATGAAACGGTGTATCGCTTGTATATCAATATGCAGTAAGTATAATATATATGTACGGTGAATTTAATTATCAACCAAACTGTTAACTTATATGTACTTACTGTAATTGTTATTCCATTCACTTTCAGAAAAAGCCCGATAAATGCAAGATTTTTATTCGAAAGACAATTAAAAGGATAAGCATTTTGAAACAAAAATTTGAGATTTTTTGTTGTTTAATAACATTTGTGCAATATACACCTGGAAAAAAAATAAGCACCCCCTGATTTTTTCCACAATTTTAGCACGACCGCGACTGCAAATTCTAAAATCGATATGGAAATGGTAAGAACATTATAACAATGGTAAACTCTGCACCGAAAATGGCAAATTTTACCTCAAGCACTCATCCGAAGTCATACTTGTGGCATAATGAAAAGGGTTGAGGCATGTTTCTGATAGTTGCAGAGTTCTCGCCACACATCACATTAGTTTTTTTAGCGCAATTTGTCAGACATTTCATGACAGCTGTTGTGTTGTCATTCATTGTAAAATATCCGGATGGGTGGGAGAGGAGCTTAGCTTTTTTTAAGGTGTATATTTACTGCAAATGAAATTTCAACCGCGCCAAGGTGGTGAAGCATCGTCCGGTTATTTACAGATATTATCCACCATATTGCTTATAAACATGCAAAAGTTAAAATATCAAACCCAAGCTGATAGATAACACGATACAAAAATTAGTTCATTATTGCAGTGTTATTGCCCCATAGTAAGCATTAACAACAGTATACGGAGGTTCGTCGTTTGAAAGTAGCAGAACGTGGGAAGGGGGCTGTTCCTAGATAAGGGCCAATGTGAAACTGTTTTAAAGAGCGTAGAATGATTTACATATTGAACTTTTATACACATCTTCACCTCTCGATTAACTGCTCTCCAAACAAAACTGTTGTCATAAACTATTAGATGATGTTTATTGCCCAGTTGTTGTTGTATGTTACATAATAAACATGAAAACTGTATAAACTCATAACGTCAAAATGTCTAATTGTGATTGAACTCGTTATTCGGGCTCAATTTTATGCTTACTGTTTCAAAAATAAAGTTTGACATTTTCTTTTTTTTATGTAAACATGGAATCAATGCATAATGGATGTCACAATTAAATGTCACTAGCAATGATATAAGACCTATCAATCGGACCCTGGAGTACAGGAGAAAGTACTCGGTTGTGGATCTGAACATGTGTGCGTATCCAGTTGCAGATCTGCATGCATTGAGTTAAAACCATAAATTTACAACGGCTCACTATAAATTGATATCAATTGACTATAAATTCATACGTGAGTTCTCGGAGGAAGAGTGTACGCTGTTGTAAAATCTCATGTTTATTCTTATTATGATATATTTTGATAATTAGTTTTGTTTTTGTGATACAGTTTTCCTATTATATGCATGCGCTGTTTATTTACTTTTATATATGTTTAGTTTAAACCAATGATATGTCATTGTTTTACAATATCACACTATCCCCTAAATCACCTTACATTACAGCGTGCACGTCTATATCAAATGTGAGTTTTAGTGACTACTGTAATCAAAGTCACCGCCTTATGTTGAAACGTAGAAGTTTCGTATTAGGTATTTGAAGTATTTGTATCAAAATCACCGCCTTATATTGTAACATGTTCTCTGATCTTAATAAATGATACATGGGTATCAAGTAAAAGTCTGTTAGGGTCCTATATATTATTTGAAAATAATTTTAAATAAAAGGAATAAAGCATTGTTAAGAAATAAAAACAATACAAGTTATTGTGGTTGAGAACTTGCCATATGCCATATGACAAAATTTGTGAAAAGCAAAAATTCAATAATTAAAATTACAGTTTAAGTATTATTTTTTTGCTGCACTGCAACAATTAAGTTTTTTATGTACGTGTATTCTATGAGAATAATGTTACATATAATATTGCACAATAGATTTGTATGTATTTAGTTAAGAATGCATATTAAGAATAATAATAAATATTGATCTGAATTTCAACTGAAAACATAAAACTACAATCCTGTTTACAAAATAGACTGTTATATTATCGCTTAAACTCCCTGTGCATTTTCACTGTAATACCTATTTAGTAGCTTAATAAATCTCAATCTTTGTAACCCCATGCGACGAGATAGTAGAATAAATTGTACCCTATAATAATTATATTGTTATTTTGTGATCAGAGACTAAATTACATGTTTATATATCTCTGCGGTGTCTAACGACAGCGCTAGCGTGTGTGTGTTTAGTGTGAGTGTGCGCAGGCATAAATGTCACTTATGTCCATGTAAATTCACAAATACCTAATATATTGTCAGCCCACTTGACCTGTTACTACTCGGGTTCGGCAAATTGATTTAGATGATTGCAACAAGTATAGAGTTGAATAACCAAAACAATATATTTTTTCACCGTTAATTATGTGTCAGTAATGTATGTACACCATTATTATTGAGTGGATATGTATATATTAGGCATATATATTTGCGTACGTGCGTGCGTATGTACATGCGGACATGTGGACGTATGTACATATGAATACGTGTGTATGTATGTATGTATGTATGTATGTATGTATGTATGTATGTATGTATGTATGTATGTATGTATGTATGTATGCATGTGCGTACGTGCGTGCGTGTATACGTATGTATGTACGGATGTGCGTGCATATGTACTTATATAAGTATGCCCGTACATACGTGTGTGCGTGTGTATGTATGTACGTATGTATTTGCGTATGTACGTGTACACGTGTGCATGCATGTACGTATGTACGTATGTATGTGTGTATGCGTATGTATGTGTGCATGTATATATATACGTATGTGCGTGTGTACATTAGTATGTTTCCTATGTACAAATGTGCGTGCGTATATACTTATGTAGGTATGTTAGTTCGCACGGGTGTGCGTGTGTATGTATGTACGTATGTATTTGCGTATGTACGTGTACACGTATGCAGCTATGTACGTTTGTTAGTACGTATGTATGTATATGTGTATGCACGCATGCATTGGCATGTAAAACCGGTTTACTATTTTGCTATGAACAGAGAGGTAACTTAAATTTAGTAAAGCCAGAACGTAAGAACTGAAAACTATATTACAAGTGTGTTGTTTTTCTGTTTTTCTCATGTTAGTGACATAGTATATTTCCGTTAAAACACTTATGGCAACTATGTTATTCTTAAATTAGCTACCACTATAATGCTGTTTCCATGCGGATATAGAACGATATTGAGAAGAACGGGATATACTGGTCTTATGATGACCACAAATGCATCTCATTCTCTGTATCATCCTAAATGAGCACCTTGAATTTCGTTTTTGTTTCAAGGACTCTCAAATAAGATATTACGTGTAGATTTAAACATAGGATCTTAAATTTTTCATTGAGATGCGCGGGACATATTGATCTTAATACGGTCATAAACGCATCTCATTCTCCGTATTATCCTAAATGAGCACCTTGATTTTCGTTTTTGTTTCAAGGATTCTCAAATAGGATATTACGTATAGATCTAAACATAGGATCTTAAATGTGTCATTGAGATGCGCCGGACTTATTGATCTTACGACGGTCATAAACGCATCTCAGACTCTTTGTTATATAGGATATAACGTGTAGATCTAAACATAGGATCTTAAATATGTCATTAAGATGCGCCGGACATATTGATCTTACGATGGTCATAAACGCATCTCAGTCTCTTTGTTATCCTAAATGAGCACCTTGAATTTCGTTTTTGTTTCAAGAATTCTTAAATAGAATATAACATGTAAATTTAAAAATAGGATCTTAAATATGCTCCATTTGTGTTCATCGCAGTCTCCTCATGCTTCTGAAGAGGTGTTATTATTGTTTTTCCCGATGGTGCTTAAAGCCAAATCATATATGAGTCAGAATTGTGTCGGGACTTTTTTCATGCTTTTTTTAAAAAACAAAACAACCCTCAACAAAATCTTAAACTGTGTTTATATTATATAAAAAAGAAATATATAACTAGCTGATGCAGTGTTGAGACACATGTACAATTATACAGCTAATTAATTGTTTTTATACGTCTAATTGTATGATCTTTCAATAAATTATTCTTGTTGTCATGTTAAGACTGACGAATTCAGTAGAATGTTCTGATTTTCAGTTAAAGTAGGAAAACTGCTATCGAGAATATTTGTAACTGACATTTCTATTATTTAGTGTCCATTGTGTAACATACCATAGTTTGAATCATAATTGGAAACGTGAATGCAGGTTACCTAGTTTATTACTTTCGAATTTGGTTTCCTAAAAACTTACAAACTTTCAAACTATGAATTTGATGGAAACAAAGAAATATGATAAAACTTATACTAAGATATAGATGGTCGTACTTTTGTTTTTCAAAATGAACTTTTTTTTATTTGGTGTTGTTATTTTTGTGACTTCAAGCATGTTACCATGCCACCGCTTTTTTCTGCTGTTAAAGTACAGAATACTAGTACAATGTTTAAACAAATAATACTTAAAAACCTTGGAGGGGAAAACTACCAAGCTCTTACTTTAGTTACTGTCGCTCTGTTTAATAGAGTTATATATAGTGTTAGTCTGGTTGTCTATGCTAGGATAGATGGGATCTTTTGCTTTTTTTTGGTTAATTTGATAAATTATCATGACAGATAAAATTACATTTGTGTCCACCAGGGTCTTGCTGATAACAGATACATTTAATTTTCTTAATGAAAAAAAAACAACTCTATCTATTTTTTACAAGACACGCATTTTACAGATAAAGAAATTAATTACATTCGCATTTTGTAGGGCTATGGATGTTATTTTAGCAATTTTACTAGCCAGTCTAGAGGAGTTGCCATTTTTTTAAACAATAATTTTGCATTTAATATTCACTCCTAAGAAACGGATCAAAATGGAAACAAACTCGTATTGGAAACAACTACAGCAAATAATAAAAACAAATACTCTCATTAATATTTATGGTCCTAATAAAGACGAGCTCGACTTCTATAATCAAATTAAAAACAATATTTTAGCTAAAGATACTTCTTATATTATAGCAGGAGATTTCAACCTGGATTTGAATCCAGATATAGATTGCTTTGACTTTATACATTTAAACAATCCATATGCTCGAAATACTGTATTAGAATTAATGGCGGAATGTAACTTGATTGATTGCTGGCGGGTTCAAAATTTAGAAAAAAAAGAATATACATGGTTCTAAAAGAATACGCAAAATAAGGCTAGATTAGATTATTTTATAATTTCTGAACCGCTTATGACAGGCATTGATAAAGTTGCAATTAAACCAGGTTACAGAATTGATAATTTGTTAATGTTAATAATATTTGAATTTGGAAAGTTTAAAAAAGATAAATCGTATTAGAAAATGAACTACTCATTATTAAAAGATACAAAATATGTTGAAGAAATAAAAAATACAATTAGAGTGGTGAAATATCAATATGTTAAATAAATCATTTTGCAGACATGCATACTATTACAAACAAGTATATGAATTTAGCATAAATGATCAATTATTTTTTTAAGTACTTCGTTTAGAAATTAGAAGAAAAACTATTTCATATTCATCTTTCAGAAAAAAAACCAAATCAAAAAGGAGGAAAATATATATAGAGAAATAGAACAACTAGAAAAAAAAATATACTAGACCTTACCGCTATTGAATAAAAAAGAAAAGAACTTTACGATATTAGAGATAAAATAATGGATGGGAATAAAACTTGATCACGAGCAAAGTGGGTACAGGAAGGAGAAAAACAATTTTCTTTGGAACTTAGGAAACAGAAATTTTACCTCGAAATCAATAACAAACATTTGAACTAGTAGTTGTCAAATTATTAACTCGCAAAAAGAAATACTGAAAGAAAAAAAATAATTTTATAAAAAATTGGTCTCTTATATTGAAAGCACCAACATAGATTTAAAGACTGTCCTCTCAAACGTTGATGTCCCTGTACTAGATGAAGATTTAAAATCATCACTCGAAGTCCCCGTTACTTACCAAGAAGTACTGCATTGTCTGAAAAAACATGCAGAATAAAAAAACTCCAGGTCTAGACGGTTTGAGTTTTTTTAAAGGTTTTTCTGGTATGATATAGGGGATTTCTTAATTCGTGCTATAAACGAAGGTTTTATCAAAGGTGAACTGTCCATTTCCAAGATGTCCAATGTCCAAGACAAGGAGGCTACATGTTTACCAAAAGGAAATAAAGATAAACAACTTTATAAACAAACTGGCGTCCAATATCTCTTTTAAATGTGTCATACAAACTGACATCAGCAAGTATAGCACAAAAGATAAAACATGTTTTACCACACATTATTAATAAAGATCAAACAGGTTTTTTATCTGGCAGATATATAGGTGAAAATATTAAATTATTGTATAACCTTATGTTTTATGTTGAAAAACATCATTTACCTGGAATGCTTCTTTTAATCGATTTTGAGAAAGCGTTTGATTCCGTTAGTTGGTCTTTTATTTTTTCAGTTCTAGGGTTTTTCAATTTTGGCTTTTCAATTAAAAAATGGATAAAGTTATTTTATACAAATGTTAAATCATGTGTAATTATTAATGGGCATTTATCTGAGTGGTTTTATCCACAGTGCGGTTGCAGACAGGTTGACCCTTCATCCCCGTATATATTCATCATATGTGCAGAGATCCTTGCTGTCCTGATTCGAACCAACCTTGATATAAAAGGAACAAAAATTGGCAATACAGAATTTTTGATTTCACAATATGCTAACGATACTTCACTAATGATGAATGGATCTGAGAAATATTTATTAAACACTTTTAAGGTATTACAATTTTATGCAGAGATCTCCGGCCTTAATGTAAATGTCGAAAAAACAAAAGCAGTTTGGATACGTTCAATGAAAACAAGTGACTTAAAATTATGTGAACAATGGAAACTATCTTGGGTTAATGAGTTTACAGTATTGAGAATACACTTTTCTGTTGATTTAGATAAAATTGTTAACATAAATTATGAAGATAAAATACTACAGATTAAACAACGTTTGATAAATCGGTCAAAGAGAATCCTTACTCCAATAGAAAAAAATAAAGTTTTAAAAAATCTGGCGATATCGAAAATAAATAATTTAATTTTAACATTATCGAATATAAAAGATAAACAAATAAAATAATTAAATTCATTATTCCTTAATTTTTATGGAAAGGGAAACCTGATAAATTCAAACGTTCGGTAGTTTGTCAGTTGTACTTGAAAGGAGGTTTAAAAATGGTTAACTTAGAATTATTTATATCCTCTCTAAAACTAACATGGATAATACGTTGATTAACAAATAACAAAAAATATTTGGATATTTTTAAAACAATGTATCCGTTTATATTAAACTTCACCGCAATTGGTTTAGATATTATATCACATCAATAGAATTCATAATCACTTTTGGAAAGATATTTTCATGTCATACAAAAAGTTTTCATCAAACATCGAATCTACCACATGGTCTGGTATACAAAGTTCATACATTTAGTACAACCCTAATCTTAAAGTCGGAGGCTCGAGCATTTTTATACAAATTTTCTTGAATTTGAAGGGCATAAAGCATCAGCAAGACAGTACATAAATAAATATAACTGTCAACACTTAGCCAGTAATTGCCAGAACCCTATATGTCCACTTCCAGTTTTGACTATTGTTAAAGATAAAAAGGGTTGTAGAGCAATATATAAAACATTTTTTCCCCCAGAAAAATAGTGAACCTTCTTCAAAATGTAAGTGGAAAGAGGAGTTAGATATAGGAATTAATTTAAGATGGTCAAAATATTATGCTCTACCATTTAGTTTCACTACAGATACGAATTTACAATGGTTCCAATATAGAATATACCATAACATCTTGGGTACAAACTCACTCCTGAAGAAAATGAATATCGCTGTTTCAGCAACATCAAAACAATTTTTGTCTAGTCTTTTTGATTATATCAAAGAAAAGAACAATGAAGTTATTACAAACTGGTCAATTACTGATATTCTATTTGGAAACAAAGCGTTTGGCCCAGTGTTGTATAAATTATAATTGATAAAAAATCATCTTCAACCATAAATTATATAAAAACGAACTCTGTTTAACAATCTTTAAACATTATATTCGAAATCTTTATAAAACAGAAAGATATATAGCAAAAGTAAACTTTAATTTGGTAAGGTATGATGCTCTTTGGGAGGTTATAAACCACTTGCAATGTAAGATATATTCATTGATTCCCCTCCGGGTTTTTGTGGTTAAATTGCTTTAATTATTTATACAATCATGTACAATAGACTTTGTTTTTCCAATCTTTTTTTCATACAATTATTATAAAAAATGGTACTATTTAGTATTTAAAGAACATGAGAAGAAACAAACAGTTTTATCAGTCTCAGATTATGTTATTGTCTATAGATAAATAAATGTTACATATTCTTTAAATTAAAAATATATAATTAACCTAGTCTTTTTCAAGATTATATATATTATACAAGTATGTAACATACAACGTATATGTCTATGTTGAATATTTCAATGATGTTATATTATTGTGTATACAACGCACTGAGAGCGGGTTTCTGTTTCACCAGCATAATCTTTGGTTTACCGTCTTAATCGTTTCTAGAATGGTAATTCAACTATATTCAGTAACCACTGGGAATTAAAAGTAACGCAGTTTTTTCTGAATCCAGTGCAAAACACCACGGTTACATAGAATATACTTCTTTAAACTTATGTTTCTTATAGATACTTCTGCGAATACCCGAGTGTAATGATGAAGCATAAGCCTGTTCTCTGGTTTTTTTTTAAAGTTTTTGTTTGTGAAGAGTTTTCTTTTTCACAAACAGAATAAAGAGCAAACTGTTTTTGTAAATAAAAAAATAAGTTTTTGAATGTTAGTACATAGTGAAACAATACGGTATATATAGTCATTGTATAACTTATTTGATATCAATAACAAAATATATATAAATAAAAAGAATGGGAGTAAACAAATTCACTAAAAGACTAAGAAATTTTGCACTTAATTTTACAAATGTGAAATTGAATTTTGTATAATTATGTTATATCATAATGTGCTTCTTTACATCTGATATGATAATTGTTAAACTGTTGCAATGAGATAAAAAAATAACAAAAAAAAAAAGAAGACCTAAAATCAACAAATACCAATTAACAGTGTCGTATGCTACTCCGAAGATTAATTCCTGTTCGAAGCACTAGTCATTTGTTGTTAAGGTTATTACAATTAAAATATCAAGGTAAATGAAACTATTTAATAGAAATGGGAGTTGCAACCTTAAATGACGGAACCATGGAATGAGAAGGGTCACACTGATTCGTGTATCGTATAGCATCTATGCTCTGGCAGATATCGCAATAGTATGTTCAACCTGGAACGAATTCTTTTGAATAGCGAGATCGGTGCAATGCATGAAAAAATATTATATTATAAATATATTTCGTTAGTGTCTCTGCATGATGCAGCGTGCTTACTGGTAAAAATAACAAAATTAATAAACATAGTGTTCATCAGTACGGGGTTACAATTACTGAATCATGACGCGTCGTAATCCTATATTATGAAGTTCTTGTGTAACATATTTGGATCATATAATGAATTTGGAATAAAAAATAGAGTGAAATGAATACATGAAAAATGTCGCATGATTGTTTTCCTTTATTTGTGTTTATTTTTTTTATTAACGAAGGTTTTGATAGACCAGTATATAGTTTATCAGTATTGTTATAATTGTGAAATTATATTAGTCATTTTGGTGTCAAATATGTTCTCTGAGCATGTTAAAGAAATGTAGAAATATATAAGATAAGAATATAGGGACACGATTGCATATATGACTCCTCCAAATCTCTATGGGAAATCCTCTGTGCCGTGGCCTAGTGGTCAATGTTGCTGCCTCAAGATCAGTTACCTTTCATCACCGATCTTGTAGGTTTGAGACTAATTCGATACAAAGTTACTTGCTGAAGAACGCAAGTACTACTCAGTCATGTTCATGCATCTGACTGGTAAGAGTTTTCTACACTAAAGAGGCAGGTTGTCATGTATATTAACATGTTAGGTATTGAACTGGCATTTATTCTGTGGTCCATCTTATATTACCATATGCGTGGGACCAGAAGCAGTTGGTGCGCCTTCACCTAACTCCATCAATGTTCATGTTGAAGGCCGGTGTATCATTAAATTTTGACCCTGGTCACATTTCAACATTAAATTCTGATCAAAACAGTCGTTGATCCCTGATCAGTGTTAAATTTTTATCAGAAATGGGGTCATTTTTAACGGTTTGTTAAATATAAGCAAAACATCACATGATTGATGTCGCATGTTGCATCAATTAAACATAAGCTATGATTTTCAATCGACATTAATTACACAACACCCATTTATTATTCATTTATTACACACAAAATGCCAGATACTGTTTTTATTTCAATTAACACAATTTTCTTTTAAAAGGAACGACTTGTTTTTTTTTATTAACTTAATTATACGTATTTTGTAGGTAAACGATACTTTACTGAGCGTAAGAGTACTTCAATTATTGAGGCATGTATAGTGTTTCATGTATCTCGCAGCTACACTGTTAGGGATAAGCCCTACGATATTTCAGAAACAAAGCAAATCAGATGGACCCTAATGTTTTCTTCTCTGTGACGAGGAAGACTTTGCTGAACACTGACTGTAATCTCATTTTCTTAAACTACATCAAACTGTGCAGTAGCTGTTTTGTCCTTGGATAACGTATTAAGTATATTGCTAGCTACAGTAACTTTTTGAATATATAAACTTAACATAGTATATTCATTAATTTAAAGTTATTTAACGAAAACATGCGTGTATCTGACACTTCCTTGTAACCGGATTCTTTATAACATTATTTTTATAGAGAAGGGCAAATATCGGGGATTTGACTTTGTTGACAATGTTTACTTTTGTTTGTTATAAACAAAAGTGAGTCTCTGAAGTAACATAAATGTATATGTATATATTAAACCAACTCTATCAACAACTTTTATTATTTCATTAAATCCATATTTTCCGCCGACGAATTAAAAAAAAGCTACAAATAAGTAATGGCGGTCAGGTATCCTAACGGTTTTCCAGGAATTCAGTACTAACCGATCTTTGCAAGTACTTGGCAACTTCCCCTTTTGAAACAGAGACCGAGAACATTTTGTCACAACAAACGTGCCCGTCGGGAATCGAACCCGGGACCTCTGAATTGACAAGCATGTACGCTACCATTGCGCTACCGAGTTGGGATTGCATCTACAGCTAGAAGTACAAGTCGGAAATAGGTAAAATGCTATTTCATTTCCCCCGACTGTGTAATTGTGGAATTATTTGGACTTCAGCAGCCAATTGTATAAACATTTGTTTAATTTTAACTCTTTGTTATCTTTATCCTAAGTCTTAATATAACTAAAATTTAAATACCAGATATCATTTATATAAGTGTTTTAATCATTGGTTAAAGATAACCCAGGCCTTATTAAAATATAATCAACATTTATACAAGTTGTTATATCGTCCTTAAACTGTGTGGCATTGTAGGTTTTTAGGCCAGAGAAAAAAGATTAAATTCAAATTATCTTCTCCATCCACACCTGTTCGAAACCTTTAAGAAGTCAATATCAGCTATCAATTAAAAAAACATGTGCCCGGCCTTCCCGAGTTATTTTCTTCAGAAAATCTAGATAGGAATCTAAACTCTTTGCAATATTGCATTGCATCTGCAGTGTCCCATGTAGATTTTAAGGGTTAGATATCTAGTTTGTGGTGATTTTGACTTTAAACAAGAGGTTCATAATGGCCAAAGGTCGCTTGAATCTATAAGAATCCATGGTTGTTACAGTCGGTTGCTATGATAACAAATAGTTGCTATAGCATTTAATGTTATAAAAATCCTTTTCAAACTGATATTGACTAAATCCATGCGAACCATTTAATTTAATCATATCATCATATGATGTAAGGCAACTCCCTTTAACAGCGATGTGCAATCTGCATTCTCGTTTATGTTGATGCTGTTAAAATATATTGACATATTACAACAGAAGTTAATGACTTGCATCGAAAATAGGACGGTATTGGTAGAAAAACAAGACATGTCCATAAGACAGGGTGCTGGACTATTGGCACTGCTTTGTCAATTGATACTAAAGACCAAACCAAGTTGTATTGTTTATTAATGTAGCAAAATGACCAAGGGCCGACAACATACGAGGGTAAAATAAAGTATACTCAAACTAGAATTTACAATTTTAATTTTACATGTATAAAATTACGAATATACAATTATAGAATATATACAATTTTAAGGTAAATACTCCACAAACAAAAAAACAGCTGGGCTAAAAATGTCCTATGATGGAATTAACACTTTTTTATACAGTTTTTTCTCCTACACGTTCAGTATATCTATGTCGCAATCCAAACTGCTTACATCGTATGAATGATAAAACTATTATAGAAATACACTAATATTGTATTTAAGAATCTACTACCGCGTCCGGATTATCGTAGATTTAGCGTCACTCGTCCCTCGTGGTGATGGCTACATACACAGGGTTATCTTCCCTAGCACTTTGTACTGAGTTTTCTGGCTTTACGTCACCTCGTACCGGCTCTCTTTGACTGTACTCCGACGCCAGGATCGTCAAGTCGTCCATATACCGAGTATGTGGATTGCTGTCCTTATGCGGTATTACCACCAGCTAACTTCCTGTCACGTCTACACGTCGTTCGCGTACGTTAAAAACGGCTACAATATATATAAACTTAGATTTACTAGTTACTCAATACGTAATGACATGGCGTCGATTACTTACCATCTATCAATTTCATGGTATTTTATCAATATATGATAACAGTGCATTCAATTCTTACCATCTAAAAGTTTCATGGTAGATTTATCAACATATTATAACAGTGCATTCAATTCTTACCATCTAACAGTTTCATGGTAGATTTATCAATATGTGATAACAGTTAATTCAATTCTTACTATCTGCAGTTTCATTGTAGTTTAAACAACATCTCATATATGACCTTCCGATAATCCCAAAGTAGCAATTATATATCTTACATAATTTCTCATTTATAATATAAACAAATACCCACCAATTCTGTATCTATTCACTTTGTGAATATCAGAATAAGCATCCACACAATTAAATTACACATATCAATCAATTCTAACATGGTGAATTTCACTACTTCATCGAAAACACGATATCAACAACTCAAAATGCGTTCTCAGATTCCTTGGCCTATATTCTAACCAAACGACTCTCAATACCGCGGATGTGAAATTAAATTAGAGACATTCTCGTCGGAATGGATATGAACAATTTATACAACTTTACATAGATCTGATTACGTCGAAATATATCTATCAGACATTTAAATAACTCAATCATATACAACATTAAATAAAATTCATATACCCATCTGCCGTTTTGTATTGGAACAGTAACATTCTCAATCCTTCCCGTCACGAAAACTCAAAAAATTTTTTTTTTTGCTAGACTGGACACTATTTCCATAATACAGCCAGACATATATAGCAAAACACTTTACATACCTTAGTGAATTTCGTGCAAATTATGAAACAACAAACTTTCAGTATATCGTACGACATGGTACGCTGCGGATTTTACGCTATTAGGCCAAATGTAAAATGACAAGTTTTATGACAAATAAACCCGTTTAATTATTCTAACTTAATACTTTATTGAAGTTGATGAAAAAAACTGTCAAAATGATTTATTCTTTAATCAAAGAATGAATATGTAAAAAGATCTTAAAAACGTTACGCCTATCGAGCTATCGATACGTTTTAACACTTCCACGCTACCTGTTCTAAATATAGCCTATATGATTCCAATAGACACGTACTAGCTGACACTACTAAATTAGTCCTCAACAACCTAACTATTTGGTTACAATTACAAACATGCACTTTTTACAAACAAGCCAGAGTTTGGGTTCTATATCTGTTTCTGAGTTATTAAACGTTTTAAGTGAGGAAGGAAGTTTAACCAAGATAATTGTTTGTGGTTGAAACATATCTTAGTATTTATAATATAGGAATTGAGTTGGGCCACAAATTCTTCCAACATTAAATTCGGTGACTCCGTGGATCAGATGAGTGTTAAATATGAAAAATTTACAAATGCAGAAAATGGGTTTATTGTTGTCAAAATCACCACCAGAGATATGGGACATGGCTAGGAGACTATGTTTGATAACGCGCGGGCGTTAGTGTAGTTTTAAAGCAATCGCATATAAAGTTACTGAGATGATATCAAGTTTCACGGAAAACTTTAATCAGTCGAACAATGGCCATAATTTGCATTAATAGCAACTAAGAGTTAATCAACTTGATTGATTGATAACCCTGAAGCTTCAAGTCAATCATTTAGGAATGCTTCATCATATTCTTAACTTGTGAAACAGCAATTATACTAACGAAAGGCAATTCCAATAAACATAATTGCAATACCACACGTGTTATCACCAAAAAAAACAATGTATCTATAGCATAACAGCCATATTTATATATAGTACTACCGAATACCAACATTTACAGTTATAGTTCACATTTTTAATCGACCAGAACATCCAAATTTACAATATAAGTTTTCAATGTTGAAATGTGGTCCGCCCGACTATTCGGTCAGTTTCCAACTGTTGGTGATCAGATTTTAACGAGGGTCAATTTTTCACGTGTGAGTGGGTCTTTAAATAACAGTCGGGTCAGTTTTCAATGTTGAAAACTGATCAATCAATGGGATCAAAATTTAATGTTACACCGGCATATACATTGCATTCTCTCGACTTTTCGATAAAAATGTTTAAAAGCCACACAAATACATATCTTCTGATTTCCATCCATATTTTGACCTACAAACTCATTAAAATACAGCATTTGCTGTTGAGATATGAAAAATATCGGGAAAAGACCGGCATCACTACCAGTCCCATTCAGCATTCTCCCCGCAGTGTATGAGGTATTGGGTTTGAAACCCGGTGGAAGTTTACCTTTATATTGTATTTTATAGTTTAAAAAATACAAAATATTAGAGTAGATAACAACTATTTCTCCCGACAATAAAAATAATGCAGCGTTGTACCTCCACCAGTGATGACACCATCTTCAAATCTCTCCCATGTCTTGGGTTTAAAATCCGGTGGAAGTTCACTTATTTCATTTGGTTTAAGATATCTAAAACATTTCTTAGTGCGACCGCCTATTCCCCAATCAGTTCCAGGCGTGCCCCATTCTCCTCTGCGTCCTAGTTTCCTGTGTATAAGGTCCCGGGTTTAAAACCCGTGTGCGTGCCAAATAAGAACATATCAATACATATTATCAAGCACATCAGAGCTATGAAAAGAAAAATAAATGACAAAAATAACTATTTTGGACATCATACAATAATTTTCTTCAATAGAGCAAGCTAACAGTTACCTTTAGCCCTCTCCTCATTAAAAATCTTCGTTTGCTGCTAAATTTGTTATACTTGATTTTCAAAGTAAAACATTTTATTGACCATTAAAAACATTAATCTCCTGATATATAATGTATAGATATCCTGCTGAAATCGTTTGTTTAAATAACTGTTATTATTTTGCCAGTCAATATTGTCGGGCCGTATTAGAAATGATTGACCAATCAGGTATGGGAAATTTAACATAGACACGTAAATATAGGTACGGTATACATACTTAATACATTACAAACATTATATACAGTATCTAGTAAACGAACTTACTTCGATTGTCCTCTATTTCTGTCATAGTCTATATTATGAGTATAGTTTTTAAACTCATATTTTTTTAAGATTATGCATTTTCCTCGTACCAACACAATGGATAAACAAGACAACAGCTATATGAATGCATGGGCACAATTTAACTAGTGTTTAATTTAAAACTGTTGCCAAATAATTGCTTGACTTTGGACTACTTTGACAATAAGTACAATTGTCTATTTGTTTGTCACGTGTGAATGTCAATATATATGTACATGTATAATAAACTTTTAAAAAATCTATCTAAACGACATATTTAAATAACGAACTTGGCGAATCATTCCCTACATTTGTGTTATAGCATATACTTATAAAACGTGTGTTGTTAATAATGATCTAAAAAGTTATTTCGAAATGGTTTGATTCGGATTATTTCTTCTTGTCTGTATTTGTTTACCTATAAAACTGCACGTAGTAAGAAAAAACGGTAAACACTAAACAATGATAATGTGAAAGCACAAACACGTCATTTGGTCTAAAAACTGGTGATCTTACTCTAAATGACATGCTACCGACTGAGCTCACCGGTTCCGGTCGCACACATTTAAATCGTTTTTTTTCTGTAAATTAAGTCAATTTTCCTCATTGTTGAATGGTTTTGCTTTTTAAATCGAGAGTATCGAGTTTTTCAAGAAAATTTGATAATATGGTTTAAAATAAAAAAATAATAGAATAATTAAATTATAAAAGTTTTCGACCGAGACGGTATTCACTCTCATGATTTCGATCATACTATACGTTGTTCCACAGATGCATTTTGACTGAGCATGTGACTTTGATGATAAGATTTTATTGCTAAATAATATACAGGATTTGCAAAAGCTAGACTTTTATGCCTGCTATTTTGGACGACGTCGTATGTAACGTTAGTATCATTAAATAAATTCAAATTCATGAAAAAATAGCGTAAACAATCTTTCTTATTCATCGGTCATATTATAGTAACATGAATAAAGTTTAACTTATGTGAAATCCAAAAACATGTGCCAGAGACTTTTACGCGCAATTAGCCGTTGATGTCAAGTATTCGTTGTTTTAAACCTGTGTTTATATCAACCTCGACGTAACGCTTAGATGCAAAGATAACACAACATGTATTTATCTGCATGGAAGCTATAATCTTATCACAAACAAATGGTATAAAGACAATTCTGAATTAATAACGATCATTTTATAAGGGAAAAATATAGCGAAAATCGTCTGAAAAATACATAAGCTGAGACTTCATAAAACATTTGTACAGCTGTTTGATAATATAGCCAGATGAAAAAAATCCGAACCGCGATCTACCTTAAGTTGCCTGTTGTTATTGCATATTTAAGACAAAAATATTGCAAAACTGTCAATTTTGACCAGGGCACATACCGTAGTATTAGTTAGATGGCTATGATTCCTGATTGGTTAAAATGAGTTGATGCATTATTATCATTTTTATTCGAATAAATTGTTAAAAAAGTACTTGAATAATGGCAGTCAGGAAATGTTGCATAATAAAATAAATGTTAACAAAAGTGTTTCAGAAAATAGGTGGTGGTATTCAACCCAAATATACAAGCATAAAGCTCCAATTGAGTTACCTATTTACGATGTTTGTGTTTTGGTGTAACTAAGCTGGTTCTAAAAGATTAGGTTAAACTGATTAGCTATGGAAAGAAAATGGAATCAAATAAGACTTAAACCTTATACAGCAGGTACACGTAAAACTCTATTGCTACTTTTCTAAGGGAAAAACGACGAAAATCGTCCAAAAATACATATCGATAGAAGGCGCTGTTTACGAGAAACTGCGGTTCTTTATTAAAAAAATCAAAGCATAATTGAATTCATATTGGTTTCTGTGTGTGTTGAATCAATATGTTTAAACCCAAGCTAAAACGAAAGCTAAGACTTCAAAGTACAAGTGTGCAGATGATTGGTTACGCAAGATGCCAAAAAATCAGATAGAAACACCACGAGCTACCTGTGGCATTTAGCGTCGGTGTGACATTTAACGTAGCAACAATATACACATTAAGTCAGATTTATATCATCTTGTCTATCTGCTTCAAACATTATAGTGCACTTCCTAAAATACAACTTGAAATACGAGAGTGAATGCAAGACCCAAATCTAAAATTAATCGATTTACTAACTGTTCCGTCAATAAACCATATATTACCAAAGGTAGTCTCTCTGCGATAACGTCCAATCCTCGAAAGCCCAACAAATCAATACTACGGTTTATCCAGTTTCTCATAGACAGGATAGAAAAGTAATATCTTTGGGGTAACCCAATCAAGTTACGGTAGCAGTCAACAGTTTTTCCGCTTTACTGTTTTCAAAACGTACATGCCCAGCTTTAAATCGGAATTTTCACCACACATTGCATAAAAATGACATTTTTTAATTGATGAAGATGATGGTGGCGATGATGATGAGTATATTAATGATATTAATGGGGGTGGAGAATTTGATGATTATGATGACGACGACGACGACGATGATAATGATGACGATGATGACGATGGCGTTTTAGATAACATTCAGATAAAATTGAGAACTGAGTAATGATTTGAAGTGTTGATAATGAGTTGCCTTTTATGAGATATTTTCATCAGCATACCATTTTTGCATATAACAATCGTTAATACGTGTTTGATCAATTATGATAGATTTGTCTGATTGCAAACCTCTTGCGAAATCCATTCATATCCAAAACCATGCAATAAAAGTAATATTTTATTGAGGTCGCCCATGTTATTCTACCGGCTTCGTGCAATCGTTTAGATCAGCTACCACCAGTGCGTTTTCCATAGTCTTACATTATAATGGTTGACCTTATTTTTACTATACCATTCGCGGACTCAAAAGTACTATCCTAAACTCAAATGAAAATGAAAAAGAATGAGGCCAAAAAGTGTCACTTTTTATCACTTTTTTGCCCCTTGAAGTTGGGTACCCCCACTTTCATCATGAAAAAAAACCTCACCAATTTTACTTTCCATACAATTTACTTAATATAATGATTTTAGCTAGTCAACGAAACATATTAATTCTAATTTTTTATTGACACAAACATAATCAACATATATTTTATTGTGATTGTTTGCCAGTTTGGCATTTTCATCCAATCAAAAATAGGCTTACTATCAAAATACATGCCCTGAATATCCTTATACTTTTTCAGCCAATCTGAGAGCTCGTCTCAATGGTAGTAGCTGACGACTTCTAAGCATGTGATATCAATAATAGCAAGTATTATCCAATATTAAATACAATTTGGCATATTTATTATGCATAAAGGCAATATACCACATTCTTTTAACGCTAGAATATCAGCTGCGTTTTAAAATAAACTGCAATATTGCTTACAAAATCTGGAGTGAACAATCTCTATTATTCCAACGTATACACCCAAATATTTATAAAAAGAAACAAGTTCAATATTACCACAATAATGCTAACTTTCATTTTGCTTGACAATGCCTCCATTTCTGAAAACTATTATTTCTATGTTATCCATATCAATTTTCATGCAAATAGATGAACAAAATTGCCCTATACAACCTATTTGAACCGCAGTGTCGTAAAAACTTGTGACATCTCCGCAAACAGAAACACTATCAACTGATTAATGTCTTCGGTATCAGATATGACACGACCACACGTTTCATAAGGAAAGAAATCGTTAATGGATATAGAATAAATTATATGACTGGTCACACAGCCTTGTCTACTTCTACTTTTAAAATAAATTTCCAAGTGGTCATTTATTTACCTTTACACATGATTTCAATTCACTATACATTGATAGAATGCTATTCTTTTTTTTCCATTTTACTATTTTTTAATCAATCATTTTGTGTGTCAATATCAAAATATACAGAACATAACATAATTGTATACTGGTACTGTTACATATGTTATATATAGTCTACTCATAAGAAATACATAATTTATATGTCAGGAATGTTGTAACTTCATTGTATTATCATATGTATAGTATTTGCTTTCTTATAGTTGTGTTACTTATAACTTAAAGAATACATTGAGCTACATTCGACCTTGGTTTTATAAACTTGCTCTCTTTTGAAAGCATTCAATAGTTTCTGATGTTAAATACAATCGAATGATTTCCGGTTCAAATACCTGGTTAAAACGACCTTTCTTTTATGAAAGGTATTTTTGGATTAATGTTATTTAAGTGGTATATATTATCTGTAGTGTTATCGTTTTCGATAAAGACTGCTTGAGATGCATCAATTGCATCTACTGCTTAAAATATGAGAAAATATTTACTTAACGAATCCATTAGTGATATACAATGTTACTAACTTTGATCTGTCACAGAACCTTTCTTATGCAAAGGTATTATACTTACTCTCATTCAAATTTTCTGGGAAAACACCAGAGTCTAGAGCTTCATTAAAAAGTATATTTCAAAACGGGAGGATATGACAAAGTGTACATTTAAACATCTCCATTAGGGCCTGCTAAACGATTTGTACGTAAATAGCGAATACAGTCAAACCTGTATACATGTAAGTGGCCTCTATTAAGCAGCCACTTGTCTTAAGCAGCCACATTTGCTATTTCCCATTTATATGCTTTCAGTGCAAATTAACCTGTATTAAGCAACAACTTGCATTGAAAGCCACTTTTGCTCCTTCCCTTGAGTGGCTGCTTAAGACAGGTTTGGCTGTAGTTTCAATTATTTCAATTATTACGCTAGCTTTGCGTCGTTTTATTTGAACCGAACAGAACAAAATACAGGTAACGTTAACAACGTCTTATCAAAACGGCGTTTGCACGAAACTAGCGTTGCGATTGGAAATCGTGAAGGAAATCGTGAAGAAACTAATAAAATGGTTGCATCGTGGATGGGTAAAAACGACACAAAGCTAATGTAATATCCCATGGGTGATAAATGGAGAGTATTGGAATGGATTACGCGTGGATATCCGACGATGGTGCAATACCAGCGTTACTTTTTTTGTTATTACCTTTAAATATTTTCCAAATTTTTCTACATGCATCCTTTCTTAAATTAATCGACTAAGTGGGTTTTTTCTAAGCCAGAATATCGTATATAAGAGCGTAAAGATAAAAAATATTTTCTTTTTATTGAGTTCACAATTATGTTTCATTCTAGATGGTTTTAAAACCCGCATTATCACGTCTTTAGCAACACGGAACATACGATTCCACGACAAAGGCTCAGGTGTTATGTGGGTGAAAAGAGCTACATATCATGCTCTTTCTCCTGTTTTCTGGAATACTTTGAAAAAAAAACCCGGAAATATGTGAATTTAGTTTACTATTTTGCCGGGCTTTACGACTGTCTTTAATGTAATGAAATTCAGTTTTGTTAAATTCAGATTTGTCAAAGTTGTCATAAAATCACTCTTTGGTGTCATTATTCCTTTTACACTTTTGCCAAAAAAAATCATTTTACAATTAGCATAAAGCTCAACATTTTGATTATTTGGGAATATTTTAAATCAAAACTGACAACACAGATATATCACTAACTGCAATATTGAAGTCGGTAATACATTTAAATAAAAGTGTAGATGATAACATATTATCAACAACGCATGCTCCGTTGTAAGCAACACAGGTAAAATTCCCTGCAATATCATTAAACAATAGAACATTTAACGCATGTATATTATAAGTACAACATGCTCTTACAGTCAGACAACCGCTGAATAATGATATAAGTTATTCTATTCTCAACACAATTCATTGAGCGGTGTCATGATGATGATGAATATGATGATGACGACGACAATGATAGAAATAATGATAATGATATTGATGATGATCATCATCATGATCATGATGAACGTGATGATAATAATAATAAAAAGTGTAATAATAATGGTGATGATAATAATAGTAATAATTGTTACTACAATAAAAAATAATATTACTACAATAAAAATAAAAATACTATAATAAAAACAATAATTCCTACAACAAATAAAATCAATAATAGTAGCAACATGTACTTAAAATAAAGAATCAATAATAAGCTAAATGACGTGTGAGCAAGAATACTAACGTAGTAATTGTAACAAAACTTACGCAAAACCATTGTCCAAAAATGCCAGCATGCTCCTTGTGTGTAATCACTCAATATGTGCCGTGTTTAAACTTAAAAGCTTTTGCCGTTTTAATTGTCTCATAATGCACAGAACCAGTTGTCTTGGACCGGTCTATCCAAACATCCACCAGCACTGCATCGTCCTCGTATAAAGCGTTATTTAAAGACTCCAAAAGTCTCAAAAGTGATTCCGGACGGTCATATGTTATAACGATGACATGGAAATCCGGGTTATTTCCTCCATATTGATCGTCAACTTTAAAACAAGAACTCGGAAGCTGTAATGAATTATAGACGGGAAAATTAAAAAACAGTACAGCAAAATATATCAGCAAAGAAGTAAACACACAAACGAAAGATACTCGTATCGTCTTTTTCACTATGCCTGCACTCATTGTTTAGTCAGTGTAAGTCCATGTTGTGTCAAGTGCTATATGGAAACACGTACGCACAGACAGGTTCAGGTATACTTGTTTCTAAATAAATTTGCTCAATTAACATGGAACCGAGGAAGCCGAATCCAGCTTAATTAACGAAAATGCGTTTGCCGATTAATATGCGATCTGAGGCATACAACCCTATTTAGTGAACGGAAATGTAAATATACTGATTGATTTATTAATGTGCGACCAAGAGCGCATTGCATTGCTTAACCCCAACCTTTTACCTCCAGGGTAGTTAATATTTGGAAGAAGAAGCTATCAAATAACAAAACTAAACTAAGCTATCTGTGTGTGCTAAATTAACACAGGTCCATATGTTTTGAGTACAACTCCCTTGATATTTTTTTTTTTTGCAGTTTGAATTAAAAAAAATTCAAAATGCATATAACAAACACTTTTTGGTTATTATTTTTTTGCCAATTAAATGTATTAACCATACTCCAGTAGTATGAAACATTATATAAAAAAAATGCAATGATGACTGTTAAATTTTGGAAAATGGTTCTCTTATTTGGATCGTGTACTGAATTATATAAAACCTGCCCCAGAGCCATCTTGCAGCTTTTATATGTCGTTGAATAAATAGAAATAAATGTATTGTCCGACTTTTCAAGAACGTGTTCGAGATAATAACTGGATAGATTGTTTAACATGCTACAGAAGAACGATTTAACGATTGTGATAGTGAATGCTAATGAATACGATAATTAATGTATTAGTGATTGTGATAATGAATGCAATAATGAATGTAAATATGTATGTGATATTGAATGGTACAGTGAATAACAATGACAGTAAATATGATATTGATGTGATAGTAAATATTGTAGTGAATGTTATAGTAAATATAATAATGAACATGGTAGTGATGTGATAATGCAAGTGATTGTGAATGAAAAAGTAAATATTATAGTGAATGTATTAGCGAATGTGATAATGAAAGTAATAATGAATGTAATAGTGAATGTGATAGTGAATGCTATAGTGAATAACAATGAATTTTACAGTAAATATGATATGGATGTGATAGTAAATATTGTAGTAAATGAGATAGTAAATATGATAGTGAATGTGGTAGTGATGTGATAATGCATGTGATAGTGAATGTGATAGTAAATATTGTAGTGCATGTGATAGTAAATATGATAGTGAACGTGGTAGTAAATGTTATAATGCATATGATAGTGAATGTGATAGTAAATATTGTAGTGAATTAAAAAATGAATGTAAATAGTAAATGTGATAGTGATGGTGAATATGATAGCTATGCGAAAGTGAATGTGATAATGAATGTTAATAGTGAATGCGATTGTGAATACGATAGTGAATGTGACAGTGAAGGAGAATGAGAAAGTGAATTTGGTAGTAAATGTGGTAGCGAATTTGTTTAATAAATATGATAGTAAACGTGATAGGTATGTCATAGTAAATATTGTAGTTAATGTGAAAGTGAAAACGATAGTTCTACCATATCTAATTCAGTGTATTTATGTAGAGGAGATAATCATACAGGCAATTATAAACTGTGTTGTTGCTGATAGAGAAAGGGAAACGGTTACTGCAAAAAAGTAGTGCTAAATTAAAAGTGACATAAATAGCAACAAATAAAACATGTGGATATATTGATGAAATTATACAGTAACATTTATGACTGATACAGAGAGTAAGATGAAGGTAATATAACAAATCTCATTGCGTTTTGTAGAGATAAACGTAAGAACAATAATTCTGCTATTTATATCCAAAACACAGTAAATAAACAACGTCTCACACCACTACTACTTTTCCCATAGGGATCTATTGTGACATGTATATCCAAAACACAGTTAATAAACAAAATATGCAGCATTTGTCTGTGATCAAAGTCTTCACTGTTTCAAGTTCTGCAATTATAAAGAAATAAAATCATACATTAACCAGGGTTTTATTCAATGGTTTTGCGATTTAATGATATATCAGCTATTCACCCACGATGCGGTTTGAACCATCAATTCATAAATAACACAAAATTGCCTAGAAATCTGTTTCAACATCAAATTTTCATTGGTGATTTCTTAAATACTGACCATTAACACATGTTAGGTAAAATAAATCACTGCAAAAACTTTTGTTTCCGGTTACCTGACCATCCCTATTTTTTTCTTCTACCGACCCTATTTTTTTTTTACTCTAACCACTATATATACTAAACGAAACAGCTAACCCGCCACCTATCATTTCATGTTTATAACCGCCATCTATTGTTTTATGTCTATAACCCGCCACTAACATTTTATGTCTATAACCCGCCACCTATCATTTTATGTCTATAACCTGCCATCTATCATTTTATGTCTATAACCTACCATCAATCATTTTATGTCTATAACCTACCATCAATCATTTTATGTATTTTTCTAAAAAAATATCAAAGTAATTCCTTAAAAAAAATTGACTTGAATAAGAAAGAATACTTACGATAAAATGACCAAGTATGTATAATTAGATTTGACATAATTGTTGTATGCAAATTTTATTAACGCTAATCAATCTTTTCACGAAGATATTGGAAATATAAAAATGGCGGGTTAGCTGTTCCATTCAGTATATATGTATATTTTATAAATCTCAACACGTGACGGTAAAACAACATTTAAATATGTTTAGATAAACATAGGAGTTTAATGATAGGAAAAATAATCAGATGGTTCATATTAAACATACTAGATTATGGTGATACAGTTAACTCTGTGAAAGTGGTCACCTCTATTAAGCAAACGGACACATTTTATATTGATCACTTATTTAATTCTAGTTTGAGCTGACTTGTATCGAACATTGTTGCTCTTTACCATGCATTGCTTAGATTAGAATGTAAATTTATAACGTGGGTTGGGGTGCAGATGGAAAATTCCGTCAAGAGGAGTAACTGTGTATCTTTGACGGTAACAAAGCTCTTTCCAAGGGACAGAATTTTTAATCCGCACCGATACCTCCATGAAAGATACTTTTTCTTGTATACAACTTTAACTGTGTGCTTTTTAAAAATGTGTTTTCAGATTTTTTTATAGTAACGGAAGGATACGACTGTATTTATGAATGCATGCGCCATAACGCGAGAAAATTATGAATGGCGTTACGTCATTGCGCGAGGAATTCGGCATAGCGCAAGGAATTTATGACGGCGTGACGTCCTGACGCGAGGAGGGAATAGGATAAGCGTATGCAGTGGGTGTAAAATTAAAAATTTGAACACGGTAAAAACACGCGGAATTCTGAAAGAAAGGTTTGGCTTTATCTTAGATATAATAGATTGATTTAAAATGGTTGTAAGACAATAACATATAGTTTAAGGATTACACATACAACACAGTAAAGTCCTCAATAAATCAATATGTTCAGTTGTAATATGACATTGAGTATATAAATTATTAACAAAATTTATATAAAAATGTTAAAAGAAGTCAACAGTTTATTATAAAAACGAGATAACTATCATACCCCAGAGACAGAGAGGTATTAAGAGTTACCTCTCTTTGACATAATTTGAGTAAGGTCAGTGACTTAAGTCACAAAATATTTGGGTAACAGCCATACTTTAATCCTAAATATTGAGTGACTAGTGAGTAATGCCCACACGGATTCACTTCAAGATGCTTCCCAAATAATGTGCTAAAAAGTACTCTGTGCGTTTACCCATAAAATATTCACTGTGACACCAAGTTAATAAACGAGCGCAGCTGTTCCCTTTAAAGAGAATATATCTGGAAAAAAACGTTTTACATGTCTTAAAAATTAAAATTATTTTCAAGATTGACAAAAAAATTTCATTTACATTAATAAATGGAATTCGACTGGTTTGACTTTTTAAATGTATAAAAATTCCTTATAATTTCCCTTTAAAGGGAAATTTTATTTATCAAACTTCAGTGGACCTTTCTTCAAAGCATATTTTCCAATGTATCATGGTTAATATGCCAAATACCCATACCCTTATTCTTGAACAAAACTCAATCAATTATTGATGAACTTTTTTTTTTTCTATTTTAACTTTATGTTATAAAAATAAGTTAGTAATGCCATTTTTTGTATAACACAAAACGGTTTTATGTGTTTGAAAAATTCGCACTGTTTTTATATCTTTGCAGAATTACGATGTATATACTTTAGATTCTTTATCAAGACTAAAATTTTGTTTATACGCCCACAGTAAAAATGGCGGGGGAAAACATATACTTGAATATTTGGTATAGTCATTAGATAGTCCAGATTCACACAATGGCAATTTAACTTTTTCCAACATCAAAATCTTAAGTGTTTAATATATCTAAACACAAATGAACGTGGTGGAGGCCAAATTAAAAAAAATGGTACAGGAATATATTCAAACAACAGTGCAGGATTACGAACATTTTGAGATATGATTAATATTGCTTTAGTTTTCAAGGGATTGAACGGGACTATCCACTGTTTTGACCAGGCAGATAACATAACTAAATCGTGATTTATAATACCTTAAGATCTAATATATTTGTAGCAGAGCTCGCTAAGGAAGTATCATCTGCAAACAAACGTGAAAGACTTGGTAAATTGTCTGCTATATCATTTACGTAGATTAAAAATAGTAATGGACCGAGAACAGACCTCTGCGGTACATCTGCATTGACGGACATTGTATTGGTAAAGACTGTACCAACAAATACCTTTTAGCTCCTACCTGAGAGATAGTTATTGGACCAATGTAAGATTTTGTCAATTATACAATATTGCTGTAGTTTGATTATAATGCATTTGTGACAAACAAGATCAAATGTTTTTGAAATATCACAGAAGACCACACAGGTGTTCAGTTTAGTGCCAACTGAATTAACAATATGGTGATATATGTCGATTAATTAGTAAACAGTTGAATGAATAGTTAAAAAACATGATTGTTTAGAATATATAGGATTCTCAGAAATAAGATGATTCTATATGTATTTATACCCACAACGTTCCATAAGTATAATAATACAAAACAAAACTGAACAGAAAGAAATAAGTCTGTAATTACTATCACAAGACGTATCGGCTTTCTTATAAAGCGGCATCAGTTCTGGTAGTTCCGGTTCTGGTAGTGTTGACCCTTGATCATCTAAGTTGGAGATAGAGCAAAAATCATTTAAACAATTTGTTTTCTCATTGTCTGAGATATACTTCTGGAGCCGTCTGTAAGTGTTCTTTTCAGTTTTGGAATTGTTCCGGATCTATTATTTCTAATCAAATTCCTTAAGATTTCAGTATTTTTTTTTGATTGTATATCCGAAATGTGGCAATATTTTGTTCAAAGTTGCTGAGAAAGCGTTCTTTTGCAAAACGTTTGTCTTTCGTCCAATCATATTGGTTTGTACTTTTGGTCGCGATTTTCGCTTGTCTGTCTCTTTGCTTCGAAATTGTTCGGACCAGGGTTTGTATGAGTCGAATTTTTACTTCTTTGGATTGGATGCATCTCATTATGAGTGATAGAAATCTCTCAGTAAGTCGTGAACATGAGTTTTTATGTCAAGTTCTTCAATACAGTCCCAGTCTCGGTCGGAATCACGCGGTTTAACTTTACATTATTATCTTTTTTGTAATTCCAGAATTTTCGCTTTGAACATGTTTGTTGGGAATCGTGAAACTTTATTATTAATAGTGTAGCTTTGCGGTCACTAACGCTTCTATAATTGTCTATTACGTTAGAGTTTATAGGTTAAGTAGAATATTGTCGGATGTGATAACAGATACGGTTGCTGAGGTATCTGTCACTCGTGTCGCTTTGTCGGTCACATTTGTCATGTAATTCAGGATGATAATGTTACATAAGTGGCAGTATCTTGTGCTCAATAAATCTTGGTTTACAAGACAATAATAATTTGAATCGAATTTGATTGGAAAGCACGTTCGACAGATATATTATTTTTCCTAAAACAAACTAGTGTGTTTGGAGAACGATATACATTACAAAGTAAAATGGAAGACGAATAACAACAACTCTATACCCATACTGCATGAACTACAATGCTTTCGAGATTCGTGGGTCTTTTCGACAACGTAAGCTTAAAGACCTCCAAAATTTGAAGTACAATTTTCTCTATAGCTAAATTGTCAGAAGGTACTCTATTGTTATTGTGAGTTTCAGTAAATCACAGTATGCCAATATCAATAAAATCAAATTGATGGATAACACTCGGTGTATTTAAATGGATAATTTAAAGAGCAACTGGTATGTTCGAAGTATCGGTGAAGTCGGGACCTGGATTTGTCTCAACATCTCCCGACATTAAAACTTATAACAGAATGACCATAGCACAGTGGATGTTAACAATAATACGTACACAAAAAAACAGAAATATATTTGAGATAGAAACCAGCGGTGGTGAATATGACCTCAAGAAACATAAGCAATTATTTCACATGGTAATAGTTAGGGAGTGAGTCTCCCGAATATTCACCTGGTGCAATAATGAAATAAACCGATTACCACACGTCATGAATTAATGTCATTACCCATTGGAGTATTGTCACATACAAAAAAAGCGACATGTGGAAACAACCTGTTTGTTTTCATACAAACGAAAACTACTTCGAGCTCATGACCAACAGCGTAAACTAGGTCCAAACCAGATAAGACAATGGAATATTAATTTAGTAATAAAAATAATAACAATATTGAAATAGTGAATATGAAGAATTAAATGTACTCATTAAATGTACTCGGATGGATCGTTAAAATTTTGTCTCTTGTAATTAATATATTTGAATGGCTTTGTACATATACTTTATGATATTAATATTATTGTTATTGCGATGTACATAGATGAGACTGAAATAAAGATTAAATATATTAAAAATACTAAATCAGAGTATAGACTTACTGTTCTAAGTATAATGATGATTTATAAACATTTTTTATTAAAATGACATCGTTTTACTTTCGTTCTAGAAGCAGGAATGAGAATTAAATCAAACGACAATGAAAAACAAAATTTACTCATGGAATGTCAATCATTTGTTACCAGTAGATTTTAAAGCACATGGGTTTACACTATATAAGTATTTATGAAGTTTGCGTCAATCAGCAAAATGATAACAAGTATACACGTTGAGAACGAGTATTGGTAGCGTATGTTGAACATCTTCCATGTACACAATGTACAAACAAATAGATAACTGCTTTATACATGCACGATGGGGGATTACAAAGACACATTTGTCTATCATATAATATTCACACTAAAGATGGCGTGTCGATGAGCGAAAACGTATCGTTCATTGGTAGTATGATTCAATTAAAATACAAACTAATGCTATCAAATAAACAAATCGCGTTTCTGCCAAACACATCACAATACTGTGAAATACAATACAGTATAATTATTCTTAAAGTTATGCAATGATTGATAACTACAATCACATACTGTTGTGTAATTCATGGATAATTGATATATATGTCATCATTATTTTACCATCAAGTTTAATGTAACTTTAGGTATGTTTAAAAAAAATCATCATCATCATCAACATCTTAAAAAACATCATCATCAACAACAATATCATCATAATCATCATAAATATATTTAACAAACATTTGCATTAAAAGAAAAATATCGTCGTTTTTTATCATCATTATCGATTTCCAATGTTAATACATCTATAAATACATATAGTGTTACTATATTGACTAAGATGACACTATTGTCACCTTATCATATAATCATCCCGTTTACCGTCTTCCAGTATAATACCCATTGTATTGACTATGACAACCATCATCACTTTCGACGACGAAGCTGAAGATGATTGTTACTTTCATCTTTAATAATCACTTGACTATGGTGGCAACGGTGAAGAGAACCATCATCGCCATTTCCAATAGTCAAACCTACTAAATTGTCGACATCGTCGACTATCTCGAACATTCCTAATAAATACCCCGTTATATTGATGACGACGCCGTTTTAATGACGACGAAAACAAAAACAGTTGCGACGACACCATTATAGCCATTCACAAAAGATAACCTTACTATAACATCGACAACGACGACAGTAATCACCATTCCCAATTAGTACCCTTTTATGTTGATGGTGGCGACTCAAACATTTATTCGCCATCACAATCATCCCTTATCGTCTCACACCACTATAACATATCCCATAGATTGAATCATTTATGTCCAAAACACAGTGAAAAAATAAAATCTGCAGTGTTTGTCTGGGCTCAAATTCTTCACTGGTTTAAGGAAATTATAAAGGAAAAAACATGCATTGGCCAGGTTGTTTTTGTTTAAAATTCAATGGTTTTCTGACACCTTTCAACTTCCTGAGTAATAATATGGCAACTATTCGCCAACAATGTGGTTCGAACCAACAATGCTGAAATGACACCGAATTGCTCAGAAATCTGGTATATTGAATAAGAAAAAAATGGAATATTCAGTTAAATACAACCTTTAATGATGTGTTTAGAGTTTACATAACTTATATAAATGTGAAAATAGCATTACAATTTAATAGATAATGGGGTATCGGTAAGGATGTGCTTGTACGTTTTGTCTGAGTCGATGTTAAGTATATAGTTAATATTTAACATATTACCAGCCGGTGGTTCTTACATCCGGAACAGGCGAATATACACACAGTTTACATGTGTAAATAGTATTAGAAAAGGCCAAATATGTTTCAATATTTAGCACCTACGCAAAATCGATATGAAAAACATCGACCTATTCTGTTAAACACAGTTGAAAATAATAAGTTTCAAGTTAACATAACTTATATGAAATGTTAAGATTTTTTTTTTATTCATCTAACATTTTCACTAAATGCTCGGATGTCGGTTTGGATCAGCTTTTACGTTTTGTCTGAGTCGATATTTCAGTTTATAGCTAGTACTTTAACGTACTACCATCCTGGAGGTGAGTTAACTTTTCTGACAGAATGAACAGGCGAACATATACAAACATGTGTAAATATTAGTGGAAAAGGCCAAATATGTTAAAGTTTTATCACTTACGCAAATTCGAAATGAACAAACTAATAAATGCCTTGATGTTTCCGTTTGGAAAAAAAAAATGAAAATAATATATATCAAGTTCACACAACGCATATGTTTTTATTTGAACTTAACAAGCTCTCTATATGCTGGAATATCGTTTAGGACCAGCTTGTACATTTTGTCGGCGCCAATATACAGTGAATATTTAACTTTTTACCATCCTGTGTGTGAGATATTATTTTCTTACAGCCTGAACAGGCAAATAAACACAAAAATGTGCAAATATTATTTGGAAAGGCCAAGCAGTTTTTTGTCAAATCGAACAATAAATAAATATCTAGTGATTTAGTTTCCAGATAGGAATAAGTGAACTATGTGTGGTGTACTTTAGTAAGACACCTTTTCCCGCATATGCTTAATACTGGTTCTACCAAGGAAGACTTCCAGCGTGATTTGTAATAACTTAGTAAAATAAATAAGTTTAAATTAAGGAGGTCTTTCAATTTCCCAAACAGAAGTTATCACTACATGTGTTCCTAAAGCAAAGAAAGGCAGACATATTTTTTTTTTAAAAAAGTGGATACCTATTTCTTTATTGATAAAATGGTTTCTGCATGCATTGTACAGCGTCCCAAGTCTTATAAATGATCACCTGACTAGATTCTCGAAAGGAATATATCTATTGGCCAAAATACTCGCACAATCTACGATCTCTTTTACTAATCTAACAAAATAAAATATATCAGGGCTACTATTTTGAAGATTTTGCAGATTTTAAAAAAACATTCGATACTATTTTATATATATTTTTTAGGAATTTTTTTTTTAATTAGTTTAAAAAGAATGGATTAAATTATTTTATACAAATATTTATAATCATTCTTATCAGTTAATATAATGGTCGCCTCTCATAATGGTTCTCTGTTTACCGAGGCTGCCGACGCGATACTGAATATACTATTTCACAATATACGGATGACACTTCTATTTCATTGGATGGTACTGAAAAATCACTCACTTAAACATGCTCAATTTTAAAATTGTTACAAAAATCTCAGATCTTAAGGTTAATGTTGAAAAAACCAAAATGATATGGTTTGGGATTTAGAATGGTTTAGATTCTAAATTATGTACGGAAGAAGACTTAAATTTTGAATTAAAATCAAATTATGAAAAAAATAATGAAATTAAATCATTGTTACGTTGTGGTCCAAATGATTACTAACTAAAGATAACAGTTATAAAAAATTTAGTCTTACGAAAACTAAGTCATTTGTTTTCTTCATTTCGAAATCCGTCCGAAAACCAATTCAAATGTTACAAACATGAAATTGTTTTAGTTTTTCATGGAACAACTACCCTGATAAAATGGAAAGAAGTGTTGATACTCAAGACGACTACAAATATGGGGACTTCTTTTTTTATCCACAATATTTTATTTAACCGCTCTGCGATTCTGTAACAAGAATCATTCCTGTAAACGCTATCTCTGTGTTAAGTAAGTCACAACAACTTTAACTACATTTATTTTATTATTTGCTCATACCTTTTATGAAACAACAAATTGATGGGAAAACTACCTTTACATGGGTTATGGGCGCGTGGTCGCGTGCATTTGTAGTATATATAGCTAAGTTGTAATATTATAGTAAGTTTCTCATTCTGTCTGCGGTATCGTCAGTCAATCATTTCACTGTTATATATTTTATAATTGGTTATATTATACATATTTTGCGATTATGTAAACTGATTTTAAGTAATTGATAAAACTGTCACACGATTGATTCACATTTTTCTGTTTTTATAGAGTGTGTAATATTTTCCAATTGTCAAAGTTTAATTTAGTATCAAATCATAAGTAGTGTTATACCTGAAACCGATCAATTCGTCATAACATAAGTACTGTTTATTATGCTGAAACTTTCTTGAATAGTATAAAAAGTTTGCAGTTGTAGATTCAAGCGGGAAAATAAAAGAATGTCATTTTGTACTCCTTATTATCAAATAGCCAATCAAATTATAGCTTGTAAAAAGATATTATTTTGACCTGTCGTAACCGTAAATAACAAGAGATGACAGTGTTAACGAGATTAGTCTATCCTTGCCACAAAACAGTATTCAAAATATATTATATGAACCATCATAAAACGTGCATATATTCTCAATCAAACCATCTTTAATATTAGTAAAAGAGTTACTACACGTATGTGGGAGTAAGAATGTTAGTGCAGAATAATTAACTATGTATATGTCAATGTCTGACATGCTAAGTTAGTAATAAATCTCCATTTGTCTCCAGTTGTTATAAGTTCGACTTCCCATCCAATCATAGTCTCTGTAGCGGATTAAAACAACATGTTTCATTTAATTATTTATCTCGTTGAACTAACATACGGCACAGACCACTTAAAAGTTGTTGTTAGTGCAGTCTTAAAACCATTGTGAAGTCATAATATATCATTGCATGAAGTGTTTTGTAAATATTACCAAATATGTTGACGGTTTTACAGATATAATAAACACTTTTAACTCCAAATATATGATTGCATGATGCAATCTTCTTTGATATATTATCTTCATCTGCATACATTTTTGAGCACTCTAAAATGAAAGAATACAATATTTCTCCCCAGCTTGAACAATGGTTTAAGCAGACGGTAAGTACTGCTTTTTTATAGTCAAGGGTTGTATTCAGGTTATATTACTCAAAACAATAAATGCCTCAGTGACTGGTAAATCTCATATGCCTACCCCATCCGCAATCCAGAAGTGGTCGTTGAAAATAACGATGCATGTGACATTGAGGCATTGTTATGTTTCTTGTGCGTGACACGTTCCCAGTATTTAAAATGTTTGAACTGTTAGAAGGCCCGGTAAAGTATAAATTTGGATTACAACTTTTTGATATATGATGTTCATGGGTTGAATTTTGTAACAATCTCACTAAAATCACATTAACTTTAAGCTTCCATACTCTTGGGAAAATATCTTTACTCTTAACAACGAGAATTTACATTGTGTATAATATGGTAATCTGCGCGAGAAAGCTGGAACTGTGTTTGTTGATGAAACACCTCATTTTGAAGTACCAGTAATAATTTATTAATTTATAATCATTAAAAGTAAATATTACAATATTATACAAAAAACGAAATGTTAGATGAGTAGACCATGAACTTAAAATCACTTGGTATTACCCTGGCTGTCAAAATAAGAACTTTCTCAGTATAAAGCACATTTAAATGATTACCAGTATTTCTTACCTCATCATCAGGCCAAATACTCAGAAAACCATCACCAGTAATGTCGCTTCGATGTTCTCTCTGTCGAGGCCTTTAGACCGGTGCGATCTCGTCCAATGACCTTCAAATTCATCAAGATGTTTCTTGAAATCTGAAAATAACACGTTTCATTTTATACTTGTATTATTGTTGCCATAATTATTTATTTTAACCTATTTTTGTGTGTATGCTACTGAATATTGAGAAAGTGATCAAATATATTCACGTCAATTTTATTTTACTTTAAATAAAAAATGTATATTATATAAGAGCAGATAACATTTGGATTTGCATAATAGCAACCGTAGTTACATACAGCATTATTTATTATATATAATAAATAATAAGTTATTTTGAACAGGCAAGACAAATATATAGCATTTTTAAGCATTCAGGTACACCGTGCAAATAAACAAATCATATGGCGTCTTATTGCTTGTCATATTTATCAAAAGTTATTTCATAGTATAATAAATTTATTTTACAGTCTAATATGGTAAATTTGTTTTATAGCCTAATCTATTAAAGATATGTAGGCCAAGTTAAAGAGCCATCACCTAATATACGAACGATATGTGTTCGATCGTGGCAATATAACTGCACATCTATCAGATAATAATATATTACGGATATTCTGTTCAATAACTTATCTTGTATTCTGTATCTGTAATGTGATTTTTTTATTTTGTTGACCTATATACTTAATCGCAGCTCGAGATAAAGTCACTCATTTGCCACTATCGGATTACGCTAAAATATTGGCGAGTAAAACGCAAAATGCCGACCTTCGAATGGGACCTTCCTATATGTGGTCCAATAACCTTTCCATCATTTACTCAACAGAAACATATTGGCGATGCATCTTTTAGAAATCTCATTTCAATATATCATTTTACGCGTTTGAATAAATATCCTTAAGGCAATGAGGGTTCAGCGAATATGAAATTATACGCATAATATATTAGACAACAATGTGCCAACTTAAAGATGCGAATATACTTCCTTTAAATGAACTTTCATTTAATAAAACATAAACATACTCATTTCTGTAACTGGTTTTAATTTTATCCTTAAAATGAGGATTTTTTGTTGATCAATTGCCATTTTCATGATAAACACTGTTTTTGTTTTTGTTGTTGTTGTTGTTGTTGTTGTTGTTGTTATTGTTGTATTGTGTATGGTGTATAGCGTTGTTTTCAACAATTTTTCAGTCATATCACTACAGTGTCTACATGAGACAGTGGTCTAGACTCTGCCACGCTGAAATATCAGCAGCCACATGGTATTGACATCCCACATCATATTGACACCGTGAAAAATAAAACACTGATTAGCATGCAATTGTTATAAATTAAAGACAATACAACTTTCAAAACATTTATGGTACCATCAGGTGTTTTTGATCGTCATGTGAAATCGATCTCTCCCAGAACAAATTAAATTCTCTAAAATATAAATTGCCGCATTACACTTTACTCTCGTTGCACAGTTGATATTTCAAGGTCTTCTGATTACGTGCAAGAGTTTTTCTCGTTATCTCGTTAAAACAAACATTATATTTTTTGACAATGTGAAAGGTCATGTGCACGGAAGTCATATTCGGTGGTTTGACACAGTTGTAGGCGAAACTCATCAATCTTGAAAAACTTCAATTTAGTTTTGTTTGCAGGATATAACTGTTAAGCAATCTAATTTGAAAGGTTATAAATTATAATCCACCGTTTCTTACTGCTAGTATTTCATGAAAAGTATTTTGGCTACGAGAAATCTCTATTAGATAATTATAAACATTTTTTCGTCAAAATAACAAAGTTATAAAGAAACCATAAGTGTCTCAGTCAATATTCAATATACATTTAAGCTACTATAAACAGTTGTAGTAAAATATAATCAACAACACTGCTGATACAAATAATTTAGTGTTATGCTAAATAATCAACTGAGACTGTTGTAATATATATATTGCATTTGGCATCGAAATCAAAGTAACAACAGGCGATTTAGTGACTTATAAATAAATTTTTAATTTATCTTTATTCTATATTACATGTTTTAAATTATCAAACAATTCCCGGTATGTATTGCAGGTCGACACCGAATCGCCTCACATACCTTGATATTAATAAAGATTTAAAGCAGATTAAATGAACGTCCTTTGCAGTACTGATAGGAAATTGAAGGTAATGTACATAGTTTTTGCATGCATGTTCACTCCTGTTTGTCAACGCTAAAGCAAAAATGGATTTATTTTTATTTTTCCTGGTATCGCGTAGATAACTAAATAGTTGACCTACAGATAAGCAATCTGATCATCTCGGCGTTTATGCTACGTATTATACGGAGGTACGGAAATACCCGCTGTAACACGATTGACAGATAAGCCGACAACGCTCTACGTCTTCACAGAGCGGGCATTTCTTGCACGTGCAGTACTAGAACAACAATTGGCTCTAATTATATTAGTTTTGTGGTAGTTCTTGTTTCATTTCGCGGAAAAGGTAGGTAAGTTTATATTTTGTTTTTCGTGCATTTAGAATAATTTCATAACATAGACATATTTCATTGACTTAAACTTTGCAGTTTCTCATAAGTATACATACAATTAACAATATTTTTTTACCTGCCAGATATAAGCATAAAGAACATTTGCAAGAGTAAAGTATATAATTGTCTCCTTTTAACATGATATAGTAAGTTTCATATCAAATAAAAACAGCATATGCTTTTCTCATTTACTCAGAGTTCTTAACCCAGCCGTTTACAGATAAAACAACATATTTTTATGAATAAATATTTCATAAATGCCATTTTGTCTAAACGGTTTGATGGTATTGAAAGAGTTCTTGTTTTTTTCTGTATAGCGCGCGTTACCTGAATATTATAACACGGAAGTTACGTAAATAATAATTTGATGAATTAAATGTTTGGCTGTTTTTATTTATCTTTTATTTTTTTAAGATTTTTAAATTCAGCTATTTAAACACATTTATATACAAAATTACAAAGTTTGTTTAAAGATTTTTTTAAATTCAAAGTAGAAAGATCAGAGAGAAAAACATTGTAGATTCATTTTGAAGAATTTCTACTTATTGATATGTACACGTGTAAATTTAATTTTTTTGATGGGCAAATACTGTGATCTATTTGTAACTTAATCGGAGTAAAAAATTGCTTTAAGTGTTTTAGTTTTATATTTACATTATAATATCGTTTTACGAGTTTAAACTATATGACTGGTTTTTATATTACCTTTTTGCCTACCACTGGACCGCATGCTTAACGTAATGGTGTTTAGCGCCGCTTTCAACAAGTTTTCTGTCATATCGCCACGATGTCTGCTTGAGACATATTCTAAGCGCTGCCACACTGGAGTACTATGTCGCAGACACAAGGAATGATACCCCACCCAGTCATACCAGGTCGACCAGACCCAGAACTTTTCTTTTAATGCTGAGCATCGAGCGATGAAGCTTCTAGTACAATTATTCAAGTCTTTGGTATGATCCGCTTAAGTTACAGTTCGACCTCGACAATAATAGTTAATTGGTGTGTTTCATTGTTTTTTTCTTTTATATAAGAAAAGGTTTGTTTTCAAGTGTTTTATCATCTAATCCACATTTTATTAATTTCAACAACAGTTCATTTATGTATATTGAATCAAGAGCCCTTTTCAGATCTATAAAACAGCAAAACATTTTTTTGTTTCTCTTTTATTTTGTCCGTTTTTCAATGTCTGCAGAATAAAGATGGCGTCGATTGTGCTATGGCTTTTGTTAAACCCAAATTGCGCATCTGAAAGTACATTATATTAGTCATGACAATAATTTTAGATAATTCATTAATTACTACGGTAAACACTTTCACAAAACTGATGAGAGTTACTCCATTGTAGCTATTTGGGCTGTTATAATCATCATGATGACTTGAATCTTTAGTTAATCCACTGGTAGGTCATCGAACACATGATCGGAGGGTATTAGGCTTAGTACTGGTTCTACCCGGGAAGACTGCAAGCGTGATTTATCTAAGTTGTAATAAATAAGTAAAATAAATAAGCTTGAACAAAATATTATAGTTTTTAGCTCGATTGCAAAGAAAGCACAAAGCTTATTTGAACCGATCTTAAGTTTGTTCTCTTAGTATAACCAGGACTGTGCGTTATTGTGGGAAATATTTTAGCCAATTTTAACATTCTGAAAAAAATCATATATGCTTCCTTTAAAGTAAATCATGAACTTACAGTTTATATTTATATATTAAAATATAAACCATAGAAAAGGGAAACGCACTCGAATAAATCTGATTTTAGAATGCTTTATTCCCGTGCACATCGCACGGACACTGAATATATAGATAAGAAACACCACTAAGGATTGGCAGATAAAAGAGAATATACATAATATCTTGAAATCCTTTAGGCCGTTTAGACTGTGACATATTTTGACCGTTTTGTGAGGCGTCCAAATAACTCTACAGAATGCTCAAAAAGACATTACGAAGTAAAGGTCTTAAAACTTATAAATCTGGGCTAGCATGGAAATGTGTATAACATATGTTGTGTTTGTGGTCAGGAACACGTAATAATACTGTTGAAGTAATGGAACTAAAATGAACGGTGCTCTAACCAAGCCTTGAGATGTTTAATTATCGGTATCAAAGTAGCAATGGAATCATGGTATCACTGTTTGAAAAATAACCGGACGGGGGCGAGTGTTGTGGACCACTTGATAATCAGCGCGAATAATCTTAAAACTATCTGTTTTATGAATGTGTTGGATCTACTTTAATGCGGGACGTATTAAAGTTTTGGCGAATATTCAATTTCTGTTAATTTGATAACTTTCAAATAAATGAAGGTTATACGTCAAAACATATGCGTTATTTTGTGCACACTGCATACAGGAAAAGTTTGGATTAACAGCGTGTTTGGGTTACTTGCCAATATAATCCCTTTAAGCGTGTTTTAGGAGTTAAAACTCAAACACCAAATCTTGCTGTCCTACAATTATAGGGTTTCGTCGTCCCCTTGAACATACTCATGAAATAGCATTTGAAGTTTCCTGCCTATAATCACATGTAAACAGAATTAATAAAATAGCTATTTTCGAACAAAGCAAGGAAAGAGATAGCAGAGATATAAAATGTACCTATCCAACTTTTGATTGACTGTCCCGAATTCATTAATCAATTTAATACATGTAAAGCCGCTTAAGTGCTTTCAAGAGATTTCAAATAAAGCACTTGCATAGTGAATTTTGTTTGCGATTTTCTGTTACAAATTAAATTAAGGGATTATGCCGACTTTAAGTGAATAGTAAGTGATAATTTTATAAAAGAAAAGTGAGTAGCTCTTATAAAGTTGTAAGGGACGTTCAACTTTCGTCAGATACGTTATACCACATGAGCAGATACATACATATTTTTCAATGATAATACATGTGTTGCACCACATTTTTAAGTAAATGCCATATCATAGTATCAAATGATGCATAATCGAAGACAAAAGATTTTTTGTCCTTTATCACAGAACCTATTATCTCCCAAATCATGTCTATTAACCCCTCCCATGAAAAAGCAGGGAAGTTTATGCCTGTCCCACAATTCATAGCAATTGGACGCTTACAAAACGGCGACGTCATTCAAACATTCAGTTTAAGCACCTGACAAATCAACGCGCTCAAATGTGGCTTCCCCACCATTGCTATTTATTGAACCGATTCAGGATAGCTTGGTCCGTACTACAGACTTGTACTTTTATGAGAGAGAAGTCAGATACGTGACAATCATATACGTTTATAGAAGTTAGTTAAGAAGATTGACACTATTTTCGTTTAAAACTGATCATAAAGAGTGCATACGATATAACAAATGTGCATATGCTTTATTTGTATACAGTTCTATTACAAATGTTAAAAGAGACATATTAATATAAGAGAAAAGTTGCTGTCACATATGTTAAAGTATAGTAGACGGCTCGTTCAAAAAGGTATGTAACACAAAATGAGTGTTGCTTCTATTCAGGTGGTTGGAAGTATGGCATGTTATCGATGCATCACCTAATACTTTCAGGGGCGAAGCTTGGCTGAAAATGCTGTGTAGGCACAGTTGTAGTGGGTCCGGGGCAGGCTCCCCCGAGAAAAATCCAGCTAGACTGTCGTAGGTGCGTTTTGGCATATTTTTTTTAAACCTGGTTATCCTTAATATTAACCTTGAATTCACTAAAATAGATAATAAATGTAATGTTTTAAGGTTTTTTAAGTAGCCTTCTGCCTCATGCTATCATTTTGCTACTATTTTCATACGACAGGTGTAATTGTTTTTGTTATTGTTATTATTACCTTCAGAAGGTCAATGGAAAAGTAAGGTGGACGCTATTGGTCACTTTGTTAATACTATGGGGGGAAATAGTTACAGAAACTTATTCCTCAATACTCGACTTACATACGAGGGTCGAAAAGGTAGAGACGGAACAGCGTAATAAAATAAAAGGTCAAACAATTGAAAATGTAGCGATTGGTGATCACGTTTTTCCAAGTGTGGAAAATTATGCACAGTACCAAGGTAGCGGTCACCAACCAGCACCTATGAAAGATAAAAATATAGATTTCCTGACAAAAATGACAAGATCTTGCGTGATGCCAACAAATGGGGTTTATGCTCCAAAAAAGTAAAGTGTAAAGTAAGAAAAGGCATTGCCTAAATTGGATTCTCCAACGAGTCCATCAGAATATTTGGGGATACCTCGAAGTAGTTTTAAGTTAAGTGGTGAGAAACGGATAGATAGAGGTCGGGGAGGTAGGAAGTCGACGACCAAATTGGTTTTAGTTACGCTTGTCTAGGTTGCCAGTGTGACACAGTGGAATGCGTAGAACAGCACATCGCAAAGTGTGCAAGTAATGCTGAAACACGTGTTTTTGCGGATTATTTCTTCTCTGTTTTTCAAAAAAGGAAACATTTTACTTTTGCAAATATTTTCCCACAAAATTATTTTGGGTAGATCTAGCAGCTTTAAACAAATTCGGGTATAACCAAGACATCTTATCCTTATATGCTTAGTGACTTGTCTAAGTCGTATTAACTTGTTTCTCATTCGAAGCAAAACTTAACACAATCATGGTGGATCATCTCCATGATAGATCTATAGTACATATTTTACCATTTTTTCCGAAAACTAAGTAATAATAAAATAACTGTAGGAGTTGGCATACGATACTCTGTCCGTCCCTACCCAATTCGCTTCTGTTTTAAGTATTGACTTATAACAATACAGTTTTAGAATCTTAGATACTTATACAGTGGCGTAGCAGACCCTAAAATTATTAGCAAGCCACCCCCACCCACGAAAGCTTCTACTTTAAGACCAGAACGGGTATGAATTGATTTAATCGTTTCTGGTAATATATTGATAATAGCATTACTAGTATGCAATATGTAGTTAGACCGTTTACTGTTGGAATAGCGAAGTTACGTGTGCCGTTTCTGGTTTGATATCTATGAAAATCTGATGAAGTTAAACTATATTAAGGGTTTCACTCCGTGGCCGATTGGGCTAAGGCGCCGTCTCACGATCACTTACCTCTCACCGCTAAGGTCGTAGGTTCGAGTCCCGCTAGCTCCAAAAACTTTATGTGAGAAAGTTTCCAGTTACTTGCGGAAAATGGTGGTTCTAATTAGTCTGATTCAGGCAGTAAATCTGGATATGCCATATATAACTTGAAATATGTTGAAAATGGTGTTAAACCCCATCAAAAAAATGTTGATGTGAATGCAATCTCATTAAAATCAGATCAACTTAAGCTTCAATACTATACGCACAGTGTGTAGAGTATTGAAGCTTAAGTTGGTCGGATTTTAATGAGATTGTTGAAAATAGTTTGTATATAGTAGAAGTCCACATCGATAACACGAGAAGATAACGGAGAACGTTAAAAACTGCAATGTTAATTGGGGTAATTATAACACATAAACAGTGCTCTGTAACTAAGTCACTAACTTTATGATCATGATTTAAGCCAGTCTTATTTTGATTCCTTGTTTAAACTGGGTTATCTTAATCCATTGTCTACATGCAGCAAGTGCATTCTTTTTTTCTTTCTTTTTTTTGAATGGGGTTTAACGCCATTTTCAACACATTTCAGGTTATATATGGCACAGCGGTGAGAGATAAGTGACCTGGAGACGGCGCCTTAGACCACTCGGCCATGTATGTGTTTTTAATAACAAAAATACTGCACTTCTTGGGCCATCATAAACCGTTTAGCCTATATTTCTTATCATGTTTGAAGTATTTTTAAGATGATTATTTAAACTATAAAACAAATCTAAACACGTGCTATCAAAATGGCACGGAATTAATGAGTGAAATTGGTGGGTTGCGTTAGGAACTCACAAGTGTTTACATGTGGAATTTTGAAAGTCAGTAAATTTTGTAAATGCATCATAACTCAGTGTTCAAACACATCAAAACTATAGTGCAAAAAAATGTATCACAGAAGTTCATTATGTTCAATAGATAACGATAAGAACAACATGTATTATATTAGGTAACCGAATAAGGTTTTAGTCATTTATGTTCATTGAATGTATGAAAAGCCAGGGAATAAACGCATTCTCCATGCAGCTTATGATGCATATTTAAGTAACGTACAGATATTAGTAACGGTTCGGAATTTTCCGTGCATCCGATCAGATCAGTTTTGCGACGTTTTGTTGTCGGAGATAACCGAAATCAAGCGAATGCTAGGCTTCTAGAGGGCTGTTCAGATGAAACCGAACAATTTTCATAACTGTTGAAAGCTATATCATACATGCTGCCAATATTATACAATTTGTGAAACATGTTGTAACGGCTGAAAAATTGAAATAAAAGGAAACAGACATGTGCATGTATCCAAGATACTTGAATGTGTATTGCAATGTCACTAAACTTATCTGATTATTTTTCAAATTCCAAGAATACTTTAAACGGATCCGATAAAAACCTCCAGTTATAGATAAAAACATCCTGTTTTTATAGATAAAACATACCGTTTTTTTCTTCAGATAAAACATTTTGTTTTTACAGATGGGAGTGATATTTTGTAATGTGAATATTTTAAATACATATATTCAACATATGCAGATTTAATAGTTTAAACTTGTTTATATTACTTGGGTATTATCAGTACTAAGCACGTGCGGAAAAAGTGTCTTGCTCAAGGACACCACACATGGCCGTCACGGGAGAGGATCGAACCCCCGACCTTCCGATACTGGGTTCGGTGCTCTATCATTGGACCACGCGCCTTCAAGGAGGCTGCAGTGGTCGCCATGAATTCCGGTCTGACCAACATTCAAGACGCTTGCCAGTAAGTAAAAACTTGGTGGCAAACAATAAGGTGGTGTATGGTGGCAAAGTGACCTTTCGGGAGCAGGTATTTACCGTCGATGAGGAAACCAGGGTTTCCAATATCGAACGAAAAGTAACTGATCTGGTAAGGTCACAGGACCGTTCTTCAGGGTCGGAAAGAGCAAGTGGTCGTCGGAGGAACTATCCATATTATAGTCCTAATTATAGAGAAAAAAGCTCTAGTGAAGACAGGTATCGGATACCCTCACCCAGAAATTCCCAAGAAATAGGTCACCAGACCCAAGATACCGATATATGATAATCGGGAATCTTATGGCAGACATCCCTCAACACAATGGTCAAACGAGAAGAGAGGCTTGTCACCTCAAAGGTCACACTATAGTGGCTGGTCACCACGAAGATCCGCAGAAAATAGAAGTCGACCCCATGTACAAGTTCAGAGGTCTTATGATTCTAGGGGATGGTCCCCCAGATCATGATTATGATGATAGGGGATATTATGCAATAGGCCGGTCACCACCTCAAGGTTCGCCTTCCTTCAAAGGTCGGACGTATAAGGTCAACAGTATGAGAGTACCATAAGGTCACCAAATAATCCGGTCTCTCAGAATAAGACTGTATTGCCACAGGACAGTCTTGGAATGCCTACCAACCAGGCACTCTACAGACAATCCATGTTGGATGGACAATCCGAGTCTTTAAACCCGAAGGGACTAGCTGCACCGGCGACCAACATCTAGTTTCATCTTGTCATGGTCGTGAAGGTGGAGCGATAGAGGTGTCTATTACTTTAGCTAAGGGTATGATAGTTTATATCCCTATTTTAATAAATGGTAGCCCTGTTAAGGCAATAGTAACAATGATGATAAGTTTACAGTTTGGAAAAGGTATCGGCGATATAGGTGAGGCCTCGTTAACTCTGAACCAGGTTTAGCTAAACTTTCCATTGTTTCGTAAACGGTTTTTAAAATAATCGATGTCATACTCATCTTTTAAATATTTTTTCTGTTTTTTAATTGGTTTAATCTCAATAAAATGTTACGTAATACATTGCAATGCAAAAGAATAATATGGATAGCAATCTCATTAAAATCAAACATTTATGTATCTGATGGTGCACACAACGTAATGTGTTTATAACTATGTGTACATACTATTGGTGGTCAAATTCGGGACCCAACTATAGTGTCTTGTGACAGTTTGTATGTTTCCAAACAGTTTGTGCCGGAAAACAAATTATGAGTTTCTTATCAAATATTTTTTGCTTTTTTTCAAATCTAAACTAACATTCAGTGCGGAATTCTCTGCTTTTCTGTTTAAGGAGGGTGGGGGTAAATAGATCTGATTCCGGAGATACCTGGTTCTGAACTGTCTAAACGATTTGTTCTTGGAGCAGACTAATGTTCGTTAGACATTTGTGTTTTCTTCCAACCTCACCCCATACGGAACCTCACTCAATTCTCCGAAACAAAAAGTGCGAGCAGTACCCGAGGAGCTCCGAATGAACCCTAGCCCTAACCTTCTCAGTTCCCATCATTGGAGAGTTACGCAAGGAAGACGTAAAACGAATTTCAAATTAACTTTTAACTGTTCGTTAATTCTTGGTTACACATGGGTAGAATTATTTTATTTTATATATATTTTATTTACTTAGAGCCAAAAATGTCACATGAATATGTGTATATAAATATACAAATATCATAACATAATTATCAATAATGAGATGGTATGAAGAAAGATACAGTTGGTAATAAACATATACAATGTTCCGTTTGATATAGCAACAATAGCACCGGTAAGTACGCGATGTTGACGGTTCATATAATATGTAGCTTTTTACTGATTTCATTTTATGCTAAACGTTTTAAAAGGTTCCCTTACAAAGGAATCGTCATACATATTACCGGATGTTATATCATTCTGTCACAACAATGCACACGTATTGTGTATAAAGTATAAGCTCTCGACCAAGCATGTATTCGTTTTTATTATGTTGTTGTTATTACTTACAAAAATATCGACAGGCTTATTAACGATTTATCTTTGGTGAAAAAATGATGGATATCCGCATTATTGTGTTTCACCTTCACACCCGATATCTATTTATATGCTGTTATATGTTATTCCAATACATTATTTGTGTAATAACATCATTAATCTGCTAATTTACATCATGTTTCTATGGAAACGCTTGCGGAGAACATGATGCCATAGAAATAACCGGATAATAATACAATAATGTGTAACAGATACATGTAGATCTATATCACTGAAACGTATGCTTCTTCAGTACAATCAGAAACTGTCATGTTCTACTTCTTTCTCAAATTGATTTTAGTTACGCTTGTTTTAAACTTATTTATTTTACTTCGATTGTGAAACAAGTTCTTACAACTTAGACAAATCACGCTCGAAGTCTTCCTGGGTAGTACCAGTATAAAGCATACACGGAAAAAGTGCCTTGCTCAAGGTCACCACACATAGCCGTAGCGGAGGATCGAACCCACGACCCTCCGATCATGTGTTCGGTGCTCTACCACTGGACCACGCGCTCCACACAAGTTACGCTTGTCTAGGTTGGCAGTTTGACACAGTGGATTGCGTAGAACAGCACATCGCAAAGTGTGCAAGTAATGCTGAAACACGTGTTATTGTGGATTATTTCTTCTCTATTTTTCAAAAAAAATTGAAACATTTTAATTTTGCACATATTTTCCCCACAATTTTTTTTTTGGTAGATATAGCAGCTTTGGGTTCCAAATACTATGCTGACCAGCAAAACAAATTCGGCTATAACCAAGACGCCTTATCTTTATATGCTAAGTGACTTGCCCAAGTCGTAAAAACTTGTTTTTCAATCGGAGCAAAACTTAACACAATCATGGGTCATCTCCATGATAGATATACAGAGTACATATTTTACAATATTTTCCGAAAAACTAAGTTATACTATTTAAATCAAATTATTGTAGGTGTAGGCATACCATATTCTGTCCGTCCCTATTTAATTCGCTTCTGCTATAAGTATTTACGTATAACAATACTGTTTAAGAATCTTAGATACTAATACAGCGACGTAGCTGACCCTAAAATGATTAGCAAGCCACCCCCACCCACGAAAACTCTTTCTTTAAGACCAGCATGGCTATGAATTGATTTAATCGTTCCTGGTAATATATATTGGCAAAAGCATTATTAGTATGCAATATGTAGTTAGACCGTTTACTGTTGGAATAGCGAAGTTACATGTGCCGTCTCTGGTTTGATATCTATGAAAGTCTGATAAAGTTAGATCATGTTGAGGGTCCTCCGTGACCGAGTGGTCGTAGGTTCGAGTCCCGCTCGCTCCAAAAACTTTATATGAAAAAGTTCAGTCTGAGGTCTTAATCCACCAGTAAAACTAAATATGCCATATATAACCTGAAATGTGATGAAAATGGCATTAAATCCCATTCAAAAAAAATGTTAATGTGAATACAATCTCTTTAAATCAAGTTTAATGAGATTTAATGAGATTGTTGTAAATAGATCGGACTTTTGTAGAAGTCCACATCGATTACACGAGAGGATCACCGTAGGAACGTTAAAAACTGAAATTGTTGAAAACTACCTAATTGTTTAATATTGATGAATTGGGGTAATTATAACATATAAACAGTGCTCTGTAATTAAGTCCCTAACTTTATGATCATGATTTCAACCAATCTTATTCTATTCCTTGTTTAAACTGGGCTCTCTTGCTCCATTGTCTACATGCAGCATGTGTGTTCTTTTTTTTTTTTTTTTTTTTTTTTAATGTGGTTTAACGCCATTTTCAACACATTTCAGGTTATAGATGGCATAGCGGTGAGAGGTAAGTGTTCTGGAGACGTCGCCTTGGACAACTCAGCCACGTATGTGTTTTCAATAAAAAAAATACTGCACTTCTTGGGCCATCATAAATCGTTTAGCCTATATTTCTTATCATTTTACTTTGTGCAGTTTGAAGTATTTTTAAGCTGATTATTTAAATTATAAAACAAATCTAAACACATGCTATCAAAATGGCACGGAATTAATGAGTGAAATTGGTGGGTTGCGTTAGGAACTCACCAGTGTTTACATGTGGAATTTTGAAAGTCAGTAAATTTTGTAATGCTTCATAACTCAGTGTACAAACACATCAAAACTATAGTGCAAAAAAAAATGTATCACAGAAGTTCATTATGTTCAATAGATAACGATAAGAACAACTTGTATTATATTAGGTAACCGAATAAAGTTTTAGTCATTTGTTCTCATTGAATGTATGAAAAGCCTGGGAATAAACGCATTTTCCATGCAGCTTATGATGCATATTTAAGTAATGTACTGATATTAGTAACGGTTCGGAATTTTCCGTGCATCCGATCAGATCAGTTTCGCGACGTTTTGTTGTCGGAGATAACCGAAATCAAGCGAATGCTAGGCTACTAGAGGGCTGTTCAGATGAAACCGAACAATTTTGTTTCATAACTGTTGAAAGCTATATCATACATGCTGCCAATAGTATACAATTTGTGAAACATGTTGTAACGGCTGAAAAATTGAAATAAAAGGAAACAGACATGTGCATGTATGCAAGATACTTGAATGTGTATTGCAATGTCACCAATCTCATCTGATTATTTTTCAAATTCCCAGAATACTTTAAACGGATCCGATAAAAACACCCAGTTATAGATAAGAACATCCTGTTTTTAAAGATAAAACATCCCGTTTTTTTTTCAGATAAAACATTTTGTGTTAACAGATTGGAGTGATTTTTTGTAATGTGAATATTTTCCACATATATACAACACATGCAGATTTAATAGTTTAAACTTGTTTATATTACGTCGAGTGCGAAACAAGTACTAACAACTTAGACAAATCACGCTCGAAGTCCTCCTAGGTATAATCAGTACTAAGCACGTGCGGAAAAAGTGTCTTGCTCAAGGACACCACACATGGCCGTCACGGGAGGGGATCGAACCCCCGACCTTCCGATCCTGGGTTCGGTGCTCTGTCACTGGACCACGCGCCTTCAGAAGATTTAATGTAGATATATGGTGATACTTTTCCACTAAAAAAAAAGAAGTAAATATTCAGTTTACCATTAAATAGAATTAATAAATTATCCCATTCATTTGGCTTAAAGAATGTATCATTTAGAACTAAGAAATAGAAATTAAGAATAAAACAGTATACAAATTGTATACAAATAATAATCAAGTATTTAGTACCTGGCATTTTGGCTACCTTTGGCATGAATGTTTGAACTAACCATTTAGAATTAAAAAATAGGAATAAATAATTTAACATTAAGCTTATTCAATTGAACGTTTAGAATTTTTAAATCATAATGCATTTGGGAAAGATACTAAATATGACTTTATGAACTACTGCTGTATCTGTGTGCCTTTGATAACGTCAATAATATATAACGTTCCACTGATAACTAGCAAATCGTAACAATTTGTTATCCGAAAGACGTTTATGAATCGTTTGTCTAACACTTATTCAATGTTTTGATTTTAGTAACAAAAATTTGAATGTTACACACTTGTACAATTTAGGTTTATGTTGATACATATATGCATGAACGCGCCTTGAATGACATTTGCATGTATCAACTCATTTTTTTAGAACTACTAAATAAGATGTCTTGGTGAATTTTGTGATTTGTTGTCGTTTGGTGATAATCTGTAAAAACCCAGAATTTTTAGTCTTGATATTAAAAAAGTTTTCAAAATTTTAAAATTTTGAATAAATTCTGATGTATTCCCTAGCGCATTTCTCGTTATCAAAGAAAGACAACTCGTTTTACACAAAAAGTACATCAGTCTCCAGCATCATTACCTACCCTGTTACGCCACCTGACGGCAGATAAAACAGATACGAAAACAACAGAGATAAAGCAGATTAAAAGTAGCGAGTAAGTAAGAAAGTGAACAACTCTTTTTTTTTGTTTTATCGAAATATAACAACAAAATAACTAATAACTGATTACTCTTATTATCAATGTGGCACGAAATAAATAGTCCACCGGGATTTTAAACAAGGTGCGCGTGGTGGGTGGGGTAAATTATTATTATTGGACGGTGTCGTTACATTGTTTGCAGTTTGTATTTTTTTTTTACTTAAAAATGCGTCTAATATTTATAATTGTTTGGTCGGATTCAATAAGCATTTTATATCTCAATTAATACAAACTAGCAGCAAAAATATACATGTGTAGCACTCTGGACACATCCTGGATGATAATAATGCGTGACTCATGGTGGTCATCCGCAGGTCATGTCTGAGCTTTTGTGTCATGTCTGAGCTTTTGTGAGTCAAAACTCGTCTAAAGAGGCCTCACAAAAAATATTTATATAAATGTTTATTCTTTTACCCAGTTGCTTCAATCTTTCATAGAAGAAAAATTTCTAAAATGCAATGTTTACATTTGTAACATGTTCATTGAATCGTTATATGAATATGCTTTTTTGTGATATATATTCCATTGACATATATTTGTAAATGGTCATTTTTTGCTTTGGATTCACTATACAATAAAAATAATGTCGCTGACATGTAACAGTAGAATCTCAGGGCTGCCCCTTATTTTGGGAGTAGAAAGTTGAATTTTCAAAGGAAAACCGTAGTGCAACATATTGCACGTCTCTATGGAGCCTTTTAATGATTTTTATTTTGTGCTCCCGAGACATGCAACAGCAGAAGCCGATTTTACTAACTGGAAGTTCCCAACGGAATCTGTTGGCAGGTTTCACGACTTTAAAATCCAAACAATTGACATATTATGAATGATAATTAAAACATTAACATTAAATACATCGATCTGTGATAAAATTATATGCAGTGCTTGCTAAGTATACCGATAAACCGATCTCAAACACCAGAGGGGTTCTTTTTCAGGTGAATATGTATTGTCCGCCATTATCATCTGACATCGAGTGTTCCGAATAAATCATCACCATGTTTTATAACAACAGATGCCTTTATATTATAAAATCGAAGAATGCACGGTGCTGGTCTATTTTTGTTTAGTTTTAGTCGAACAGTTTACATTAATTTTATTTTATTGTTTTTTGTAATACTTGTTAGTATAAGTTATATATGATATGATAAGTTCTGTGTTTGATAACTTTAAGTTTTATAAAGAAAAACAATAGAAAAATGCAATATATAGACAGAGACTGATGGGCTAATATCAATGCAACATACATGGCTGAAATTTCGGATGACACCTTTAGTATTTCTTTAAAATCTTTTGAACCTTTGTCTTGATTTGACAATTTTGGTACCCAATGATGATAAGGCCAAAATAAAAAAATACTGTGGTGCCCGTAACCCGACCGACCCTATCTTTTTGGCCCTGACCCTAAATTATTTTATGGCATTTGCTGGCAGTCACCAGACAAATCGACTTCTTTCCCGTTTCCGGTACGCGAATACGGCATTTGTTAAAAACAATAATAATTACATGAATGTATAATTCTTACGAGCGTCGCTTGCAAAACGGTTTTCGCGATCTTGGGAAAGCATGGAAAACGGCCTTTTCAGCGGTGACAGTTCTGGCCATTACATAATTCAGTGCTCCAAGAATAGGATAGCCTGATGTCCAGGGCTTGTCAAATCTGGAACCCGATATGTGCCTTTTTCAAAGTTACTTGCCCGTTGGGCTTGTCTTAAAAAATCGGACAAGCTAGTTTTCACAATACACAGATCTGCAAATATTTCTATTTGATACGACATGGGTAAAACTGTTGTTTATAGACCGTAACTAATCAGTAGAAACAATTGACCCCTGTGGTGTTTATCAGACCACATACCCGATATTGCGACTTAGGAAACCCCCTAATGCATATTCAATTATCTATATTTATTTATAATATAATTATTATTTATGTAATTGGTGGATAGCTTTGAATCTAGTTTTAATAACCGCTATGATTGGTCGGATATCTACGACCAAGGTATACGTTTCTTACCACGCACCAGAGCAAAGAAAAAAAAAAAAGACAATGACATAATTCGCGGGTGTCCCTCAAATCTTCAGAGTATTAAATTATCTCCCTTTGCCAAAATGATTATGTTTTTGTAGATAATTTGCGATCGATCGCATTATGTATAATGTCATCTTTAGCTTCTGGTAATTTTAAAAATGTTTCGTAGATTTACAATAATTGGAACTGTATGTATATTAATTTTCTTCTGTGAAAGTTGATATTTAAATCGAGTTTACCATAAAGATAAACGTGGGTGGGGTATTATAGTAATAAACTTATTGCTTTTTGGTTGTGTAGTTTCAGCGTATAATTTTCTTTGGCATGACTAAATATAGTATTGAAAACAACAATAAAGACCAATAATGTGTGTGTTTTTATAATATTTGAAATATAGTTGACTAGTTGCACTTTCTAGATATTTGAAGGCTATCATAGACTGCATTTATTTATCATATTACCAAGTTCTCTTTGATAGATTGAATATCTTTGTAGGCTTGACATTGCCATTATTGTATGTTATGATAGTTAGCAAAAAATTAGAAAAGAAGAGAAAGGTATTTAAAATAATGTTTTAACCCTTTACTCCATAGATACATGTTTTCCCGCACCAATCACAGAAGTCCTTTGAAAACAGTGCAGGAAGAGTTCAGATTGCTCGTAACCATCCTTCATCCATTCACATTTACTTCAAACAACATCTCCTCCTTAACCAATTGATAGAAGTTGATATTTGGTATTGATGTATGGTGTATGATCACAGTCAAAAGCACTGGTACCAGTGCACCGTTATTATATATACCGGTGCATCATTAAAATATGTTGATGTGCCGTTAAAAGTGGCGGTCCATCGTTATAATATATCGATGTACCGTTATATAGGGATGCACCGCTATATAATATCGGTGCACCGCTATATTTTATCGGTCCACCGCTATATTTTATCAATACACCGCTATAATTTTATCAATGCACCACTATATTTTAACGGTGGACTGACGATTTATTACCTGTGTACCGTTACTTATTTATCGGTCCACTAGTATTTAATAGTGGTGCACCGTTAAATAAAATATATCGGTCCACCGCTTGCGTCACACCACTGTACTAGGATCTTTGGCATTAACCAATCAAAGCCTCGTTCCATCACAGAGATCGGAGGCTATCAACAATCAATGCACACGGTTGAAATTTAGGGTCACACTTAGCATTTCTTTAATAACTTTTCGAAATAATGTCTGAATTTATTATAAATTATGGTACCAAAGTAAAGTTTATATAATTCTTGACAAATTTAAATAACAGTTATAAAACAGTTTTGCCCAGAATTCAATTGTATTATGGATTGAAAACTTAAAATGTCAGAGTAATGGTAGTGTATTTGTTTCGACAACGTCTTTTCACTACACAAGTGTTAGACTACTCAAATAAAATGTTTTATTGAAATATTAACCAATTAGAGGTTCAAACTCTTAAAAATCCATATACTAGTATATATGTTTTACTTTTTAAATTTATGCATAACTTTATAAAAGTAAGCATCAATTTAAAGGGTATACAGTTGTAAATCAGTTGGATACGACAAGTTACCGAATGAAATACATTCACCAATTACTCTTTAAAACAACTCAATTGAATACTAAGTCGTTAAAGCACAAAACTGTGTATTCTTTTTTAAAAAATGTATAACTGTACATGAGAAATATTTATATTGTTTCATATCTTTATTAAAGTGGTGGGTGGGGGTGGAGTCATTTAAAAAAAATATAGTCATTTAAATAATCAAGTCAAACCTCTTATTGAAGGGTGGATTTTTTTAAGTGTCGGTTGATTCTATGACGAATTCCCTCCATCCAATAATTTTTGTACGTAGACCCATCAGCACGGCGAAGGTCCATCCAAAAGCGACCCAAAGTTTCGTCCAACTCAACGTCCGGTAATTCTTCAAAATCCGGATTTTCCCCCTTCTCTGACAAATATTCCTTCAGAATTTTGGCCGCAAATTTATTAGCCTTTAAAGTCTTCCCTGCGTTTAAGTTTAAACGTCTCTCTTCTTGATCTGATTCTGATGTTTCTCCAAATCTTAATCTGGAAGTCATTTTATCACTGTTTTCGTCTGATAACAATTTAACAGGTCAAGGTCGGCAAGGGGAATGCACTCGTGTTGTACTTGACTATTGTCACAGTCGCCGTGTCAATACAGACAGGCCAACTAAACAAATTTTACAGTTGTAATATTGGTAGTGATTTCCGTGATTTTGGGATAAAAAAAAGTGATTTTTAAGGAAGAATTGATGAATGGCTGCCATTTTGTCGACTATTGACTTCAAACTGATCCACTATATAGAAAATTAGGGGGTCACCACGTGACAGCTCTTGTCGAATGAAATCGCTAGTTTCTAGTGGGAGGTGAAATAAATTTTATTTATGGTGCCCCACTATTAAATACCGATGGACCAATAACTATGTAACGGTGCACCGGTAATTAACCGGCGGTCCACCATTAAAATATTGCGGTGCATCGATAAATTTATAGCGGTGCATCATTAAAATAGAGCACTGGACCAATAAAATATAGTGGTGCTAAAATAAAATAAAGCAGTGCACCGGTATATAACGTTACATCAATATATTATAACGGTGGACCTCCACTTTTAACGGTGCAACGATATTTTTTAACAGTGCACCGGTATGTTTTTTCGGTGCACCGTTAAAACAAATATATTAGTGCCGATATGATAGTGGTGCACTGGACCCGGTTCTTTTGACCCTGTTCGTACACCATATGGATGTTCCTTCTATCAGCCACACTGTTCAAAGCTCGCAATGATGGCAAGTGACTAGTCTTCACAGAAAGTATTTTCCACTTGACTGGTATAACAGTTTTTCCACCATATTGCTCATTTTAGGTCTAGCTGTTTGCAGCTGCACATTGAAAAATTCTACATTTAAAATGTCAGATCATATTACAACAGATACTCAGAACTGTACAACCAAAGATATTTTATTAAACTATATTTTATTTTTCCTCTTCTTATGGTCTATATGGTAGTGGTATCTAATTCATCTATCCATACTACAGGTCCAGTTTAGCCAAAATAAAATAATTTTAAAAAATAAATGTTTTTCCTACCTACCTACCCTATATTTTTAGCATGTTACCAGAACCACAGTATTATTTTGTTTTGGCCTAATAAGGGCCATGTTCAATTTCATTTATAAATAGTTAAATACTTATAAACTATACAAATATACAAATATTTAACTTAATAAAGCTAATATAACATTTCATTTATTTATTTATTATTATAAATTATGCATCATCGAGTTCCGCGTCAAGTTGAATCTTGACGACAATGATATTCCAGTCGTTTGCCATTTAGTATTTATGCATCAGCACCCTTTCCACTGAATTGATTGATTGATTGAATATTTAGCATCGTTTTTATGCCATCGAGGGCTAACAGACGATCAGTTAACCTAACCACTGTTTCCTGGGATTAACCAGTACTCAAGCACACCCCATCTCCTCAAGTAACTGATAACTTTCCCACTTGAATCAGTGGTGAGAGACAAATGATAATGAGACACAATGTCATATATCAATCATCACGGAGACTGTTGCCGGGCGGGGGATTCGAACTCACGACCCCTGGATTGATAGTAGGACGCGTATCCGACTGAGCTAATCGGGCCCGGCTTTCCACTGAAAGAGAAAGTAGAACATATGGCGGGTAGAAACGTTCTGGATAGAAATTTTGTAATTATTTATTTATATAAGACGTTAATCGAATATATTCGAATATTTGTTTGAAAGAATGACCAAATATTTGAATATCAATATTGCCATTTGTTGCCAACCTTACATAATTATATTGTTATTTTTCAACGACCAATTATATTGTTATTTTTCAACGACCATTTGGAGGGCATGCGACACTTACCAGTGACATTTCTTGTTTTACTTTAAAAACATTTATTTGAAACAATACTGGAGAAATATGTCACGTTGACATAAAATAGGTCGTCTACTATTGTAATTGACACATTCTTGTAGGAAACCGTCTATTTTTAGCGCTTTCCTCAGTGATGAAAATAATACACAACCTCTGATGGTGACCACAGGAGCTTTGGGAGTGGATAATAACGTTTGATGGGGGGTGGGGGTCCTCTTGCGTATATAAACAGACAACGAAAGAAACAAACGTTGACCCCCCTTCCCCGATCAAAATTAGAATTTCTAAGTCAATAGGCCATCAATTTTAACAAACCCGGTCTCATTCTGTCGCTGAATGATTTATCTTCAAGATCATAGCGATGTTTATGCATAACTCTGCCGTTTGAAGAAGATGTCGCACTGAGTTCCCACAAAATGGTGTATTTTTTTTATCCTCAACATTTATGGCAACAGATATGATGTCATTATTGTATGGAGCAAAAAAGGGTCGTGTCTGATTGGTTAAAATTCGTTGTATTTTAAACGTCTTCCAATCAATGTCACAGAGACGCTTAGGCTTTCAGCTAACAGATTTCTGTTATTGCTTTATTTTTCTTTAAGTGCCTCAGCGATTCGGATCAGAATTGCGTTCTTAGGGGCATGGCCAATTTGAAAACAAGTTGGCTGCTTTTAAAAAAAAAGTGTTCACGATCCGATAAGATACCCGCATTATATTAATACCTGTCAACTGTTTCGTTGCTTGATCACATGATCACTCGATAATAACAAAGTTTGCATATGGCTTCCGTGTTTGGCACGTGTCAGCATTTATTGAAGCACTCGGGATTTTTACAAACTGTTAATTATCAATGCTGGCATGAATCAATCCCTTAAACTATCCTTTAAACCACCATGAGGTAATGGTTATAATAGCTTGTTATAATCAAGGCTAATTGGTGAGTAGAAGATGAGCGATTATCAAATCAAAACATGGCGACGATCTATTGTTTGGTTGTCATTTGATCATTCGCGCAGATTTTCAAGTTTTATATCACGACTCCCCCCCCCCCACCCCCACCCCCATCTGAAAAGATCCTAAAAATCGTAAATTCTGTTGTTTTGAATTTAATTATCTCCCTATATGACAGTGTTTTCTCCAGAGCGCTTTTCTTTCGTTTTTGATGCAATAAATTCTCATCTAACGCAATCAACTTTGTTCAGTGCGTCCATTATGACGCAACTTTAAAACACAGAAATTCAAATTACGCACATTAAAATGTATTTTATATTATTTTTTTAAGATAAAATTTCTCAAAAATGAGTCGAGCTTTGAAGAGAAATGCTTTTGGAAAAAAGAAAACAAAAACAAAGTTTTTTTTAACTCCATTTATTCATGTTGATTAAGTTTAAAACTAGTCAATTGATGACCCCCAGATTTTGAAAATGACCCCTAGATTTTTAGTCAGTGGGTCATCAATGACCCCCAAAAATTGAAGCTGGAGAAAACACTGATATGAAATTAAATATGTACGAATTATTCTTTAGATGCAATAATATAAAACCCGTCATAAAATATCTACAAGTTGTAATTAATGATCTAATAGATATACTCAACATCGAACCGCGCAATTTGATTTACGATTCAATAGCACTTGGCTTTTACAAGCCTCCTATGAAATGCAATATTTTAAATACTGTAATATTTGAAGCCAAGCGGCATATATGGAAATATAGGAACAGCTTTAAATTTGACAAAAAGTCATTCAGCTCTGATAACCTCTCGTCAATTATTATTCGCTCAATAAAAGACCAACTAAAATAGCGAAATCCCTGGCAAGAAAATAAAATCGCAATTAAGTATTTATCTGACTTGCAGACGACAAATGCGTAATCTGACGGTAACTACACCTGTATAATAATTTATTCTTTACCGATATAAATCGAGTAAGAAGTGCTCAATTTTAAAATAGTTATGTATGTAAATGAAGCTATGATACATCCACAATTTCTTTTCATGCAACCTACACTATTTTACTTGAATATTAGTGAATGTATTTTAATGTTCATACTTGACATTACCTACATAACTTCCTTGTTCATTTCGACAAAGACAATGAATGGGTAACTGGTTGTATACAAACTGGCGTCTCATTTTCTTAAGCCACCCCTCATCATCTATTTATACATATTCTTATTAGTAAGACAATATGCAGATGAAAGGAAGGCGATACATAGACATATATGTCATATACCCAGTAGAATTGAATGAGTGCATGAACAAATGTGTAATTCACTCACAAAACGAATATACGAACGAATAAAAGAATGAAAAATGAATGAATGAGCTGACGAATGAACGACAGAATGTATGAGTGAATGAATGAACAAAATAAGATTTATAGAACTTAATTTATTAATGAAAAATGCATGATTGATTATTGAATGAAAAATATATGTTTATTCAAATCAAATAAAAAAAAGAAAGAAAAAGATATCTACGGTTGAAATTTGGATTTTCAAGCTCAAATATAGAATATTCTCAACAATGGTTCCCAGTCATCATTAACCAAACATCTGTGAAATCCTGGTTACCAATCATCATTAACCAAACAACTGTGAAATCCTGGTTACCAATCACCATTAACCAAACAACTGTGAAAACCTGGTTCCCATTCATCATTAGTCTGTTTGTTAGTCCTTCAGAGGGAAACAAAATGTTTCCCAATCAACATTTTATTGGTTTTAATCAAAAGCTATGGCATTTTGTCAGCAGACACATACATTTCATTGAAATTGTTGACCCTTGTTTGACCAGAGACATACAAACCACTCCAATATCTACATAATTTACAGACATATATGTATGAATTCCTCAAATCTCTGTGGGAAGTCCTCTAAGCTGTGGCCTAGTGACCATGTTGCTGTCAGTTACCTCTCACAACTGATGTTGTGAAGTTTGAATCCCATTCAGTACAAAAGTTTTACGCAGTCATGTTCATAAATCTGACTGAGTGGAATTTTTTTACATCAAAACTACTGGACGTCAAATATAACCTTTATTCCCATCTATGAAAACATCTGTCCATGTTTTATTACCATAGGAGTAGGAGCTGGGGTAATATTTTAATAAAACAAAAATAACAAATCTGATTTAAATCTATATTTTTATCCAAAAATCCCACAGCATTTTGGTGTTCGGATATGAAAAAATATCCGGGGTAGAACACTAGGCGAAACGGGGTCCTATGTAACCCCGGATATTTTTACATAGTTAAACACCAAAAAAGAAAAAAAAAATATTTTGTAAAATTTCCACCATTTTTGTTTTCAACCCATAATGATTTAAATTCTTAAGAAAAATATTAAATAAGTGATAATTATTGTTGATAGTCAACATTTTCATCAGCTCTGCACAGTCTTGGTACCAAATTATTAAATTCAGAAACAGGTTCAATGAAATATTAAAGAAATACTAAAGGTGTCACCTGAAATTTCAGTCATGTATGTTGAATTGATATTCACTTGCCAGTTTCTGTAATTAAGTCATTTTGGCTACATCTATTTTATTTATTTTTATGGATTCGGTGTTAAATTATTACCATTATCTAGTTGTCTGATTATTGATGAGATAAATAAATAAATTGACATGCAAAAAAAAAAAAATATGAATTCACTGTACAGACCCTAAACCGCTCAAGTACCCCATAATTGCACTCCGTTTGTGATCAGTTTGCACTCCGTTCGCGCTCAGTTCGCGTTCCGTTTGCGCTCAGTTTACGCTCCATTTGCGTGCACTCGATTAAGTGCGGTTATTTTAATGCACTCACAAACGCAAGTATTCGCTCACGAGCGACTTTTTAATTGAAGCTGTTAAGAATGGAGCAATACATAAAATGTATTATCTATGAGATTTAGTCACGGTAATTCAATTCATAATCCGATTGTTTGTCTACATATTGTGTCACCCACTGGGCGAAAGGTTGTAAATTTCGGATAAACCATTACTACTAATAGGGAATATTAACGGAAGAGTCTATATTTTGATATGTGATCAGTGGTCTGTGTGATTAAAGAATATCGTACGTTCTACCAACTTCAACTATCCAGACTGAAATGTGTTTGCATCAGTAACTTATTTGATATATAGTAAGCTGTTTTTTACACGAAAGCAAAAAAAGTTATCCACAAAATTAATAGATACATCATCAACATAACTAAATATATTGTAATTGTTATTAATAATTCAATACCGCTTACACGTCTTTGGATTAACAGTAATCCATTCATTTGATCAGTATATGCAGTGACCTAACAATATGTGGATTTGTCACTGTTTTTTTGTTAATGTTCAAACTAAAATCAGCTTTATAATCAATAATAAAATTATGCACTGCATGGGTGATGACAAATTTATTATAATTCGTGCGATGGGATTTGACATATAAAAAATAATAAATTATTTTTGAAAAATAATGATCTTGTAGTGTTTTTCTAGATTTAGGTCTAAATGTGGCTTCACTAAACTTAAAAAAGATATTCTGGTATTATAAGATTTAATAAATATTTTCGTTATCATTATGTATATATATGAAGCTTTTTTCAGTGTTTCTTAAATTATTTTTTTTACTGATAGTATGATTCATGTTAATATATTAATTAAAATACAAACTATATTAAACCCAGAGCTACAGATAGGTTGCGTATTTGCGTAAAAACGCAATTGATTTTATCAAAAACGCAATTAAATTAAAAAACATGCGTACAAAAACCCATTCAGAAAACCCCAATACGCAAATGTTCAAAAACATGCGCGTAATCGTAAAATCGTCATATATATATACTGTTGCGTAATCAGTAATTTGACAACTGAGAGTGTATATATATTATCCATTTAACACACAGCGTCGTAGAACGTATTGTCCAATCAAAATGTATCCTGTAGACTATTTTGCATAAACAAAGGACATCGAATATTATGGCGCCCCATTTAAAATATTAAATATGTATAGGATGTAAATGCGATGGATGTCGAATTACGATCTAACCATTTCAATAGTTTAAACCATAGTATGCATCTTTTCTTAGTTTAATGAGATAATCGTCTACAATAATTGGGAAATAAAAAAAAAGAGTTTTTTTTTTCTGTTTCTTTCGATCATTTAAATCCTTAGGGTGCCTTGTCTGGTTCCCCGCACGTGATCACTACTGCGCAGTTAATATAGGAATAGCCGGTAAACAGCGATTGAATGCTTTCATTTCCTCTTTCGCAATCATGTCGTCGCGAGGCAGGAAAAAACAAACCTTGCCGATCCAAAGTAATACTTTGCGCGGTTATTTTACATCGTCGGAAGTACAGAGTGACGAAATGTGCCGACATATTATTGAAGATCTCCTGACCAGTGTAATTGTAGACCCAAATGAGCTTGCGAGTGAAATATTAGACGATTTGTTGACACGGATAGTGAAGCCAAAAAAGCACTCTTCTGACGCTGTGAGTACAAAAACGGTAGCCGAATGGAAATTGAAGTATTCGTGGTTAGATGTTACTGTTACTGGGTCTGCTACGGATCGTATGAAATGTAAAATCTGCACAAACATGCAGCAGCAATTAAAACTCACAAATGTATGGGCCACAGAAGGGTCCCCTAACTTTCAGTTATCTGGGATTGTTAGACATGGTCAAAGTGCAGAACACAAGTTTGCATATGCTGCATATGAAAAGCAGAAAATTAAGAGTATGGCTACACATAGTTCTATTGACACTGAGTTAGATAGTGATACCCCAGTGTCATTTGACAATAGTGATATACTGGTTTTTAACACTGTTTACATGGCAGCAAAGTCTGAAATTCCAACCAACACAATAAATCAGTTGCTAGAATTACAGACGAAAAATGGTTTGAACATGAAGTATACCAATCTTAGCTGGGACACACTTAAAGACATGCAAACATCTATTGCTCATGTTCTTCAGTTGGAATTAGTGAATGATATCAAAGCCTCTGATGTGTTTGCCTTAATGTTAGATGAGAGCACAGATGTAACTGTAGACAAGAGACTTGGTGTGTGTCAGGTTTGTAAAAGGAGGTGAAGCTCAGACCAAAATGTTGTGTAATGTGCATCTTGATGATGGTTGTGCACATACTATTGTGAACTGTATAACTGAACAGTTTGAAAAATGTGGGATAGATCTTGCAAACTGCACATCACTGGCCACAGATGGAGCTGCAGTTATGTTAGGCAAAAAAACAGGTGTAGGAAAACAATTGATTAGTAAATATGCACCTTATTGTGTGCAAACACACTGCATGGCGCACCGGCTTAATTTAGCATGCACAGACTCTATAAAAAAAAATGAATTCATGTTGAAATTTCAAGAGAAGTTCAATTCACTCTACTTGTTTATAAGCGCTTTCAGTAACAGGACACAGGCATTGAAAAATATCCAGAAAATTCTTGAAGAGCCAGAAGTAACAGTTAAAGAGCCTTACTCTATTCGCTGGCTTGGACTCAGAAATGCAGTCAAGGCTGTATATGAGTGTTTTGCATCAGTCTTAGTGACATTATCCAAATTTGCTGGTGAGAAAAATGCAGTGGCAAAGGGTCTCAGCAAGTACTTTAGCTCCTACAAAGTAGCATTAGTCATAGCTTTTGTTCTGGATATACACAATGAGTTAGCTGTACTGAGTTGTAGTCTGCAGAAAAACAATATTCTCTTCAGTGAAATAAAACCCTTGATAGATGGGACAATTTCTAAGCTCACATATTTTGAGACAAATGATGGAGAATGCTTAGCTGAGATGAGGTTAGCATTAAAAAAAAATGATGATGGTGTGGAGTATGAGGGAGAAAAGTTAGCTTATCATGCAAATATGGATAGTGAGTTTGGCAATGTTAGAACAGACTATATCAAGAGGATGAAGAAAAACATTGGCTGTAGATTCAGAAAAGAGGACAGTGCAATCTATGATGATTTCAGTTGTTTGTTCGAGTCCTCACAACTTCAGTGTCCATCTAAGGAGGAGTGTAAAACTGCATTTGAGTTTCTATCTGCATTATACGGCTATGAAAAGTCTGTGAAATTTACTGAAGGGAACTTGATTGAAGGAACACAGGAAACAGTCAGAACAGTACAACCCCTCCTCGATGCAAAACAGTTAGAAAAAGAATGGCCCAGGTATGAAGGGATGGCCAATGGCTCATATGCAAACTTGAGTGTTAATAGACTGTGCAAAAGAATCATAACTCTTCATGGTGACATTATGCCAAATGTATCAAAACTTGCAACAATTGCCCTGTGTCTTCAGCCCACAAGTGTTGAATGTGAACGTACATTTAGTACACAAAATAGACTTAAAAGTAAGTTTAGAGCATCACTAGGAACTGAAACATTAAACACATTGATGACCATCAGTATGCTTGGCCCAAGTGTCGGTGTATGATGCAACACCAGCTGTACAACATTGGCTCAGACAAAAAAGGAGAAGGAAGGCAAGGTTGTGCACTGGTTTTAAACCCAGAACTGCCAAAAAAACCCAAACTATATTAATATCAGTGACATTAAACTATGTAAAAAGACAAAAGTTACCTTAGTTGAATGGTTACAGTGTTTTAGTTCAAAACAGTTAACCTTTCGTTCTTGGTTATTTGAGTCAGGCAGACTGTATAAATAGTTTAGTGTTGTGAAAGGAAGATACCTTTGTTGTGATGACCATGTACATTACCAATATGCAGTTTCAGTTCAAGTAAGGAACAATTTAATTAAATGCAACTAAACTACCTGGTTCAATTTATGTTTTTGGGACAAAATACCCAATTAATTTTATTTCAGGGGGTGATGGTTTTTTCATTACCCAATTGAAATCAGAAATACCCAATTGTTTCAAAAACAGGGGGTAATTACCCAATTGACCAAAACTTTATCTGTAGCTCTGTTAAACCTGTTTGAAATATACCCACTGTGCTTTACCGCTACTTATATGACACGCAGCAATACAGACACCCGTGGTGTTAATTACGTTATGTCACATGCCAGTGAGAGCCATGTCAATTAAAGTATACGCCAAAGCGGTGACTTACCGGTTTATTGCCCACGGAAGAACCCTGCGGATGCTTTCATTTTGATTGTAATTAGTGCAAGACGGACGAATCTTAATTGAACCTGCAGTATGTGATTGAAAAGAAAAGATATAAGAAAAACTGCCAGCCAATTAACAACAAATTAAACAAATTCATTTAAGATATTGGTTATTCGAGGTTTCAGAACGATACTTTAGTATGTAAATCCATGATATTAATATCATTAAATTAACAAAACGAAAACCCCTCGTTATAAAATATAACCAGTACTGAGTGAATGGTAGAAAGTGAGACATACACGTATTAAGGGTTGTGTACCTAGGGCTGTCAATTTACCACATCTGGCATTCTGGATCTTGACTTTTGATGTAAAATAAATAAATTTAAAACAAAAATAAATCAACGTGCATACCTGGGCAATATACTTACGATTTAGTTGTTTTATTTTACGTAACAAATGCATTTATTATACATTACGAACATATTTGACAGTTTGCAGTTTTTGTCTGTTAATCATCTGTCATTAGTCCCGTGAGTTAAATAAACAAGTCAATGACATTCCCAATCTGCAGGAGATGAATGTCAGCAAATCTTTTGATAAAAAAACAGATAAAACTAAAAATCAGAATTGTTAATTTCACAAGATAATAACAATCCTACAATTTTAAAACTTATGAAAATGAAGTATTTATTTGTATTATTATTATTAGTTTTATTTTTTTTTAAATATTATTATCATTGAATTTGTTATTAAAATAGATATATATTGACTTCTTGATTTGTCAGTTCTTATATTGGATACGACTGCGTGCGTGTATTTTAATTATAATTTGTACCAGATTAATGAATCATAATTTAACCCACGACATGTGATTCAATAAGAAATATTAAGTCAAAATCAATACTAGAAAATGCAAATTTTTTCATAGTATAATTATTATCATCATTATTATTCGACCTGTCATGTTGTTTTGGCATACATACATTTAGTTTACATTAATTTAATTTAGCTTGATTGTAAAGCAAGCTCGGAGCTTATATGCATATCATTCTCTAGTGCATTCCTTTATTAGATCTGGTACTGAATGTTGTTTCGAGAGGTTCTAGGGTAGAGCGCGGGTCAAACTCGAGACCTATGCTGTCTGAAGCCAGTTCTATCCACTGCACTACTGACCCACTTTATATTTAAGAATGATATTAATTTGATACTATTATTTTCATATTTTAATGAGATGTGCACGAGTATACTGTTTTCACTTTAATTGCAATATAACAGTTTTACGTGCATTTTTTCACAACTAAGCACATACTCTATATCCACATATCTACCGTATATTCCCTTATAAACGCCCCCACTCTAATACCCCCCCCCCACCCCCCCACCTATTTTTCTGGAAAAATAAAACATATATGCGATTTGAGTGTGTATTCACCCATCTTTCCCTGATCAATTATTTTGTTACACAGACAACAATTAGCTGAGTGTTTATTACCTTTGAACTCTTTAACCCATTGTTTATATCTTGGGTGACCACTTAACCACTTTTGGTTGAACAAATACTTCCCCATATTTGCTGTTTAATACTAGTAAAAATACCGTCTGCCAATTAAAACATTGCAAAACGTCGACAATGCGGTTAGTCTGTGTATGCTGAAAGCTCATTGTTCCAAGTTGATAAGAGCAAGCGTCCAAGTGATTTAAAGTGAAGAGTACACTGACCATAAATTCGGATATTCCAGTACGCAGACTAGTAATTTCATACAGATTTTCAGCTTTTTTTCATCCTATGTCGATTATTTTATTTACTCTCAAATAATTCTGAACCACTTTTTCGGGGATTTTAACCGGATTTAAGGTTTTTTCCATGGCTTTATTGGTTTTATTGTATTTTTAACTGTTGTTAAATTTGATTTTTTTATCTTTTATAAACGCCCCCACCTTGTAAAATGTAACGCACCCGGGGGCGTTTATTAGGGAATATACGGTATGTTATGTTTGATTCACAAATGCGTTGATTTTTTGTGTTTAGAGCTGTATACGCTTAAATCCAATTGAACTATATGTTCTGTATGTTCTATAACTAATTTATATCGAAATAGCAAGGCAAATATGATTTCATATTACATATTTTCGAATTGTTATTTACATAATGTATAAATTTATTTATATTTTTGTTGCGCAAACCAAATCATGTTTAAATGTGCAACTAAATTGGCCTTGAAACCGTAGATAACCATTGATGCGTTGTCTATTGTATAATAGGTTTTTAAACTATTATATTGATTAGCTCAATATTGATATTTATGATATTATTGACAAATTGTTTACCAAAATTAGTTTTATCATGTGTTATACCAAAAAAAACATTTATATATACTACAAGGTTTATATTTATGTGAACAGAAAATTTCTTATTTATCTCGATTTTGATTATTGAAAGAAGAGTGTATCAGAATGAACAAGTGCTCTCAGTAGCGCACAAATAATTAAGTTATCAGTTATCTTACTGTGTCTAGCATATAGTGCATATACTGCGCATCTGAGCGTATCTGAGTGCACTCAGCGTGTCTGAGTGCATTCGATCTATTTCATGCATTCAGAGTGTGTTTATTATTCAAAATCCAGCGTCTGCTACGGTCCAGGTCTGCTCCGTCAGCGCTCAATCTGCGCTCCATTCGCGCTCTGTCTGCGCTCCGTTTACGCTCTGAGTGCACTCCGTTTGCGTGCAATTGGGGTATTTGAGCGGTTTAGGGTCTGTATCTATATGATCCAACAGGTTTATAAATATGTCCTTTATATAGCATGTGAGTAGTCATGAATCCTTAACTGGATCCTACTCATATAAAGCAATTAGTTCATGTATGTAAATTTGTCCACCCTTTCAAGATGTGTTGCATATAATTTCATAGTATATAAGTCATGGTCGACACCAAGTATATTTGGTTTGGCAGATTCCTTGATATTGTATCTTAGTGGTTTGCATTGTAGCTAGGTGCACTCGCCTTAGTCTAGTCTGTACATTTATGTCTTGGTTATTCATAAATAATTATCTCCATATATATATATATATATATATATATATATATATATATATATACTAAGACATACTAGCATTTACAGGGTATCGATCTATCTTAGACCTTTCTTGTGGGGTCCTTATGGATTGTGAGGTCTATATAGGACCTCGCAAAATAAAGCCCCTTGAAATTAATCATTTATCTTACTAAAGGTGAAATATGTGTAAAGTGCGCAATTAAGTTTTATATCAAAATTGAAATTGAGTTGTTTCCCTTACACCATTACCGCAATCGCCTAGTCCCGACAGGCCAAGAATGCCATAAACTCGGAGATGCTCAATGAATATCAATGTATGCGGAATATCTCGGCGTTTTTCATTTCCCGCTAAATATTTGTCATTTTGGTTAAAATTACCATCAAAGGCTTTATCTGGTACATTTGAATATGGAAAAAGATATAAAAGACACATTATAGTTGTCTTTAAACTTTTGTAGTAATATTACAAAAAAAACTTTGGCGTATGAGCTTTTGGGATTCAAATGTAGATTAATTATAAATTTATTCAACATCGAAATTGCTCGATTTGATTGATTTGAAGCGATAAACTAAACAGGACTCGTGGATTTTCATTACTTTAATAGAGTGACGTGTGTGAATTTTATGTAAGCGAGTGAAATCTTTATTTCGCACTTGAATACTAAGACACATGAGCATTTATGGGGTTTTGGTCTACAGAGCTTTTTTTTATAGCAATTGGGAAGACGCCCAAGACTTCAAGATCGGGGGAAAAACAGCACCATGATGTTCTTACCAATAATTATCAGATATTACAATAATACTTAATATCCAAGCGGGTTTTTATACCCTATCAATGTTATGATTTTTTTAAAAAAAAAAATTTAAAGGTAAAAAGGCCCTGGCCTATATAAAATCCTTGTTGCGGGGCGCTCATAAAAGGCGGGGTCTATATAGGATCCCACAATTGCTGCAACACCTACGCTTACGTTGTCGTATGTACCAAACATCCACAAGTCGGTCTCAGAAGGAAAATATATACAATAGTATTTAAGTTGAGTTACGAGGCAATTATATGCATATATATATTAAAAGCACTATAATTATATCTATATAGTAACTAAGTATGGGGTGTTCGGCAAAACCCCGGAACCAGGTTTGAAATTTTGACCCTAAATAATAGTTGTAGGGACACTATCATCAATTTAATTTTATAGAAGGACATAACTATGGGTGTATTGTTGGGTTAAGGGGTTTGACCTAGGGATGGTATAGGGGCCAATTAGGGGTCAATTAGAGGTTATTCAGATACCTAAACCAAGGCTTAACTAAAAACTTGCTATCTATGAAAAACTTGAATGATGTTTATGGGTCCTGGGTAAAGGTCATTGAGGGCATCCTATGTCAGGATAGTAAAAGTTACAGAACGTTATTGGGTTTTTTATTTCTCCAGGGATGGACAACATAAACCCAGCAAAAAAAAAAAAAAAAATCACCAAAAATATGGGTATATGGGGATATCCAAACCTCTCAACACAAAGTTCCTAAAACTCGATTTAACCACGTAATTCGATGACATATATATTTCTATATGACTTGGGTTGAATCTGAAGGTAACATTAGAAAGATAAATGGATAAGGACCACAAAGGTGATTTCCCCCTATTTTTCCCTATTTTTTTTGACAGAGTTGCTGTTCTTGAAAGTTAGGGGGAAAAAAAAAAAATTTTTTTTTTGATGATTGTGTCCCTCAATAAAGGAGTTATGATAATTATCTCAATAATTATGAGGGTCCGAGATCCGTAATTAGGGGCAACCCTTGGGGTTTATGTAGTGTTAGGTAGGGGACATGTCACTATAAAAATATTCGTCAAGCAAAAATGTTATGTTTATTGTGTTTTTTTAGGTCATGTTTAAAATGTTATATCTCAACATTGTGAAGCTTTATCTTTATAAACTCTTTACCAATGAACATATCTCATCCTACTTAACAATTCTAGACATTGACCTTGTTCCCCACGGTCAAGGTCAATTTTCAATTTTCGTTCCAAACCAAGCGTAAATAAAGCGTTCAGATTTAAAAAAAGTCTATTTAAACTTCATATCTCGCCCAAGCAATCTATAGAAATCCATATAACATGCATAAAGGAACACTTATGGAACCTTTCAGAGAGATATGTTTATGAATGGCAAAGATATGAACGATTTTCCGATATTTTTAATGACTTTTTTGGGGGAAAAAATCACTAAATTTAATGAATTTCGGGTCATTTTCAGATGACCTTTAATGACCTGTGTAGGTCATTGGGCCTAATATTTTTTCTATCACGTTGAAGGGCTTGAATAGATCTTTGTATAGTTATCTAGCCTTGCGGTACGGCATATGGCCTCTACGGAGGCTCGAACATGGTAAAAAATGAAAAAAAACGGCCAAAATGTCGATTTTTGAAATCAGTAATATAGAAAAGTATAAGTGATTTTTTAAAATGGTAAGAACAAACTTGCCTTTATTCGACAGATCTAACAAAAAAATCGACTCTAGGTATAATATTTAATTTTTGAACGTGTACGTGCTTCAGATTTATAAACAAAACTCGACCGAGTGCTCTCGGGACAGTGAGGTACGGCAACCTTAATATCTTTTCAATACCTGTCCAACGACACCAAGATCATCAAATTCCAACAAGAATTGGCCTCTGGGCAAGGGTTTGAACATGGCACCTAAATTTGCCAAAATCGCTGGAATTGCACGGGTATGCAGGGAGACAGATAGCTTATCACTCTAAGAACAAATGTTGCTTAGAATTTAATTCTCTACAACATATATCAACATGATCTCAATGCACATGGCTCTCATTTTCCGGCACGTGCTACAACATAACCTAAGTTTGAGGCCCGCTGGCGACCCCTGGTGGTCATATTTTCTAAAAAAATATACCAACCTCAAGAGCTACGCAATACCTGTCGAACCCTGTGTCTGGGTTAAAAACGTTGCAAGAATAATGTTAGTACCAGGGTTTGAACATGGCACCCCAAATTTGCGACATTTTTTGGAGTGGCACGTGTTGGCACGGGCAGTTTTGGACTAAACGAAGACAGATAGCTGATCGCTCTTAGAACAAAAGTTGCCGAGAATACAACATATATGAAAAATAAATCAATGCACGTGCCTCTCATTTTCTGGCACGGGTTACCAATTTTTGAGCCGAGCTGTACGAAAAAGTTATTTTTCGAAACGGTAAAAATAAACTAGCCTTTATTTGACGAGATTGAGCTAATATTTTTTTTTCTCTAGGTCCCTTATTTCTATTTTTGCACATGCACGGGTTTGAGATTTTTTATCAAAACTTGACGCCACTTTGTCAGGCTCGCGAAGACCTTTCCAACGATACCAACTTGAAAAAATCGGACAGGAAATGGCCTCTCAGCTAAGGTTCAAGCCCTTTTGGCCTCCGGCTGACCGTATCTGAGTTGGAGTTAAGGCTCTACTGGCTAAACGGTTTGAGTTAGCCACATAAGTTAAAGACAAAAGTTGCTCAGAATTAAATTCCCTACAACATATATGAAGATGAACCCATAGCACATGGCTCTTAGAATGGCGCACGTGCCAGGGTGACCACCTCAGTTCTAGGCCCCAGGAATGACATTGACCGAGTGCCCATAGGTCAGTGAGGTACGACAATCTTAAGATCTATTCAATACCTGCCCAACAACACCAAGATCATCAAATTCCAACAAGAAATGGCCTCTGGGTAAGGGGTTTGAATATGGCACCTATAATCGACCAAATATGACGAGTTTGGTTGAATTGCACGAATATGCATTAATAATTTTATTTTCACTCTTTTTGCTGTAGCACACGGGGTTTGAAAATGCATGGGTGGTTATTGGTAGTCGTTCAATTTGTACAGGGGACATCTAGGTACACTCTGATACCCAGATTGATGGGTTCCGATAAGTATTTTTTGGAAAATATCGCATTCCGGCAAATATGATTTTTTCAAAATTTTTACCATGTTCAATGCATCCCTGGCACCTTGTTCCTAGCACTAATGAGGTGATATTTACAACATTCCTTAGGGATTTCTTATGCCTACATCCCCCAGAAATCAATAATATCAATATCGTATACTACGGTTATTGACCTGTCAAGTAGGCTGAAACATGTCCGAACGTTTTTTCGGCATGGGTTGACCAGTGTCACGTTGGATTCGCACGCACTCCCGATAGTCCACGCGTGGGGGTCATGAGATTCACACGCAAAAAAATCATACGCATTTGTTACTGTTTTGAATAATTACATTTGTTTAAAGGTTATTAATCATTTGAAATCGCGTGTCTTCGTTTAAACATAGGGTGAACATGCAAAAAAAACACTGGGAGTGTTATTTTACTGTTAAAACATACACTTATTAATATAGAACACAGACGTGTTATTGGCCGCTATAAGAGAAAGAAAATCACCAACAGTGAATCCCAAACACAATTTTACTAAATTAATAACTGTTATTTTAGTGAAACATACATCGATTGAAAGCTAAACTATTACCTGATCGAGTGATGTTAACATATTCATAGAAACTGGCGAAACTACTGAGAATTAAGCATTTTCTCATGGGCATTCCTTCGCAAAAACGGTGACAAATACCCACAACCATGTCATGGAGTACTGTAAAAGCTATTGAAATAGCTGATTAAACAACATGAATGATAAACTTATAATTAGATTATTAAAGTATAAAAATAAAAGAAGACAGCGTAATTAACTTTAGTAAAATAAAAATATTAAATATTGAATAACATAACTATGAAAACATGACGAAAAACATATCATTTATATAAATTACAAAATAGGCTTCATCTTTAATTAAGATTATATACTACACAAATAAATAAATTATTCTTGAAACATAATGACTGATCGGTGAGTTATGTTCTTACAAAATCAAAAGTAAAGATAATATTTTCTAAACGGAATTAATTAAAAAAAAAAAGCATTAATTTAAGGCATCACGGAAACGAAAATAGGCCGCAGCGCTAATATCAATCACTAATTCTATGTCATTTAAATACTTCATATTTGTATACTGCTACATATTTTCATTCATTTATTCATTCTTCCATTCACTCACTCACCTACAAGCTCACCCATTTAATTATTCATGTCACTAATATTTTTAGATTCATTAACAGTGTATAACGCCCCTCTAATGAGACGATAATTGTATTTACCAGGTAGTTTTATTCCTTCCTGTTTGTACACTATAAAACTTCCTTTTATTTAAATAAACAATTCTTATCAAAATAAAGTTGCATGTATGTTTACTGCAATTTATTATTTCTCTACCATATACGACGCGTGTTAATTATAATTATAAGTATTGGGGGTTGTGACTCTATGACTCCCTTATCACGGTTGAGTAATTTTGCAAGGAATTCTATAAAGACTTTATACAAGTCCTTGAATTTTGTTATGATAAAAATGTGCCATTTTCGCACCTGTTTCCTGCCAGAGGACAGGGTATCATTTGTGCCTTAATTGATTATATGTCTCTGATATTGTCTAGATGAAATGAAAGTCTTTATAAAAATAACAGCAATAATTATTATTATTATAGATGCTCGCCTTTAGGTCTCAAAAAAACACAATTGAATTGTGTTCTTTGCTCTATATAAAATAAGGTCTAGGATTTTCATGGTAAAAAAAGAATTCCATTAAGATTTTTTTTTTTTTTTTCATAGCATGAATGAAAACCCACATTAAATGCACAATAACTGGTAGGTTGACCACGTTGTTTTTTTAAAAGAGGGTGCAGTGACACCCTGAGATTTTTTGAAAAACGAAGTCCTCAAATGCTCGTAAATACATGCATATGTTGAAATCCTATTAAAGTCACTTTTTTAACACCATGATGTCTGATTGCAGTATATGCTATACCAGCTTCGAATGAACGACCTCCCGCTTCTGAGGCAGACGCATTAACCACTAGGTCACAGAAGACGGAGCACATGTTATATATATATGTACAGTAGAACTTCGTTGGCTCAAACACGGATGGCTGGAACACCACACATGGATCGAACCACTTATCTGGTCCCGATCCAAATACTATCTAAATTATATTATTCTACCTTCGATGGCTAAAACACCGAGTTGAACTAGAAATTAGGTCCAGCCAACATATTTAAATGTATTTTGACACTCTTCGTTCGAACTATTTTGTTCAGTCCCGTCGGGTTCGATCCATCGAAGTTCTACTGTATTCATCTTTATATAATTGGAATAAGTTCTATCATTCAATACAACTCAAGAAATTAATATATGATTTGCACTAACTGTTGAAGAACTGTCAAATATAATGTTTTTAAACCATTTACAAGAGTTTTTTCAACCCAAGACATAACATATGCTATGGTAATGTAACTTTACATAATAAGTATATATGCTTTTCAGAAATAGTTTAAAGTAAATTAAAATGTGTCCCTTTAAAGTACTTTAGTGAGCTAATAAATATGAATATAGCTGATATATTACCCAGCAGTTTTAAAAATATTTTTGCTTTGATTAGTAACACCGCAATTATCTAAAGCTTTATATTCCTTCTAGTGTTTCATGTTTAATAAAGTAAACACTAAAACATCAACAAACTATTTGTTACAGATCATGTCATGTTTGTACGCTATTGAAACACGCGATAATGTTTTAAAACAGATATTTAACAAAACAATGAGCAAAGTCACTCATACATGTATCAATATCAAGACTTCCCTAACTGCAGTATGGTGAAAGGTTAATGTGATATTATAATAACACAGAAACGCTTTGCATAACAAATAATAATATCAAGGCTTCCTTACCTGTAGTAAAGTACAAGGTTATGGTTGTCTCTACTTGTAAACAAGTCAATAATGTTATTGTAGAGATTTGCATTTTTAACCAGTTAGTCAATTACGGATGTTGTCATAATCATTTGAATAAGTGACTTACGGAAGGTGATCATACAGTAGAACTTCGTTGGCTCGAACACGGATGGCTAGAACACCATATATAGTTCGAACCACTTATCTAGTCCCGAACAAAATCCTATTTCGATGTATATGCATATACATATTTGGTTTGATGTTAAACAATGAAACAATGCTTGGCTCGAACAACCCTTAGCTCAAACTATTGTGTCGAAACCCGTCGGGTTTGAGCCATCAAAGTTCTTCTGTATATAAAACTAATCAATAAACAATCGATTTACCTTTAGGGAGCTCCTCCTATGTTTCTTAAATTCTCTCCTCTCTGCCTGCCTGCCTGCTCCCCCCCCCCCCATCTCTCTCTCTCTCTCTCTCTCTCTCTCTCTCTCTCTCTCTCTCTCTCTCATACTATTATAAAACTCTGACACTATCTTTTGAACAAATGTAATAGATATTCACACGAACTGCGCAAATTGAACAGAAAGCGTTTCTTTATAGTATATGTTTATGCAGACGTTAATGTAGTTTTATATTTGGTTTTAAATCCAAAACACAAAATATCTGAATGTCTCGTACTTATATGATTTTAAATAACTTTTATAACGATTTTGTTGCTGAGTATTCTCTTACAATTCATTCATTCATTCCAAAATTAAAGTATTTGTATATATGAGACATGAGCATCCCATTAACGTGTCTCTCTGTCTCTCTCTCTCTATCTGTCGTCATTACGTGTTCTAATATTCTTCCATACCATAACTTTACCATGTTGTTGATATTTTCGTTTATCTTCGCCACCGTTTTCTCTATTGGCGACGCCTCCAGAAGAGTATTAGTAATTTTTAGAGTTTTAGATGATAGTGCAGAGACACAGAATACCTTTTTGTAGTGTTCCCGGGTCTTTTACATGCCTGGTGAAAGCACCGATACATGGGATCTCCATTTTTGTTAAAGTCTCATCCGAAAGACTGATAAGTATTTTTTTTTATGTAGGAGCGGGGATCGAACCTGCGACTCCTGGGTTTGAAGTCACTTTATCCTCATTTTCACTTTCTCCTTTTATTTTCTCTCCCTATACACCTTTGTGTTCAAAACCTTACAACACAAACACACCAGTACCAGTATCTATGATTTAATCAACACCATGAAAAAACACACGTCGTTTACTTCATTACACCGAGAAAAATATTATTTAAACTTGTTTAAACATATGCGGATAAAAGGTCTTGCTCAAAGACATTACACATAGCCGTGGCGGGGTATCGAATCCGCGTCTCCCCAATCGGTCCGATGCTCTATGTACCAAGCACTCCACAAATCAGGCTCTTAAGGAAAATGTTGGTAACCTATTTACAAAAGGCAAACTTATATTCTGTGTTAACCAAAACTTCGATCACCAACGACGTGAAATCCACACGTTTAGTACCTTAACTACACGAGACAATCATCAACTGTATGATAAGCACATGCATCAATGACATGAGAATCACACGTTTAGTACCATTTTTTACATAAGACAAACGCTACCTGCATGATAAGCACGTATTTGGTACTTAAATAACACAAGACAAGAACCAACTACTTGAAAACCACACATTTGGTACCTAAATTACACAATAAAATCACCAACGGAATGAGAACCACACGTTTGGTACCTACAATACATAAGACAAACACAAACTGCATGCTAAGCACACGTTTGGTCCCTATTATACAATTAAAGCATAAACGGAATGAGAAACAAACGTTAAGTAGGTAAATTAAAAACGACAAGCACCAACTGCATGATAAGCACACGTTTGGTACCTAAATTACACAAAGCATCAAGGCCATGAGACAATAGACAAGACAAGCACCAACGGCATCTGGTCCTCACGTTTGGTACCTAAGTTACACAGTAGAAGCACCAACAAAATGAAAAACAAACGTTTGGTACCTAAAATAGACAAGACAAGCACCAACTGCGTCAGGTCCTCACGTTTGGTACCTAAATTACACAAGGCAATCACTAACTGCATGATAAGCACACGTTTGGTACCTAAATAACACAAGGCAAGCATTAACTGCATGATAAGCACACGTTTGATGCCTAAATAACACAAGGCAAGCACCTAAATAACACAAGGCAAGCACTAACTGCATGATAAGCACACGTTTGGTACCTAAATAACACAAGGCAAGCATTAACTGCATGATAAGCACACGTTTGATACCTAAATAACACAAGGCAAGCACCTAAATAACACAAGGCAAGCACTAACTGCATGGTAAGCACACGTTTGATGCCTAAATGACACAAGGCAAGTACTAACTGCATGATAAGCACACGTTTGATGCCTAAATTGCAAATGACAAGCCTTACTTGCATGATAAGCACGTGTATGGTACTTAAAATACACAAGACAGTCAACAACCGCATAAGAGAACCACACATTTGATACCTAAAATACCCAAGACAGGCACCAACGACATGATATGCACACACTTGGTACCTGTATTACACAAGACAAGCACCAACTTTATGATATGCACACGATTGGTACCTAAATTACACAATTAAAGAACTAGCAACATGAGAACCACACTTTTGATACTTAAATTACATAAGAAAAGCACCAACGGCATGGAGACCACATGATAGGTACCTAAATTACACAAGACAAGCACCAAATGCATGATGGCGCACCCCCCCTCCCCCCCCCCCCACCCCCGCTCATACATCTATGTTCCTACTATTTCTTTGAGAAAGCGGGTTCTATACAGGACCCCACAATTGATGCGTCACATAATCGCTATATTTCCACTTACGTTGTCGTATGTACCAAACATCCACAAGTCGGTCTCAGAAGGAAACAGCCTATAAGTTGAGTTACGAGGCATATATATGCATATATATATGAAAGCACCCTATGGGTTATATGTTTACTAGTATCTATATAGTAACTAATTATGGGGCGTTCGACAAAACCCAGGAACCAGATTTGAAATTTTGACCTCATAACTAACCAGTTGTCTTTATATATAATTTTCAACATGGATTTTAATTAATCACTTTTTGACGTCCAAATTTATAGCAACACAATCGCTTTTTTTTTTCGACCTCAGTTGAGTTGAATGGAAACATATTTCACTATATACTCATTTGACGGATGTATAGATTTACAAATGCAAAATTTACGACGGACTGGAGATATTAAAATTGACTTGAGTTGTAGCACAAAATATATGATTGCCAGCCTGAAGATGATCAATGGAAAAACATAATCTGGAGTTCAAGTTAAAACATAATGTATATCTGGAGCTGAAACGTTGAAATTCTTGCTTGAGGAGTTGGACAAGTTAAGAGTTCAGATGACTCATTTGAATTGTATATTTGTGTTTTTTCAAGAATTTAACTATTTTTTTAAATAAACAATAAATCATTCATTATTGGTGATTGTTTGCACATTATTAAAAGGCACTTTAAAGCGGTACATCCTTCTTTTTTTTATGAAATAATGGGGAAAGATATTGAGCAGTGGAGATATAAAATTGGTAGTATTTATGTGTCGATCAATAATCTATCAAAAAGTCAAACGTCAGAATATGAAGGTTTGTTTGTCAAGCTTTCATATAGGTTGTTCATGTTGATAATTTTTATGTTGATTTTATGTGGAGATGTGGAAAGGAATCCTGGACCACCAGTACGTTACCAGTTTACAAAATTCCCTGTAAATGGCAATTTTCACCAGGATCATCGAATATTCAGTCAATTTTCACAGGGAAGACAGTGTGTACTATGTTGTTTGGCATTTTTTGCAAATGCGTTATTAAAACCGTTTGATAGCTACTGTTAGAAAGTATTGATATGGACTCTGTTTTGTATGCAGGAGATTATTTATATAGATACACAAAAGAAATATCAAACACACCACATTCTTTTCTAAATCCCAATGAATTGCCTTCTTACTTAACATTTCAGAAATCTAACTAAGTTTTCTAATTTTCGAACCTACATTTTCGAATTAACACAAACAGCGAGCCTTCCCTCAGGCCTTTCATACCTTTGATTTTAATATTGCAGCCATGTACACTATTCCTTTGTGACATTTTGCCACCAACAAGCTGCATTATTTGTAGATTAATCTGCAAAAGTGTAGGTTTATTCTTTTATTATGATATTATCATTGTACATACATATAGCAGGACATCACTTTTCATAACAAGAGGCCCATGGGCCTTAATGGTCACTTGATTATCCTTGATGACATAAAGCTATATGAACTTATTTTCCATATTTTGTCTTTCGGAAAGCGGCAAAAATCCAAACAAGGATTTTGAACATCTCACGATCTGCATCAACAAATGACATCACGTATTCTTATACAGATTTAGGCAAGTAGTACCTACCGCAAGGGTCAACCATGACACCCGAGGACATGAAAATCACAATTTTTATGACGGACTCCTAGGCCTCATTAACTATGCTTGAAATTTGTTTTCTAGTGCTTCCTATAATAAAAAAGATTTTTAAAGTTTGCTTTAAATTTGACTGTTTTGGACCATGGTTACAGAGGTAGTAGGACACTCAAAAATTACACCAAAAACCATTCAAAAACTATTCAGTCGTCAGAAATGATGGTTTTTGTCTGTTTCCCTTATATAGATTGAATAAAGTAGCCCCACTCCCAACTGGGGGACATGAAAGTCACAATTTTCATAAAGAATGTCAATAATCATACGCGGGAGGGGGGGGGGGGGGGGGGGGGATGGAAGGTAGGGGACCATGAAGTTCACACGGGTATTAACCGTTGTGTCAGCAACATCATATCACATAAAAAAAAATCGCAGAAGTCTATTCAGTCATAAGAAATAACGTTTTTTGTCAGATTTCTCTTATACAGGTTTAGTAAACTGGGCCTCATCCCAGTCCCAAACCGCGAGATTTAGAAGCATAAAGTTAATAATTTTGATAAAGGACCCCTAGTCGTCAATATCATGCTCACAATTTTCTTCTGAGTGTTTCCTACAATAAGAAGATTTTTAAAATTTACCTTGAATTCGACTGTTTTGACCCTGCCCTCAAGACCTCATGGGGTGGGTACCATGAACTTCACATAGGTATTAACCGTCATGTCATCAACAACAAATCAAACCAAAAAGCATTTGCACAAGTCTTATCTAGGTATAAAAGCTGTATACAATTCATTACGACTGAGTTTATGGTTTTTGAAAAGGATTCGAAAATGTGAATTGTTTAGATGCTCTAAAATATTTTAAGCCCAACCCCCAGGGCCAAACCATGAGACCCAAGGACATGCAATTTTTATAAAGGTATCATATACGTCCATTATCATGCTCACCATTTGTTTCCCAGTGCTTCCTATAGTAAGAAGATTTTCAATTCACAGTTTTGATTCACCCTTTGGTACCAAAGCTGCATACAACATTTTATAACGATTGAACTTATGTTTTTGAGAAGTCGACAGATAAAGGCGATCACAAAAGGTTCCTTGAGACAAAGTCTCAGGTGACTTTAAAATACAATGTGATTCAGTTTAAATTAGAAGAGACTACAATTTAAAAATATATAACTATTTACATAGCTATTAACATCTACATTTACTATAAAATGCCAAATGATGTAAAACCTTCCATTTAACTTAACTTTCCACAAAAATGCTGTTGAGAATGTTTTCAATTATGAAAAAAAAACAACATTTATATACAGGGTTACCTTGGTATGATTGAACATACATTAGTGTTTGCGCAAACTGTTTATGTTTATGTGGAACATACAAGCTATGAAGTTTTGGGTTCATTTGCAACATAAAAATGTTAAAACTTGAGCACAATCTGAGTCATTAATCGCTATCTAACTGTTGAAATTTGTAACAGGAGCCATAAAAGCATTTATGTGGTCTATATATATAAGGTAATATGTATATCCTGTGGGGTATCAGCATTCATGTACGATACTAGCTTATAAGGGTTATATATATCCGTTATATATAGAAAATGTGGGCCCTTGAAGAAACCCCACACCAAGGTGTCATTCAAAGACCCAACAAAAGACCATATGTCTTTATATATATATATATATATATGATAAATGCAGGTTGTAAATACATCTGTGATATAAAAATATATATTAGCAACTAAGCTAACACTTCTTTTGTAGAATACTTCTACTCGGAAATAGACGATTATAAATTCTACATACACGATTACCGTACATACTAATTCAGCTCCCTGCAATATTTATTTGGGGGAAAAAATGAATATCCCTTTTTACTAGTCTAGTCATTACGTGCACAAAATGACCTATTTATGTGTCAACATGCTGTAAAATACCATTCAGTCATTTTACTAGTCTTGCAGGAGTATTTGAAAGTACCTATCATGCTTGGTAACTCAAATCTTGGATATGACAAACACCTTGCTATTTTTGAAGCTGTTGAAAAATTCATCTTATTGAGTAAATGTTTTAAAAGTAAATAGTGACCTGCAAGAGGCGTAATTTCTGTGCATGTTATATAAGAATGCACACACCAGTTCTCTTAATTTCCTCATTCAATATGCATTTTTCTTTCCATACAAATAAAATATTTCTCCATGTTTTCATTTTAATTTTTTAAATCCAATTTATTAAATACATGAAATATCTTGTTAATGTTTTCAGTTTAAACTGAACTAACAGCTATTTTATCATGACAGTTTCATCTTTGGATAAAAACCCTAAATGAGATTTATCTTTCCAATTGTGATTCTATTCTAATTGTTAGAAATAAGATATGTTTCAACTTAATCTCTCTTCATTGATGTTTGTCTCCATTAGACGGAGACAGTAATTTCCACTGTGTTGAATTACAACTGTAGTCTAGAATTTACTGGGTATAATCAATAATTATCGTCATCGCATGACTATAGAGAGGTGTGTTAAAACCTCATGACCATAGAATATGCAAGGAGACTAAAGTATGCAGATGTTAGTTCTATAAATTGGATTTTAAATTCTCTAAATCTAAATTTGAATAATTTGTTTGTTTGCATTTTTTTTAATTTCTGTGCAATTGAATTTCAGGAGTTGTATAAATATAGCGATTTTAAGCAGTGCTGAAGTTTTTAATAACTGGTAATTTTATTTAACTTTTATTTCCATTTATTTGAACAAAATCAGACGTGTTGATACATAAATATATCATGACAATTATTTTCTGATGGCCATTTCAAAGGTAAGTTTTTCAATAATAATGTTAAAGTTAGTTTGTTAATTATGGACCGACTAAATGTATACTTGTATATATTCAACACCTGCTTCTTTTCTGGGGAATCCTTTATCGTTTGTGTCTTTATTACTGTTTTATAAATAATTTCATATATTAGCTATATATTTTTGGAGAATGTTCATTCATACTACAACACTCATATTCAATTTTCATTACATTGTATTTCAATATCATCTTAATGATCAAGTTCATATGTAACAAAATAAATTCTCATTTTCATTAACTTCTTTAATTATATTTTAATTTGAACATTTCCTATTTCACTTTCTTTATCATAATGGCATTATTTCTTTACTGTTTTAATCATAACTTTTCAACGCTCTAACCTTCACACCATAACTCTCTGACCTCCTTTTTCCTACTTCCTTCTTAATGTTTCAACCTCCTTTCTCTTACTTTCTTTTCTAACCCCTGGCCGAGTGGTCTAAGGTGTCATCCCAAGATCACTTACCTCTCACTGCTAGGTTCGTAGGTTCGAGTCTCACTTGCTCCAAAAACTTTATGTGAGAAAGTTTGCCATTCACTTGCGGAAGGATGGTAGTTCTACTCAGATTCATTCTGAGGTCTTCCTCCACCTTTAAAACTTGATATGCCATATATGATATACATAACCTGAAATCTGTCGAAATTCTGTTATAACCCCTTTATATATAAAAAATCCTCCAATATTTAGTATTATTCACCTATCTCTATCATTCAGATTCCCTGATCATCTTCATCACTCACTAACTACTAATATTACGTAATAAGGGATATATGCCCAATTTGGGACAAAATCAATAAGCAAACATTCTGGCACTAATATTTCCTTCCAGTTCAGGATGTACAACAAATGTGACAAACCGTGACTCTTAGCTTATCTTCTTGGACACTTTGATTAAAAAAGTAGGATTGATTATACAATTGATTACTTAACCCTATACCTTTTGACACCTCTAATATAGACGCCTTTGGACACCTCTAATATAGACGCCTTTTGATACATCTAATATAGACGTCTTTTGATACCTAATATAGAAGGCTTTTGAATTACTGGGTGAATTATGTTTATATTAACTGACAGAGTAGAAAACAGTGCAGGAAGTGTTCAGATTGCTTGTTACGAGCAATCTGAACTCTTCCTGCACTGTTTTCAAAGGCCTGTGATTGGTGCGGGAAAACACTTATCTATGGAGTAAAGGGTTAATATAAACTTAATAACTGTATTAATTACTTTTTGCAGAAACTTCTAACATAGCAAATCAGTATAATTCTAAAATATCATTCATGTGTTATAATTCTTATAATAATTTTTTTGTATGAAAATTTTTAGAGCAAACTTAAAGGAAGGGCGAAAATGTGTGGCTATGTGATATTTTTTATAATATTTTTATGAATGATATTTTGAGAATTATTACATGGTTACATAATTCATAAAATGGTAAAATTTGTCAATAACAGTTCTAAAATTTGTTAATTACATTCATTTGGTAAAATTTGTCATTAACAGTTAGTAAAATATTTGTCAATTTTTCTAATTTTGTAGCTATAAGTTCACATTCGGCTCAAATGACCTTTTGCAATTGTCTTTTGTCTGTTGTCGTGCATCCATAAACAATTCACATTTTCGACGTCTCAAAAACCGTATGCTCTATGGTAATGAAAGTTTTGTATGCAGCTTTGGTACCTAAGAGTGAATCAAAATTGTGAATTGCATGATCCCCACCCTGCTGGGGCCTTGGGGGAAGGGCCAAAACAGTCAAATTCAAGGTAACCTTAAAAAAAGTCTTCTTACTGTAGGAAGCACTGGGAAACAAAATTTAATGGTGAGCATGATTATGGACACATATGGGTCCTTTATATGTCCCAGTGTGTCACGGTTTGGCTCTGGGGGTGGGACCTAAAAAAAGGAGTGTGTCCATAAACAATTCACATTTTCGACTTCTCAAAAACCGTTAGCTCAATCTTAATGAAATGTTGTAAGCAGCTTTGGTACCTAATGGTGAATCAAAATTGTGAATTACATGGTCCCCCCACCCTGCGGGGCCTTGAGGGAAGGACCAAAATAAATTCAAGGTAACTTTAAAGATCTTTTTCTTACTTTATGAAGCACTGGGAAACAAATGATTATGGATGCATATGGGTTCTTTATAAAAATTGTGATTTGTGTGTCTCATGGTTTGGCCCAGGGCCTAAAAAAATTAAAGGTAAATTTATCAAATTTGGCATTGGGGGTGGGGCCTACTTTACTAAATCTATATAAGAGAAAATGACATAATGAAGACAGACAAAAGTTTGAAAAAAGATTCATATAGATTTATGTCACACTTTGAGTTTGTTTGACAGCACTTCGAGTCTTTGAGATTTTGTGTCTGGCCTGTAACTTTCTCATGCATAGATGGATTTTGTTAATACAAACTACAAATGATCATAACATGACGACTATCTCATGTTACACCCAGACTCCCACTTCAAAGGTCAAGGTCACAATTTAACTTTGTTTGATGACACTTTCAGTCTGTTTGAGATTTCTTGTCCGGTCTGTAACTTTGTCACCTTTGGATACATTTCAAAAACACTTGGATCAATTCATCAGCATGACATGATGGAGTGTTGCGTGTAAGACCATGAACCTTTCCTTTGATGTCAAGGTCACACTTTCAATTTGTTTGATATTTCTTGTCTGGTCTGTAACTTTGTCTTTAACTTGGCTCAATTGATCAAAGTGTTATAACGATGTATCACACTTAAGACCCAGACCAATACCTCAAAGGTCAAGGTCACACTTTGAGTTTGTTCGACAACACTGAGATTTCAAGCTGTAACTTTATCATACATGGAATACATGGATGGATTTCACTAAGACTTGGCTCAGTTTATCAATTGATCAACATAAGATCCAGAACCTTAATTAAAAGGTCATGGTCACACTTTCAGTTTGTTTGATATTTCATGTCTGGTCTGTAATTTTGTTTTACATGGAGGGATTTTAAAATAGCTTACACAAGTGATCAACATGTCATGATGATTGTCACCTGCATTTACCTGTAAAAATACCCAGACCTTTACATCAGAGTCAAGGTCAAGGTTACACAAAGGTCATGGTGACACTTTAATGTATAAAACAACAACATGAAATTGCGGGTCTAGTCTGAAACGTCAGTCCATGACTTGATATTCGCTGCTTATTATAAAATATATCGTCATTTTCACTGACCATTTGGGGGGCATTTGACACTTACCAGTGACATGTCATGATGATTGTCACCTGCATTTACCTGTAAAAATACCCAGACCTTTACATCAGAGTCAAGGTCAAGGTTACACAAAGGTCATGGTGACACTTTAATGTAAAAAACAACAACATGAAATTGCGGGTCTAGTCTGAAACGTCAGTCCAGGACTTAATATTCGCTGCTTATTATAAAATATATCGTCATTTTCACTGACCATTTGGGGGGCATGTGACACTTACCAGTGACATTACTTGTTTGAAATGAGATGAGAATGTCAAAGTCTTCTTTGGCACTTTTGTTTCCTTTTTTCCCCCCCCCGAAATTTGAAAAGGTTCAAAAATGTTTTTTCCAGTCAGAACTAAATAATTTTCACTGATATTCTAACAAAAAAGCCCTGGTTTAACATGTACATTTTACACTTGTTGACATCTTTATCCATCAATTATTTCGATCAATTCGTGTTTTTCCCAATTGTTAATTGCTCTGTGCTTGGCTACGATGAGTGCACAAAGCTGCGTAAACAATTGGCAAGGGCTGGGTGCCTAGCCAGACAGACACAGTCACAACTTGTTCTCACTGCTATTTGTATCAAAATTTAAATATGAAACTTAAATTGCCAAATAAAATGGTGTATCATCCCCGGGTCTCATAATTGTGTGTATCAACTGTGGTTTGAAATTTGTATGGAAATCATGTAAATCATCAAATTAATGTTCAAATTGTAACTTGATATTATAATACCTGTATGTATTTGTGTTTGTGTGACTCGTCCAAAGTAGAGAATAGGATGCATGTTTAAATAAGTCTCAATTGCTGAGTTGAATATTAAAGAAAGAGTACTGCTGATTTAACCCCCTCCCCCCACCACCCCTCAAATTTTGCATTTTGTATGATTTTATATGATAATATAATTATGTTCATCAAACAATTTTGCATCCTCAGAAGCAATACAATCAGACAGAATGCATATATTCTTTAACCATCATGCATGCATCCACTGAAAAAAGTGTGCATCTAGGACACGGGTCACACATTAAAATGAATCACTTGTGTTTCTAAACATTCATTTATATGATACATATAATGTGTTTGAGAAATGTTCTATTTCTGAGTCAGTTCGCGTGTCTAAGATATGTCACACAAATTGTCTGATACAAATACATGTAATATATTCAAGACATGCCAGTTTGATACATATACAGTAACTATGTTTAAGACAAGTCATGTGTCTATAATATGCCATATGTGTTACTAATGCATGTAATATCTCTGATTGTGTAATGTTGTTTGAAAATGTTATGTGTCTGAACTGTCTGATATATAATTATAAATCTGATAACGGTATGTCTAAATTAGGTAAAATGTCTGAAGGGTCCTCCGTGGCCGAGTGGTCTAAGGCGCCGTCTCAAGATCACTTACCTCACACCGCCAAGGTCGTAGGTTCGAGTCCCGCTCATTTCAGAAACTTTATGTGAGAAAGTTGCCAGTTGCTTGCAGAAGGACAGTGGAAAATATACTCATTCTGACTCAGTCTGAGGTTTTCCACCACCAGTAAAACTGGATATGCCATATATAACTTGTCAATAATGGTGTTAAACCCCATTAAAAAAAATGGTCAAATGTCTGGTTATTTAGGATGTCACTAAGGCATGTTATATCTCTGAGATCTGTGTTATGTGTTTGAGGTACGTTATGTGTCTGGGACATGGCATATATCATTAAGGCATGTTATATATCTGAGATCTGTGTTATGTGTTTGAGGTACGTTATGTGTCTGGGACATGGCATATATCATTAAGGCATGTTATATATCTGAGATCTGTGTTATGTGTTTGAGGTATATTATGTGTCTGAGACATGTCGTAGGTCACTAAGGCATGTTATATATATATTAGTAAAACTTGCATTAATCAGTTTAAAGTCATCATATTTAGTATGTTTCATTTAATGCATTAAAATGAGAAAAGATGTGCAAGGAAAAATAATGATTTAGAGGAAAGTAAGTTTTTGCAAAATTTTGTTAAAAATCAAGCACTAGGGGAATACCATTTTCGATTGTCAAGTGCTGGTGTGCCCCTGTACTTAAATGGCCTGTGGAGAAGATGGTCACATGTCTGATTTGTATAAGGTTTCTAAGGCATGTTATATCTGATATCATACATATGTGTTTGAGATATATTATATGTGTTTGAGACAACAATTATTTCCAAGAAATGTCATATCTCTGAGACATAAAATACGTCCAAGAAATGTCATTTCTCTGAGATCTATATAATACATCCAAGAAATGTCATATCTCTAATACATATAATACGCCAAAGAAATGTCATATCTCTGATATATATATAATACATCCAAGAAATATCATATCTCTAATAAATATAATACGCCAAACAAATGTCATATCTCTGATACGTCATACATAAATCTGTGAGATATGTCACATGCCGATTATGTATCATTTTGTGTTTCTGATACATATCCGGGCTGGAAAATTTCACTTGTCCACTCGCCACATTGACAAGTGATTTGGTAAGATTTAAACAAGTAAGATCTTAATATTTCTTGAATTTAAAGCATTCAATCATCATTTGTTTATAATTTATTCATAAAACATTGTATCTATTATTTCAGTGAAAGATTAAAACGACTCTTCAGAACACACTCAGGAAAGTCTCACACTCGCTGATCATCATGGAGAAATTCCACCATCTTCTACACATCCTAACAATTGGCCTTCTCTTCATTGTAATTGCTGTGTTCCTGGTACTCGCCGGCGGAGTTGGTCCAGACCGATTGGCAGGCTTTGATCCTGTTATGAAGTATGGTTACACATTCACTGTGCTCCTGTATGTGTTGAGGTTATTGACCTTAGTTCCAATACCCCAGGCTATATTCAACTTTCTTGGCATCGTCTGTTATAATACCCATCCACTCAAACCAAAATTGAAGACATCCACGTTATTTGGACCATTCATTTGTTTCAGAGTGGTCACAAGAGGGACATTTCCAGATCTTGTGAAGAAAAATGCTCAAAGAAACATTGATACATGCTCGAGAATTGGCTTGGATAATTATATATTGGAAGTTGTAACAGACACGTCAGTTCATTTACCCAAGTCTCCACGTACAAGAGAAATTATTGTGCCGAATGAATATGTCACGGCTAATCACACACGCTACAAGGCACGCGCCCTGAATTACTGCCTGGAGCCAGGTGTTCATATGCTGACCGATAATGATTGGATCGTTCACCTGGACGAGGAAACACTTCTCACTGAATCGTCTGTTATAGGCATTGTGAACTTCATAAATGACGGAACGTATAAACTAGGTCAAGGTGTAATCACGTATGCAAATGAGGAGATTGTGAGCTGGGTGACTACGATTGCGGACTTGGTGAGAGTGGGCATGGACTATGGCATGATCAGGTTTTGCCTCAAGTATTTACATAAACCTGTTTTTAGTTGGAAGGGAAGCTTTATCGTGGCGAACTCGGCAGTCGAGCGGCAGATAACATATGATTTTGGACTGGAGGGAAGCATTGCCGAGGATTGCTTCTTTGCATTGACGGCTTGGAAGGATGGACATAAGTTTGGGTTTGTGGAAGGAGAAATGTGGGAAAAAAGCACGTTCTCAGCGATTGATTATATATACCAACGAAAGAGATGGGTACAAGGAATCTACAATGCTTGCTTTAGTTCTCAAATACCATTCCAATACAAGTGTGGCATCTCGTTGATGCTGCTGTCATGGTTTCTCATGCCATTCACAGTCCCAAATATAATTTTAGTTCCACTATTCCCGCTGCCGATGTATCGGGTTATAAACATTATGTGCGGCACCATGGGTGCGGTGATGTTGTTCTTGTTTATATTTGGGGCTATTAAGTCTTTCTCACCAAGAAGAGTGGGGTGGCCTAAGTACATTTTCCTCTGTTTTGTGCCCATAGTCATTCTGCCAGTATCGATGATTTTGGAAACAATAGGAGTGATGTGGGCATTTAAAACAAGAAAATTAAACTCTTTCCATATTGTGAATAAGCAGGCGACAATTACACAAACAGAATCACCAGAGCAAATATCAACAGCAGGCACAGTCCAGCATGTGTAACTGTTTAGCGTAAAAATTGATAAATACATGTACAGTCCATGTTCAAGCAGGAAAACCATTATGATATCTTTTTTCACTCTTCATAGCCCGTGTGGTTCCAGCTAAGAATAGAATCACTGTCAATCTCTGCAGAGGTGTAGGAATCCTCCGAACGGTTGTCATGTTCATTTTATCATTTTTTGTCATGTTCACTATTGTGATTAAATTATCAACCCCTGTGTGGTTCAAGGGAGCCATGAGTGATGGCAAGAATAGGATCACTGTGACTTATGCATGTCGTAAGAAGGGACAAATTGAGTAATACGATAGAATTAGCTGAAACTCTGCAGTTCTGCAGGTATCAAGGTTCTAGGTTCATTCTGCATATTCATTTGTTGATGTATTTTTTTAATCTGTATGTTTATTTGTTGTTTTTGTTCATGTAGAGTGAACTTGGAATCTTCCTTCCTGTTGGCGTCGAATAACCTATAATGTGTTTGTACGCCGTAAAACCCTATTTATTCATTTTTCATTCACTCTTCATATATAGACCAGAAAAACACCAACCTGTGTTTAAAAAAATAGGGTAGGCAGGTAGACAAATTTTCTTAAAAATTCTATTTTTTTCCCAAAATTCCTGTTTCAATGATGATGGGGAAAATGTCATTATAATGAACTATTATAAGCAAATTGATTTTAACTTGTTTTTCTGTTCTTTAATGAACTGATTATAATAGTTAATCAATAATGAACAACACAAATTTAATTTTTTCTTGACTCGTTAAACAAATTCATTCTGCAGTTTTTTGTACTTCAATAAATTCAATTTTTTAATTACTGTAACTTGTTTTGTATTTTTTTTTTAAAATTTGTTTTTTCAAAATAAAAAAAATGTGGTCTGGACACAATTTTAGGATTAGCTAGGTAACCCTAAACAGAGGTATTTTTTGTCTGGTCTTGTATTAATTCACTATTACATAGAAAAAAGTTAATTACTGATTGTTCACACATGCTTTCCAAAAGATTGTTGAATCAGCACTTTGATAAGTACAGGAAGAGAGAGAATTATTATTTTGTATCATTTTTTATTTCATAAGTGAAGTTTGATTGTTATTTCACTGAAACCAGCAGGTTTTTTAGCTCACCTAAGCCAAAGGCTCACAGGTGAGCTTTTATGATCGCCTGATGTCCGTCGTCTGTCGTTAACTTTTAGCTTCTAACAACTCCTCTGAAACCACCAGGCCAATTTTGATATAACTTCACAGAAATGTTCCTTGGGTGACCCTCTACCAAGTTTGTTCAAGTCATCTTGATTCATCAAAAAACATGGCGGCCAAGGTGTGGGGTTAGTTTACTATATAAACTTTAGTAAAAACTTAAAAAATCTTCTTGCCAGAAACTACTGGCTCAATTTTAAAATAATTTCCAAAAATGTTCCTTGGGTGACTCTCTACCAAGTTTGTTCAAGCCATCTTGATTCATCAAAAAACATGGCAGCAAGGGGGTGAGGTTAGTTTTATGTCAAATTATTTCCCTTGTTTTATAGCATAAATGTCTGTATATAAGTAATAAACTCTTTAAATAAACTTTTTTTTTTGCTATTATTATACAATATTATACCAGATATAAGTTTTAAAAGATAACTCATCATAAAAAGTTGAATGATACAATTATAAGCAATGATTGAAATATTATTCATATATTATGAACCATTTTAAAATAGGTGTTTTTCTTGAGATTTTTAGTGTCATCTTGGAGGCATAGCTTAATTGTTTTTGGGGGAAGAGTGCACTGCGACAAAGATTCTGTGGATTGTTTCATGCACAATAGTTTAGTCTGATGCTTTAGTTTGAAACCGCTCTCAAACATAACAGGTTAGTTTTGTGCTGGAACTGGATTTTTATCTTAGTTCGAAGACTTAGCAGCTATAGTTATAACTTCAATAGCCTTCTTGTCAGAATCTACTGACCTGATTTTGATGTAATTTCACTGACATTTACCATGGGTGAACCTCTACCAAGTTTGAACTCTTCTCTGCATCTGTTACATCTTCAAAACAAATCAAAGTTCTAGCTACTTGCCGGTCTCGTCTATCTGGAATTTTGAGTGTACATGTATTATATAATCTACTTATGTTGGGTGACTTAAGGTCAGCCATGTGAGCAATATAGGGCCATCTTGGCTCTCTTGTTTTGTTTTTCTGGTTGAAGACAGTGATATTAGGCCATCCTTAAAAAAATGTTTGTTTGCTGTCCTCCAACCCAGTAATTTTCATGTAGGTAAGTAACTATTTTTTTATCACTAAATTTTGAGATTGCGTAGTGATTTAAAAAAAAAATGGACAGAAATCATGTAGAAAAAAAATTAAAATGCTGTGAAAGTCGATAAAAGTTTGGGTAGCTGCAATTTTGAGTGAGTAGGTAGGAGCACGGCAAACAATTTATTTTTTAAGGACGGCCTTACCAGAACCATTTATGATTTAAATCACCAAAAAAGAATTCACTGAGAAATCTCTATAAATAAAGAGCATAGAATAAATTTAGTTTAAGTCAAGAAGTAAAAGCTAGGTGGAAGGTTAAGTCAGACACATTGAGCATGTAGAGTGAAAATACATGGTGAAACACAACTCGAGGTGATTTGTTGGTTTTTTTGGGAAAATTGGTTGATCAGGGTGTTTACTGTACATATTTAGTAGATGTATTGTCCAAAACACAAAAATATACTGCCAGTTATAGGTTTAAATCATTCCTGTCAACATCTAGTACAGTCAAACCTGTCTTAAGCTGCCAGTCAATAGAAGGAGCAAAAGTGGCCTTATGAGACACGGGTTGTTTAATGCAGGATAATTTGCTCTGAAGGCATATACATGGGAAATTACAATTGTGACTGCTTAAGAAAAGTTGGGCTCCTCCACAAGCCATTTAAGCACAGAGGCACCCCAGCACTTGATTATCAGAAATGTTGATCTCTAGCACTTGAATCCTTTAACAAAAATTTTCAAAAGCTTACTTTTCTCTAAATCATTGCCTTTCTTTGCATATATTTTCTCATTTTATTGCCTAAAATGAAACATACTAAATATGATGACTAATTAATGCAAGTTTTACTTGTGAAATATATTTCAATGAGTGCCTAACACAGCACTTGAAAATGTGTTTACATACTCTTACCCCAGTGCTTGCATTCCTTCCTGTGGAGAATCCTGCAAGTGGTTGGATTACAGAGATTATAGAGGTGCCGGATTATACAGGTTTGACTGTATATACATGTATTGTAATGGTATATATGATTGTACAAATGTTAAGTTATTACCATGTATGTATTATTACATTAAGTTGTTTTGTGTCATGAATTTTGTTCGTAAATGTATCCATGTATAGACTGATTGTTTTGTATTATGCATTTATGTTTGCATCTTTTAAAAGTATTTGAACTTAAGTTACTGTGCATTGAGATTGTTGAAGACTCGGCATTGTGATATTTTGTAACCGCTGTGTGTCCATTGTTAATTTGTATATCAAATTAGGTATTTCATTTTTCATTGCAATTTGACAAGCTATAAAAACAGATGTCGGGTAATCACACCAACTCTCGCGAAATATCATTTTCAATCACATATTTTCTTTATTCTCAGGAATACAAATTAAAATTTATCAAAATGTAAGCATGGTGGTGTGGTCGAGTTTTGGTAGCTCACACCAGAGGTTGCGGGTTCGATCCCCAGCTCGCCCGATGCCTCTCAAAAACCAACACTCAGAACTGATTCTACCCAGGGAGTTGACTTGACAGAGGTTCATGATTATGTGGGTTTTGAGGTTTTTTCGCTATCAAGCTTAACTAAACAAGTATGAACTAAAATTTATACCCTTGCAAAATAACATATCAACACATCATAAAATAGTAATGGTAATATAAACCTTGCATTTTATCTATACAAATGCAGGTGCACCTGTGAATTTTAATGGTTAATTTGCCAAATGATTAATTGCTCAGTATGTGCTGTTTTATCAACATGTTCAGATGTGTAAATATCTTGTCCTTCTCTATACAAGTCCTTTATGTATCCTAATGATAAGTCTATGTAATGAATATATTATCAAAATATGCCCATTATGATCAACACTGTTTTGTCGAGGACAATATTTTAAGGAATTATAAACATCCTTTTGCATTAGATGAATAAATTAGATTTATTACCTCTCGTGCAAATAAAATAAAGTAGTGTCATAAAATTGAGAATTATTAATAATTGTTAAAGCAAAAAACTGTACAGTATGTCATAAAAATGAGAATTATTGATAACTGTTCAAACGAAAAAAGTACAGTGTGTCATAAAAATGAAAATTATTGATAATTGTTTAAACAAAATCTACAGTGTGTCATAAAAAATCGAGAATTACTGGTAATTGTTTAAGCAAAAATCTTTATAGTATGTCATAAAATTGAGAATATAAACTGGTAATTGTTTAAGCAATAAACTGTACAGTATGTCATAAAAATGAGAATTACCGATGATTGTTTAAGCAAAAAACTGTACAGTATGTCATTAAAATGAGAATTACTGGTAATCTTTTCCAAAATATGAATATCTGAAGGTTTATTCCTGCTCAAAGAACTAGTAATTGCAGGTAAAACTTTTTTAAGTTTTACAACCTTAATAAAAAAAGTTTACCTTGTTTATCTCCTTTAAATGTGATGCCAATATCAGCACACTGCAATTTGTTTTTAAAGGTTATAACAATTAAGATATCTGGTTAAATTAAACTATTAAGGTTAATTCGTTAAACTTATAGCATAAATTTCTGATCTGGAAGGGATAATGATGGAAAACAACCCTCAATATATGCCTGAAAGGAGTTCTTCTGGATAGCAGGATTGATAGAATGTATTGTAATGCATAATTATTGTATATTGCGTTCGTGTCTCTGCAAGGTGCAGTGTAGATAGTGTTTAAAATATAACAAATAAATAAATTGTTCATGAGTAGGGGGTTATAAGTACTGAAACATAACAAATAAATAAATTGTTCATGAGTAGAGGGTTATAATTGTTCATGAGTAGAGGGTTATAAGTACTGAAACATAACAAATAAATAAATAATTCATGAGTAGGTGGTTATAAGTACTGAAACATAACAAATAAATAAATTGTTCATCAGTATGGGGTTATGAGCAGACCTTCTAAAATTGCCGGTTTTTCGGTTTTTGGACCGATTTCTGAAGTTCAAAACCGGTTTTCGTTTCAAAGTTTAATAAAAAATCGGTCCAGATATTTTCAAAGTTCAATAAAAAATCGGTCCAGATATTTTCTATCGGTCGTATAAAATCTCATAAATTGCTCTTACCATGCCATACTGACCTGCGAAATACGCCTTGCGGCAATATAATTTGACCCAATAATTCGTTTGTTTTGTCACCTGCTGTGCGAAATTATGTCAATTTCGACTAAACCATTGACCGTATTAGGGGAGTTTATCGGAAGAGTCTATCGCTATGTAGCACGCCTTCGATGTGTGATCAGTGACCCATGGCATTCTGTCGGTTCATCAAAAGACTGTGTTTGCGTTCGTATATTTCTTTGATATACCGCTAGCCAAAGCTGGGACGGTCGGACCGAATATTGTTTGCGTCATTAAAATATTTGATAAAACGTGCGGTGTTACTTGTTTGTTTCATTTTTTAAAAAAAATAATTTTAATTATATAATTAATGACATTAATTTATGAAAGTGATAAAAGCCCGACCGATTTTTGTTTTGATGTGGGACAGGTTCTGAATGATTTATTTTGGTGGTTGAACCGTTACATTGGTTTCCACGGTGATTATTTCACGCAGCTTCCGGAACTTGCATCACTTCCGGTTCGATCGAACATTTTTGATATAATGAAAATTATTCAGTAAAGCGGAAACATAATGTCAGTCATTAAAATTTACACATTGTGATAAAGTATGTTATAAATAATACACAAATAAACTTGAAATCGTTTCCTATTAATAAATAAACGGAAAAATACACGATGCAGCTGACATGGTGGGTAGGGTATGCATACATGTAATGGCATAATGTAAGGCAAATTTAGTGATTTTTTATAAATAATTGCGATTCATACGGTAGTAAAAAACCTGGACCGATTTGCATCTTGGAATTTTAGAAGGCCTGGTTATGAGTACTGAAGCAGACGTATTGTAATCCAAAAATAAGTTTGCATCATTGTTTTACTTTATGTGTTTTTATTTTTTATTAACATTAGTTGTAATTGTCCAATAGATAGTTAATCAGTGCAATTATGTCAGTTCTGTGTGTATCAAAGTTGTTTTGTGAGCATGTTAAAGAAATGTATATATACATGAAAATAAGAATATGACATTATTAACAAATGTATGTATGTATAAATCCTTCAAATTGTGAGTTTGAGTCCCATTCAATACAAAGTTATGGGAAGTCCTCTGTGCTGTGGCCCAGTGGTCAATGTTGCTGCCTCGAGATCAGTTACATCTCACCACTGATGTTGTAGGTTTGAGACTCATTTGGTACAAAGTTATGGGAAGTCTTCTGTCCTGTGGCCCAGTGGTCACTGATGCTGCCTTGAGATCAGTTACATCTCGCCACTGATGTACGTTTGAGACTCCTTTGATACAAAATTATGGGAAGTACTCTGTGCTGTGGTCCAGTGGTCAATGTTGCTGCCTCGAGATCAATTGCATCTCGCCACTGATGTTGTACGTTTGAGACTCATTTGGTACATAATTATCGGAAGTACTCTTTGCTGTGGTCCAGTGGTCAATGTTGTTGCCTCGAGATCAATTACATCTCGCCACTGATGTTGTAGGTTTGAGACTCATTTGGTACAAAGTTATGGGAAGTACTCTGTGCTGAGGTCCAGTGGTCAATGTTGCTGCCTCGAGATCAGTTACATCTCGCCACTGATGTTGTACGTTTGAGACTCATTTGGTACATAATTATGGGAAGCACTCTGTGCTGTGGTCCAGTGGTCAATGTTGTTGCCTCGAGATCAATTACATCTCGCCACTGATGTTGTACATTTGAGACTCATTTGGTACAAAGTTATGGGAAGTCCTCTTCCTGTGGCTAAGTGGTCAATGTTGCTGCCTCGAGATAAGTTACATCTCACCACTGATGTTGTAGGTTTGAAACTCATTTGGTACAAAGTTATGGGAAGTCCTCTTCCTGTGGCCAAGTGGTCAATATTGCTGCCTCGAGATCAGTTACATCTCACCACTGATGTTGTAGGATTGAGACTCATTTGGTACAAAGTTATGGGAAGTACTCTGTCCTGTGGTCCAGTGGTCAATGTTGCTGCCTTGAGATCAGTTACATCTCACTACTGATGTTGAAGGTCTGAGACTCATTTGGTACAAAGGTATGGAAAGTACTTTGTCCTGTGGCCAAGTGGTCAATGTTGCTGCCTCGAGATCAGTTACATCTCACCACCGATGTTGTAGGTCTGAGACTCTTTTGGTACAAAGTTATGGGAAGTCCTCTGTCCTGTGGCCCAGTGGTCACTGTTGCTCCTTTGAGATCAATTACATCTCACCACTGATGTTGTAGGTTTGAGACTCATTTGGTACAAAGTTATGGGAAGTACTCTGTCCTGTGGCCCAGTGGTCAATGTTGTTGGCTCGAGATCAGTTACATCTCACCACCGATGTTGTAGGTCTGAGACTCTTTTGGTACAAAGTTATGGGAAGTCCTCTTCCTGTGGCTAAGTGGTCAATATTGCTGCCTCGAGATCAGTTACATCTCACCACTGATGTTGTAGGATTGAGACTCATTTGGTACAAAGTTATGGGAAGTACTCTGTCCTGTGGTCCAGTGGTCAATGTTGCTGCCTTGAGATCAGTTACATCTCACTACTGATGTTGAAGGTCTGAGACTCATTTGGTACAAAGGTATGGAAAGTACTCTGTCCTGTGGCCAAGTGGTCAATGTTGCTGCCTCGAGATCAGTTACATCTCACCACCGATGTTGTAGGTCTGAGACTCTTTTGGTACAAAGTTATGGGAAGTCCTCTGTCCTGTGGCCCAGTGGTCACTGTTGCTCCTTTGAGATCAATTACATCTCACCACTGATGTTGTAGGTTTGAGACTCATTTGGTACAAAGTTATGGGAAGTACTCTGTCCTGTGGCCCAGTGGTCAATGTTGTTGGCTCGAGATCAGTTACATCTCACCACCGATGTTGTAGGTTTGAGACTCATTTGGTAAATAATTATGGGAAGTACTCTGTCCTGTGGTCCAGTGGTCAATGTTGTTGGCTCGAGATCAGTTACATCTCACCACTGATGTTGTAGGTTTGAGACTCATTTGGTACAAAGTTATGGGAAGTACTCTGTCCTGTGGCCCAGTGGTCAATGTTGTTGGCTTGAGATCAGTTACATCTCACCACCGATGTTGTAGGTTTGAGACTCATTTGGTACATAATTATGGGAAGTACTCTGTCCTGTGGTCCAGTGGTCAATGTTGTTGGCTCAAGATCAGTTACATCTCACCACCGATGTTGTAGGTCTGAGACTCATTTGGTACATAATTATGGGAAGTACTCTGTCCTGTGGTCCAGTGGTCAATGTTGTTGGCTCGAGATCAGTTACATCTCACCACTGATGTTGTAAGTTTGAGACTCATTTGGCACAAAGTTATGGGAAGTCTTCTGTCCTGTGGTCCAGTGGTCAGTGTTGCTTCCTTGAGATCAGTTACATCTCACCACCGATGTTGTAGGTCCGAGACTCATTTGGTACAAAGTTATGGAAAGTACTCTGTCCTGTGGCCCAGTGGTCAATGTTGCTTCCAGTTACATCTCGCCACTGATGTTGTAGGTTTGAGACTCATTTGGTACAAAGTTATGGGAAGTCCTCTGTGCTGTGGTCCAGTGGTCACTGTTGCTGCCTCGAGATCAGTTACATCTCACCACCGATGTTGAAGGTTTGAGACTCATTTTGTACAAAGTTATGGGAAGTTCTGTGTGCTGTGGCCCATCGGTCAATGTTGCTGCCTCGAGATCAGTTACATCTCACCATTGATGTAGGTCTGAGACTCATTTGGTACAAAGTTATGGGAAGTCTTCTGTCCTGTGGCCCAGTGGTCACTGTTGCTGCCTCGAGATCAGTTACATCTCGCCACTGATGTTGTAGGTTTGAGACTCATTTGGTACAGTTAAATTACTTGCTGAAAAACATAAGTTCTATACAGTCATGTTCATGTATTTGACTAGTGAATTGTTTCTACACCAAAGTAAATAACCTTTATTCCCATCTATAAAAACCTCTGTGGTCCATCTTTTATTACTCAAGGTGTTGGAGCTGGGGCATGGGAGTGCTTCCCCCCCCCAATATTTTAATAAAAACATTTTTTCCAATATATTGTGCCTATATATACTCACTGAAACCGTATTGCCAAAAGTATATCTATTTAAAGATGCCAAAATAATATTTTGAAAAGAGATTTCCTAACTTGGGTTACATGCCTTGGTTAGACTGAAGTAGATTTCCCGCTTTATGGCAACCTATTTTGTGATGTATTTAATGAGTCCCCTGATTTTATTTTGATTTTAATTTCATTCATTATGCAGGTTTACATGTGCAGTTTATCTTAGAAAGAGTCAGAATGACGATGCGAAGGTTATCAATCAGATTTAAGTGATGTCTATTTTTAGAATGGGTATTTTTCAAGTCTACCACTCCAATTTAAATATTGATTGTGTCACGTTTTGGTGGATTTGACATACCAGACCATTCAGATTTTATTTATTTAGGATAATGAGATGCTTTTTGTCCATTTTGATAATTATTTCATATTTAAAGACATTTTATAGCATTTTCCCCTGAATATATTCCCTTTGAATACGAAACAAATCTTGGGGAGGTCCATGTATTGCCACGAACCCCTTGAACATTCTCCATCACATTTTGGCTAGCAATGAATGAGGTATCATGTTTGAAACTGAGTGGCGGTTGGTCTTTATAATACATCTTGTAGTTTATTGTGTGTTTTCATAAAAAATTTGAAAGTCACAAACTAATGGAGTTGATAACCATTTCTCTTAAAATTAAATATAATTCGAAATTTGGCCTTACAAATATAAATATATACCCACATCTTGGGTTTGACATCCGGTGGTTGTTCTTTTTTTTTTTTTCTTTTTATATATCTTTTACTTTTTTATGAAAGCTTTTATTTTGATGTCTGTGTGTTTGACAGTGTGTAAAGCTAAACACTTCCAAATATATTTCAGATTTCAAAGTCAGATGTACATAACTTTTTATTCAAACAAATATTTGCACTGCAGCCATCTCACACACATTGTTAAGTTACCTGGTGTTAATGTTTAATTCATAATCCTAAGTTTCAATTTACCGAAATTAAATAAACATAACAAAAAGATAACATGATAACCTGTGATGTATTTGCATTGGTTAACAATGAATTAAAATCGTTATCTCCATGCAACCATGTGGTGTAATGATATGGTTTGGAGACTATTCCCACTATTTCATTATCAATCTGCTGTAGTTTTAAAATCACACATGCTCCTATAACACGTAATGTTACATTTACAATAACAACGTTTCAGTCGATGATTTGATAAACCTACGATTCATATACACAATGGTCTAACCTGTAACACGTCTAGACCATAGGGTCTATAGTTACTCAGATTTCATTGTTTCTTCATGCTTCAATGGGTTTCTATATAGTGTCCTTAATACATATGTATAGCATGTTAGATAAAAACGTAAATAGCAACCATATTTTTGTCGTAAACTTACTAAATTTCAGCATTTGTTTTTAAATGATCAAAATTTTCCCCTCTCCCACCATGTCGTGGCTCCCAGTAGTTGAAGTACTCCGGTTTCGTTGTTAAAGCCCGGTGAAAGTTTGTTTTTTTAAATACATAATATAGTTGTTAATAAAAACGTTAAAAATTCACAATATGTTGTAGAGTAAAGAACATTTATGATTAATCCTAAACTCCCATTGAAATACAGCCTTTGATGTTTATGATATATCGATATTTTGCGGAGAAAACCCTTGTATCCCAACCAGCTGGAGGGGAGGTGTCTCTCACAGCCTCCATTTATCTATCCATCCGTTCATCCACTCATCCATCAATCTGCAATTTGGAATGTTTTTGTCGCAGCAGTTTATGAAATCTTCTCACATTCATCCTTTATTTTTTTAAAGCTTCCTATAGTTTAAAAATAGCTGTCACATCCCTACTCACTAACCATTTTGTGTTACACCCCAAAAACAACACAACAAAGTACAGTCAAACCTGTACTAAAGGTCACCTGTTATAAGCAGCCACCTGCCTTAAGCGGCCAGTTTCAGACCCTCCTGTCGAAATTTACTATATAATTTAACTGCAATAGGCGGTCACCTGGTCGATGCGGCCAGCGGCCAACATTTTTGGTCCCAAATGCATTAAAAACCTCCTAAAACGGCCACCAAATGAACAAATTTTACCGTAAAATATCGATTTTGGCATATAAAAATTTCATTACGGCCACAGAATTAATATATAATTAAAGTACTAAAAACCAAATAAATCAAATAATTATAATATATCTTTAATTTAAAATAAGTTTCTTTTAGTTTAAACTTTCTTAATTGGCCGTAAACAAACCAAACAAAGCTGTTATTGTGTTCTACATAATCGCCATTTTTCCAACTCAAACCAAACAAAGCTGTTACTGTGTTCTACATAATCGCAATTTTTCCAACTCAAACACGAGTGTAGTGCGTGATAATTTTCACATCTCTATTTTTAGCTCGGTAAAATAGACAGATCAAAGTGTTTTGTGTAAACACGTTAACTGTGAAAAAGTCGGCATATAAAAAGATTAAAGAAGCTAACGTTTTTGAGACGATAATTAGAATGGCAGTTTGTTCGTGCTTTTAACGAATGATAAGGAATTTACTCATTAAGTTCACACTTGTAAAAAGCGCTAATTGTGGAAAAATATAAAATTTGGAAATGATTTATTGTGACTTAAAGCAACACATCCACGTTTTATCTTTTAAAAAAAAAATTTTTAATTGAGTTATGAGCACATTTCCCATACAAACATATGATCAATTAGCTGTATATGAGCATATAAACACAATCCCGAACCAAATGATGCCCAAATTATAATGCGTGACCAACACTTTATAAAACAAGCGTATAACTCACACGAGTCAAAAAAAATTGTCAAAATGACTTTCAAGGCAGGTAAAGTACACTACGCACTAAAATGTGAAGTTTTTTAATACAACTCGCATAATTCAATTTGAAGCCAAGTTGGAATCCTCGGCAATTTGAAAATAATTTATAAAGCGTTTATCACGCTTTATAATTTGGACATCTTTTTTTTATAATTCTAAAGCGTTCTGGATAGTGTTTGTTAGCACATATACAGCTCACTGACCATATATTTATGGATGGGAAACGTGCTCACAACTCAATTGAAAAACTTTTTAAAAAAGTTTAAACATGGATGTGTTGCTTTAAATCATAAATGTTTTGATTGTCAGCATGTTAACAATGCCACCAAGACGGAAGTGTTTGACTTTGGATGAACGTGTTGAGTTTGTGAAAATGTGCCAATATACAAAAATACTTCGCTAATCTGGGTGAAAATTGATGACCCTGTAGTAGGCAGCCACCTGTCTTAAGCGGCCAATTTGGCCCTTTCCCTTGGCTGGCTGCTTAAGACAGGTTTGACTGTACTTTTTTTTTTATTCAATATAAGTTGATAGTGCAAGCTTCATGTATGATGTTACAAATCAAGGGAGGTAACACTTTTGAAGTTTTCAGCTGCAATGCGATACATGCTAACTTTGAATATCGATAAAACCGTTTCTGAAGTAAATGTGATATTAGGGAAAGATGCTTATATCCAATAACAATATTTTTTAATTATAAAACAACAAATCCACGACTATACACATTTTCATGACTTTTAAGCAAAGAACTGTATAGCATTTCATAAAATTGAGAATGACTGGTAATTGTTTAAGCAAAAAACTGTATAGCATGTCATTCAGTTCAGAATTACTGGTAATTGTTTAAGCAAAAAACTGTATAGCATGTCATAAAATTGAGAATTACTGGTAATTGTTTAAGCAAAAAACTATATAGCATGTCATAAAATTGAGAATAACTGGTAATTGTTTAAGCAAAAAACTGTATAGCATGTCATAAAATTGGGAATTACTGGTAATTGTTTAAGCAAAGAACTACAGTATAGTAATATAAAATTGAGAATTACTGGTAATTGTTTAAGCAAAAGCTGTATAGCATATCATAAAATTAAGAATTACTTGTAATTGTTTAAGCAAGAAACTGGACAGTATGTCATCAAAACTGAGAATTACTGGCAATTGTTTAAGTGATAAACTGTACAGTATGTCATAGAATTGAGTCTTACTAGAGTTACTGACAATTGTGTGAGCAAAAAATGTACAGTATGTCATAAAATGGAATTACTTGTAATTGTGTAAGCAAGAATCTGGCAATACAAGCAGTATATCATAAAATTAAGAATTATTGATAATTGTTTATAAAGTAAAAAACTGTGTGTCATAAAATTGAGAAATACTGGTAATTGTGTAAGCCAAATTCTATTTTCATTTGTGATGCAATTGCCTTGCATTCTGTCAAAGACCACATGTGATATATGTGTGTGATATATGAGTGGTATATGTGTTTGGTATATGTGTGGACATAGTGCAGCATAAGTGTTGTTTTTATCTACTTAGGTGCTTTAATGTTTAAATCAAATGTATATGTGTGTATGTGCGTAGTACGTGTGTGCGTGTTAGTTACATGTATATATGTTATGTTTCGTACCAGTTCCTATTCAATATTTATCAGTACTGGGTCGCAGCACAGTAAACATTTTTTAAAGTTAGCTGTATTTTTTGCCCTGAAACTGCAGAAGTCTTAGCTTTGATAATTTGTAAGGTAATATAAAAATAATAAACAGAAAATATGTTTAAAAATAAATATTGATAATCATTACAATAAACCCGTACTGACACGAGATGCACTTTCTTGCCAGAAATACCAGAGGATTCTGTTATGACATATAAGATAAAACCATACTGTACATCAGTCTTAGGAATATTGTAAATGAGAGATTGTGTGATAGAATGCTATGTATTTTTTTTTAAATGAAACAGTGCAATACCATACAATATTGAAGGCACTTTTGAATTTAATGTTCCTGCTTTATAGTAAATTTTATATGTTAAGAAATATGTGCCTACATATTTTGGCACCAAAAAAAAAATTGTTTGTTTGTTAATAAAATACTCACTGTCTGTTTATATACAGTTAATGTTATGTCACAGCCATCTTAAAATTACGATTTTTTAGAATTGTCATAGTTGTCTTGATTGTTTAGTTATAGAAAAATATCAAATTTTGCCATGTATGATGCACTTCAAGTGTAAATGTGTGCTTTGAAAGATAAAAAAAAACAACACAAGTTTTCAGCATGAATATCATTATAGATGTAAAATGATTTCTGAAACAATAAATGTACCCTATATATGATGGTCACTGCCCACAAAGCTTAATTTTTATATAAAAAAAATCAGTTTAAATGCACTATTTTCTGTTTTATATGACATGACATGGCAAAGTATGACATGGAAAAGTTTCATCATTTTCTATAATAATTTTTTTTAAAGATAGTGCAATTTTAAGAAATCTGAATTTGATGGTGGCTGTGACATAACAGTCACCTTAAGTCACCTTTGTACATACTTTATTTTTTCTCAATGGAATTACCATTGCAGCTTGGCAGAGCTAAACAATACCAGGCTGCTGTTTCACCAACATAATATTATTTAGGTATATACCTAAATACTTAAAGCCAGACTTAATTTTCAGCAAAACAGATAGCCTTGGTGGAGGATTGAACACACAACTCTCCAATCCTGGGTTTGGTGCTCTTCCACTAGACCACGTGGTCTATGATAGCTGTTAGCATTATTTTAAACAAAATGATTGAGTTCAAGGTGACTTGTTGGCCAAAATTGATTTTTTACATGTCTGTATTAAAATAGAGAGGACACAATTCATGTTTTTATAGTTAGTTCTAACACATACAAACATTTCGTAAAATATTTATTTCAAAATATAAATATTCATATCATAATATAAATGAATCTCACTTTCCATTGAAGTGACCACACAGGTCAACTTGAAGTCAGGGTGATGTAAATGAAATCCTCGCTTAATTTGATTTTTCAAAATTTAGATTTAGTTTAGTTTTATCATTATTGTCATTGATTGCGTGGAACATTTAAACAGTGACGTAATTAACTGTTATAATGTCTCCACTGACAACAATAGTTTACCGAGAGAAACCAGTGCTTTTAAATTAAAAAAAATGAAAATAAAATGCTTAGTAAGAATATTGTATATACGTATGTTGTGTTATTTTTTATGTTTCCATTTCCAGCAGGTTATAGTTTGTTACCCCCATCGTTTTCCTTAAATGTACTCACCTTTTCATTTTAAGTTTTTGTGGCAACACTAAGAGTCTGTTTGAGATTTCGTGTCCAGCCAGTTACTTTGTGGGTCCTTGACCTGTGCTTATAACACAAAACAATATTTTATTATGTTCATTACTTATATTTTTATCCTCTGAAAAAACAGTTATCCTGTGATGTAAAAAACTGTACCGTAAAATGACTTAGCATATCTATCAGTATTAAAATCGATTTTATATTGATAAATTACAATATTTTTCAATATTGTACTTGCTAGGTTGATGCAGATTTCAAATGAGTGATGTTGGGTCTTTTATAGATACATAAGTAGCGACTAAAACGGAATGAAGAAACCCATACATAGTACTGTGATCATTAAGTATCGAAACGCATATATGCTACACTGTATCGTTTTGTTAAAAAGGTGAAGTAAATGAGTAATAAAAGGCTTAGAATTTAATATGTTTCATAGCACTTTAGATATTTTAAATAATAAAACTTTTAAACCAGAACGTAATCACGACCTATGAACAACGTAAGAAATGGAAGATTATGTAACCCAGTTAGCGACTGTCCCGTCACACAATGCATTATGAAGAATAAGAAGTGATTTATCGGAGCATTTATTACGATTGATTGATTGATTGATTGCATATTTAGCGTCATTTTTATGCCATGGAGGGCTAACAGACAATCAGTTAACCAAACCACTGTTTCCTGGGATTAACCAGTACTCGAGCACACCCCATCTCCGTAAGTAACTGATAACTTTCACACTTGAATCAGTGGTGAGAGACGAATAATAATGAGACAAATGTCGTATATTAATCATCACGGAGACTGTTGCCGGGCGGGGGATTCGAACTCACGACCCCTGGATTTATAGTCAGACGTGTAACCGACTGAGCTAATCGAGTAAAACTACTGTCCATCCGCATGTTAATGGCAAACTTTCTCACATAAATCTTTGGAGCTCGAACCTTAGCGGTAAGAGGTAAATGATATTGAGACGGCGCCGTAGACCACCATGTTATTTAACTTTCAGACAGACAGACAGACAGACAGACAAGCGAGCAGACGGACAGACAGACAGATTACGATGAGAAAATGCGATAGTATACATATTTCATTTATATTTAATTTTGTCTGATTATAGTTGGAGAATTATCAACAACAAAATATTTAAAGTCACATATTAAGTATAATACAGTTCGTATGTTGAAATTCAAACCAAATCAAATACATCAAATAAATTGTATTTAATGTCAGCATTAATATTCAGCCAAATATAAAATAAATATGCATTCGTTTGAACATTCGCGACCTGTGTGTATATCTATTTATCCAAAAAAATTGGGGTGGCATAAGTAATTGCAGTGTCCTTCCGTCCGTCCATCTGTCCTTTCGTCCTGTATTTCATGTCCGGTCTGTAACTTTGTCATACATAGATGGATTTTGTTAATACTTGCTACTTATGATCGAATTACAGTGGTTTCGTCTACCTACCGGTTCGTCTGCCTTAATTTATATAGTAATCCATAAGTGATTTCGTCTACCTTATTTTATATAGCGGGAAAATATTAATTTCATATACATATTTTTGCCTGAATATATATGTTATTATGGTATTGTCTGTATTTTCAGCTACATGGCTGGCGTAACATAGTGTATTCTCCTGGAACAGATGATGAGTTAGCAGTATTACAGTATACACCACCAGTTGATGATGTTGATTGTTTTCATAATCTTTTGGAATTGTTGGATAAAAATAAAAAAGTAATTAAAGAATTTTTTCTATTTGTTTATTTTCTTTCCTATACTTTAAATAATGTCGTATTTCGAAATAAAAAAAAAATATATAAATTGCACACCTGTTAAATAATCGGCATGCAACAGTTAATCAAAGGCCTATTTATTTGTAAAGGCAATGTTTCATTTAATGACTGAACAGTTAATCAATTAACAAATTAGAAGTTATTATTTGCACGTGTTGAATTGGTGAACAAACCAAAACAATTATATATCAATTAGGCATTTGTATTTGCACGTGTTTAATAATTGGTCCTCAAAACCAATTGTATTATATTAAATAGGAGTTTGTGTTTGCGCTTATCTCCACGTTATGTGTGAACGATTTGTTTGAATCAGCAATGTTTGCATTGTTGACTTAACAGTTTGAAAGTCAAGCGTACTCTAAAAAATAAATATGCGATTACGAGGTATTGCATTAGCAAAATGTCTGATTACTACTGTCTAAGTTGACATCACCCTTATATAAAATAAGGTAGACGAAACCACTCGTCTTTTTAACACTAAACTTAGGTAGACGAACCGGTAGGTAGACGAAACCACTACCACCCTTATGATCAACATAACATGACAACGTGTCGCGAGTAAAACCAACACCCGTACCTCAAAGGTCACTGTGTTTTGTTTGACAACACTGAGTCTGTGAGATTTCGTGTCCGGCCTGTAACTTTGTTATGCATAAATGGATTTTAAAAATACTTGCTACAAATGATCAACATAACATGACGACGTGTCACGAGTAAGACCCACACCCGTACCTCAAAGGTCAAGGTCACACTGAGTTTGTCCGGCCTGTAACTTTGTCATGCATAGATAGATTTTGTTAATACTTGCTACAAATAATCAGCATAACATGACGTTGTGTCGCGCGTTACACCCAGACTCCGACTTGAAAGGTCAAGGTCACACTTTAACTTTGTTTGATGACACTTTCAGTCTGTGTGAGATTTTGTGTCCGGCCTGTTACTTTGTCATGCAAAGATGGATTTTATAAATACTTGCTACAAATAATCAACATAACATGATGACGTGTCGCCAGTTAGACCAACACCCGTACCTCAAAGGTCAAGTTCACACTTTGAGTTTGTTTGACAACACTTTAAGTCTGTATGTAATTTCGTGTCCGGCCTGTAACCTTGTCATGTATAGATGGAATTTGTTAATACTTGCTACAAATGATCAACATAACATGATGACGTGTCGCGCTTTACACCTAGACGCCCACTTCAAAGGTCAAGGTCACAATTTAACTTTGTTTGATGACACTTTTAGTCTGATTTAGATTTTGCCCGGCCTCTGTAGTTTTGTCACCTATCGATAAATTTCAAAAACTTATGGCTAAATTCATCAGCATGACATTATGACATTACGCGTAAGACCCACATGCGTACTGCAAAGGTCAAGGTCACACTTTGAGTTTGTTTGACAACACTTTGAGTCTGTGTGAGATTCCGTGCCCAGCTTGTAACTTTATCATGCATAGAAGGATTTTATAAATACTTGCTACAATTGATCAACATAACATGATGGCGTGTCACACCTAACACCCAAGACTCCCATTTCAAAGGTCAAGGTCACAATTTAACTTTGTTTGACAACACTTTCAGTCTGTTTGAGAATTCGTGTCCGGTTTGTAACTTTGTCACTTATGGATAAATTTCAAAAACACTTGGTTCAATTGATCAACAGGACATAATTAAGTATCGCATGTAAGACCCAGAACCTTTCCTCAAAGGTCAAGGTCACACTTTCAATTTGTTTGATACTGCATGTCTGGTCTGTTACTTTGTCTTTAACTTGGCTCAACTGATCAAGATGACATGACAACATGTCACACGTAAGACCTAGACCCGTACCTCAAAGGTCAAGGTCACACTTTGAGTTTGTATGACAACATTTTGAGTCTGTTTGAGATATCAAGTCTGTCCTGTAACTTTATCATACATGGATGGATTTTAAAACACTTGGCTCAGTTTATCAATTGATCAACATGACATGACGACATGTCACGATAAGACCCAGAACCTTATCCCAAGGTCACTTTGTTATTTCATGTCTGGTCTGTAACTTTGTCTTACATGGAGGGATTTTAGCTTGACACAAGTGATCAGCTTGTCATGATGATGTGTCACCTGCATTTACCTGTAGAAATACTCAGACCGTTACATCAGATGTCAAGGTCAAGGTTACACAAAGGTCAAGGTCACACTTTAATATAAAAAACCAACAACATGAAATTGCATGTCTAGTCGGAAACGTTAGTCCATTACTCTTGATATTTATGGATACCTGTTATGACATATATTGTTATTTTCACAGACCATTTGGGGTGCATGCGACACTTACCAGTGACATTTCTTGTTTTTTAAAATATATTGTCCAAATTTTATAATGTTATGCGTAATAATACAAAAATACACATTAATATAACTAACGCATTTGCCTCTTTAATTTATTCAATAATAGCATCGCACGCATAAACATTAATCTACGCAAGTTTGAACTGAATGAACAAGTATAATAAATCACAATTTCTATTTCTCATTTAGAATTGTACCGAGCTATATATACCCATAGATTGCTTTCTTCACCAAACCTGCCAATGATTGGAGCAACATGGAGAAAATGGTAATAACAAAGTAACATGAGGCAATTTATCACCATAAAAATTAATTGGCATTTTACGGAAACGTATCATGGCCACTACTTCCTTGAGCAAGACATGTTTTCCGCACATGCTTAGTACTGGTCTATCCAGGAAGACTTCGAGTGAGATTTGTGAACGTTGTAAGAATTTATTTCACAATCGAAGTAAAATAAATACGTTTTGTTGCGAAAATTTAATAGAGAAACAAGATAAATATCTCGAATTGTTACGAGCACGCTCATTGGTCAGTTGCTATAGGAAAAGTTTGAATGACGTCATAGTTTATTAAGCGTTCAATTGCTATGAATTATGAGACATAATGATTTGTCTTAGTTGTAAGAACTTGTTTCACAATCGAAGTAAAATAAATAAGTTTAAACTAATTATGAGACATGCATAAACTTCCTTGATTTTATCCCCCGCCAACGCTCGTAGAGCGGAGCGGGGGATAAAGAAATGGGCTGCGTCCGTCCGTGCGTCCCCTGCTATCTGCTTCAGCACATTTTACCGGAGAAATCCGGGTATAACAATACGAAAGTGGTTGTGGTGATACGAATGTGTTTGTGGTGATGCGGAGGTGTATGTCGAGATGCGGAGGTGGATGTGGTGATGCGGAGGTGGTTGTGGTAATACGGAGGTGGTTTCGGTTATGCGGAGGTGGTTATGGTGATACGGAGGTGGTTGTGGTGATGCTTCTGGTGATTGTGGTGATGCGGAAGTGGTTGTGGTGATGCTGCTGGTGGTTGTGATGATACGTGGTTGTGGTGATGCTGCTGGCGGTTGTGGTGATGCGGAGATGGTTGTGGTGATGCAGAGGTGGATGTGGTGGTGCGGAGGTGATTGTGGTGATTCGGAGGTGGTTTGGGTTATAAGAAGGTGGTTGTGGTGCTGCTGCTGGTGGTGTAGTTTTGATACGGAGGTGGTTGTGGTGATGCTGCTGGTGGTTGTGGTGATACTGAGGATGTTGTGATGATGCAGAGGTGGATGTGGTGGTGCGAAGGTGATTGTGGTGATTCGGAGGTGGTTTGGGTGATACGAAGGTGGTTGTGGTGATGCTGCTGGTGGTTGTGGTGATACGGAGGATGTTGTGATGATGCAGAGGTGGATGTGGTGGTGCGGAGGTGATTGTGGTGATTCGGAGGTGGTTTGGGTTATAAGAAGGTGGTTGTGGTGATGCTGCTGGTGGTGTAGTTTTGATACGGAGGTGGTTGTGGTGATGCTGTTTGTGGTTTTGGTGATACGGAGGAGGTTGTGGTATGCGGAGGTGGTTACGGTGATGCTGCCGGTGGTTATGGTGTTGCGGAGGTAGCTGTGGTGATGCTGCTGGTGGTTGTGGTGTCTCGGAGGTGGTTGTGGAGATGCGGAAGAGGTTGTGATGGTGCGGAGGTGGTTTTGATGATTAGGAGGTAGTTGTGGTGATGCAGAGGTTGCCGTGGTGATTCTGCTGTAGGTTGTGATGATGCGGAAGTGGTTTTGGTGATGCTGCTGCTGGTTGTGGTGATGCGGAGGTGGTTGTGGTGATGCTGCTGCTGGTTGTGGTAATGCAGAGGTGGTTGTGGTGATGCTGCTGCTGGTTGTGGTGATGCAGAGGTGGTTATGGTGATGCTGCTGTAGGTTGTGATGATACGGAGGTGGTTGTGTTGATGCTGCAGCTGGTTGTGGTGATGCGGAGGTGGTTGTGGTGATGTTGCTGCTGGTTGTGGTGATGCGGAGGTGGTTGTGGTGATGCTGCTGGTGGTTGTGGTGATACGGAGGTGGTTTTGGTGATGCAGAGGTGGATGTGGTGGTGCAGAGGTGATTGTGGTAATTCGGAGGTGGTTTGGGTGATACAAAGGTGGTTGTGGTGATGCTGCTGGTGGTGTAGTTATGATACGGAGGTGGTTGTGGTGATGCTGCTGGTGGTTGTGGTGATGCTGTTGGTGGTTGTGGTGATACGGAGGTGGTTGTGGTATGCGGAGGTGGTTATGGTGATGCTGCCGGTGGTTGTGGTGTTGCGGAGGTGGCTGTGGTGATGCTGCTGGTGGTTGTGGTGATACGGTATTACAAGACAATATGTCATATTACAGTCGGCTATGTATTTCAGTTTGCGGCATTTACATGAGATTTCTGTGTACTTTTTCATTTTGCATAATTTAAATCCACTTCTCTGGAAATGCCTCTAAGGGTTAACGAGATGGCGGGGGATATAACCACGTTAATGGCAACCTCTTATTTTATTGGGGTTAATAGACCTGATTCGGGAGATATCAGGTTCTGGGATAGACTAGTTAATGCTTCCTGTTGGTTTCATATTTTTAATTTTTATTTTGGTGGAAGGCCCCCACATGGCTTTTTTGGACGGATTTTTGGTATTAGCGGAATTTCATGAGTTAGTTATTTGTCTTTTAATGTTCGTTTAGCTTTGAGTCGGTGATTCCCCACCCCACTCCCTGCCCCAGAAAAATAGCTAAAGACCAGGACTGCGTTTTACCGAAACTTTGTAAGAATCATTATAATAGCTTAATGTTCATCCATATGTACCTAAACATGTCTTAAATCATGCAGCAGATATATATACTTTCTTTAATTAGATTTAAACGTGTATTACATTTTGAACGTACACCGAAGAGATTAAGAAATTAATTGTGTATTTTGATCGTAGTAAGTTTTTATTCACCCATGCGTACGTGCTTGCGTATGTTCAATTAAAAGTTACATTATCATCGATTTATTTTCTCAGCTTTTTTTATTTAAAAACCCTAGACCAAATATGACCCAAAACGTACCCAGCCCTTCATGAAACTTGTTTATCCGAAACATATATTAAAAAATGTGGAAGAAAATCAAATCTGATTTGGAACATGGTTAAAGAGCAAAGTGCGGGAGCACTGAGCGAAAACTTAAATAATGACATAACTGTCTCTACCTTTGTACTTTATGTGTGTTTTTTTTTGCTTGTCCTTAGTAGTATTGTTAAAGCAAACCTCAAATTATTGTCCAGTTATGTACAGTCATCTGATTGCTATTGTTTAGAGACAAACTTGAAATCGAGCACACTGTCGTTTGAGAGATCTTGTACAGTCTGTAACCACTTGTTCCCAATTGTTCCCTAGTGTAGCCCTATGTAACCACCTAACTCATTAAATATGAACTCAAATGAATTATTCTAGTCTGTAACTACTTGTACCTAGTTGTTCCCTAGTGTAGCCCTATGCAATCACCTAACTCACAAAATATGAACTCAAATGAATTATTCTAGTCTGTAACTATTTGTACCAAGTTGTTCCCTGGTGTGGCCCTTTGTGACCATGTTCCCAAATAAACATGGACTGTAATGTATCAATCTCTAGAATGTAACTACGTGTACCAAGTTGTTCCCTGGTATAGCCCTTTGTAACTGTGTTCACAAATAAACATGGGCTGAATTGAATTATTCTAGTCTGTAACTACGTCCAAGTCGTTCCCTGGTGTAGCCCTTTGTAACTGTGTTCGCAAATAAACGTGAGCTGAATTGAATTATTCTAGTCTGTAACTACGTCCAAGTTGTTCCCTGGTGTAGCCCTTTTGTAACTGTGTTCGCAAATAAACATGGGCTGAATTGAATTATTATAGTCTGTAACTACGTGTACCAAGTTGTTCCCTAGTATAGCCCATTGTGACCATGTTTTCAAATAAACATGGGCTGAAATGAAATATTCTAGTCTGAAACTACGCGTACCAAGTTGTTCCATGGTGTAGCCCTTTGTAACCATGTACCCAAATAAACATGGGCTGAAATGAATTATTCTAGTCTGTTATTACGTGTACCAAGTTGTTCCCTGGCACAGCCCTTTGTGGCCATGTACCCAAATAAACTTGGGCTGAAATAAATTATTCTAATATGTAATTAAGCGTACCAAGTTGTTCCCAGGTGTAGCCCTTGTGACCATGTACCCAAATAAATATTGACTGTCATGAATTATTCTTATCTGTAACTACGCATACCAAGTTGTTCCTACCAAGCTGTAACTACGCGTACCAAGTTGTTCCCTTGTGCAGCCCTTTGTAGCCATGTACCCAAATAAACATGGACTGAAATTAATTATTCTAGTCTTTAATTACGTGTACCAAGTTGTTCCCTGGTGCAGCACTTTGTAGCCATGTACCAAAATAAACATGACTGGAATGAATTATTCTAGTCTGTAACTACGTGTTCCAAATTGTTCCCTGGTGCAGCCCTTTGTAACCATGTACCCAAATAAACATGGGCTGAAATGAATTATTCTAGTCTGTTATTACGTGTACCAAGTTGTTCCCTGGCACAGCCCTTTGTGGCCATGTACCCAAATAAACTTGGGCTGAAATAAATTATTCTAATATGTAATTAAGCGTACCAAGTTGTTCCCAGGTGTAGCCCTTGTGACCATGTACCCAAATAAATATTGACTGTCATGAATTATTCTTATCTGTAACTACGCATACCAAGTTGTTCCTACCAAGCTGTAACTACGCGTACCAAGTTGTTCCCTTGTGCAGCCCTTTGTAGCCATGTACCCAAATAAACATGGACTGAAATTAATTATTCTAGTCTTTAATTACGTGTACCAAGTTGTTCCCTGGTGCAGCACTTTGTAGCCATGTACCAAAATAAACATGACTGGAATGAATTATTCTAGTCTGTAACTACGTGTTCCAAATTGTTCCCTGGTGCAGCCCTTTGTGGCCATGTACCCAAATAAACTTGGGCTGAAATAAATTATTCTAATATGTAATTACGCGTACCAAGTTGTTCCCAGGTGTAGCCCTTGTGACCATGTACCCAAATAAATATTGACTGTCATGAATTATTGTTATCTGTAACTACGCATACCAAGTTGTTCCTACCAAGCTGTAACTACGCGTACCAAGTTGTTACCTTGTGCAGCCCTTTGTAGCCATGTACCCAAATAAACATGGACTGAAATAAATTATTCTAGTCTTTAACTACGTGTACCAAGTTGTTCCCTGGTGCAGCCCTTTGTAGCCATGTACCCAAATAAACATGGGCTGAAATGAATTATTCTAGTCTGTAACTACGTGTACCAAGTTGTTCCCTGGTGCAGCCCTTTGTGGCCATGTACCCAAATAAACATGGGCTGAAATGAATTATTCTAGTCTGTTATTACGTGTACCAAGTTGTTCCCTGGTGCAACCCTTTGTAGCCATGTACCTAAATAAACATGACTGGAATGAATTATTCTAGTCTGTAACTACGTGTACCAAGTTGTTCCCTGGTGACCATGTATCCAAATAAACATGGATTAAAATGAATTAGTCTAGTACCAAGTTGTTCCCTGGTGTAGCCCTTTGTAACCATGTACCCAAATAAACATGGATTGAAATGAATTATTCTAGTACCAAGTTGTTCCCTGGTGTAGCCCTTTGTAACCATGTACCCAAATAAACATATAAATGATATTATTCTAGTCTACTAGTCCATTAAATTGGTGTATCATTGAACGGTAACTCACGAGGTCTTATACAGTAACTGCTTTATTTCACAAAATGTAATCGTTCATTAAATTTAATTAACGGGATGCATTCAAACACCAATGGCGGATCTCTCTTTAAAAAAAAACGCAGCGTGCACACTCAAACTCCATTTTTTAAAATGAAAATCCACTAAAGTTCTACTAAAAAACGTGTGTGCCCGTTTAAATTTGTGTTGTGCCCCTAAGTGTATCTCTTCTAAACTGATCCTGGATCCGCCCTTGAATACTAACTATTAATAACTGCGCTATTACCGATCGGGAGCCTACTCCAACGTTATACTTGAAAAAAAATCTATATATAAACTTAGTCAGTACGTTTTTTAATTACGATACGTTTTAAGTAGTATTAGTTGATTTGAACTTACAATGGTGGATTTATTTAAAAAAAAAAACAACAGACGTTTATATAACACCGCCCCCACCCACCCCTCTGAACTGAAATTCTTGATCGCCCATGTGAAGATGTAGTATGTTTAAACATATTTTAATACTAATGTTACAGATAATTAACATCATATGATAATACATACGCAAATGGATTGAACTACAAGTCATAACAACATTAGTTCTCTCCATATCGTCAATATCAATACATTATACATTACTCTAGTATCGTGTGTGAGGTTGTCTGTTACATTTAATTTCTGTATGATTGGACGCATAGAAATATAAGCATGTAGTGAAAAATAGAAATGGGAGCTATATTTGTATATGTCAAAAGTGCGTTTAACCCTATACTCCATAGATACGCGTTTTCCCGCACCAATCACAGAAGGCCTTTGAAACGAGCAATCTGAACACTTCCTGCACTGTTTTCCACTCTGTCAATTAATATAAACATAATTCACCCAATAATTCAAAAGCTTTCTAGAGGTGTCCAAAGGCGTATATATGAAGTAAAGGGTTAACTATATATATATGTATATATATATTCATATGCGTAGGAGCCAGGGGCCAAGTAGGACCGCCCGCATCCCCCAATATTCAGCTTCAGCATATACTTTGGGGCCTGGAAGTACACCCTCATACACTCTTTCCCCAGACTCAGGTTGAAACTAATAGTATAAGGAGGTTCAACACCTTTAAGTTAAAATAAACTGTTCATTGCCGCCTTTAATTAATGTTAAAATAATACATGCTCCCAACCGGTGCACAAGTAAACAACCTAAAACCAAACACGATCAGGGGTTTTGATAAATCTGGACATTTACACTATTTCAGGTATACCTATGTTAGTGCATTTAGTATATGCTTTATTTATCATTTGCCATACACGATTCAGTGAAGTCATTAGAATAAAATAATGTTACTTAACCTTCATCTTAAAAACTAAGGTTTATTGACGAGGGAGAAATAATTTATCGAAATACCAAGAACATTAATTCTGTCAGCACTGTTTCAATAGTAAGTGAACAGTTATCGTTTATTAGTATATGATCTAACATTAAAGGGAGTATATCAGTAAAAAATGCTATAAATGTCTTAAAAACTAAAATTATTTTTAAAATAGATAAAAACCATCTCGTTATCATTAAGAAATAGAATCCAAATGGTTTGTTATGTCATATCCAACCAAACGTTACATAATCAATATTCAAACTGGAGTACAAAACTTGAAACGAAATCCCCATTCTAAAATAGACAGCACTTAAATACTTTAACATGGACATTCGGTCTCTTTCAAAGATGAAACCAGTTTTACTACGTGTAAACCTGTATAACGCATCATACTGAAATCAAAATGTAGCCATTTGACTCATTTATTACGTCACAAACTATGTTGCGAGTTTAAGTGGGGAATCTATTTTAGTCTAACCTAGGCGCATAGCCCATGTTAGGAAATCCCTTTACAATATATTATGTTTGCATATCTAAATAGGTATCCTTTTGGAAATATGTGGTCAGTGAGTATATAAAGGCATGATATATGAGAAAATGAATGTTTTAGTCAAATTTAAAATTTTGAACAAATCCTGATAAATTCCCATTAAACTGTTTTCTTGAACGTTTTGAAATGTTCTTATCGTTCATGTTGTTGTTTCATATACTTAAAATAAAATAATTTAATTATTGTATGATTTGATACTGTTACAGTGTAAATTCTGTAGATTGTAACATTGTGTTTAAATTAAATAAACACTTTGAAACCAGGTTAACGTGTTATAATGGTGTGACCTATCCTGTAGAGACGTTTTAAAATACCCAACCCACCCTCCTCCCACAGGTTTCGAAATAAGTAGTTTTATCTATTCTCTAGACTTTGTTTTTGTACTGAATATATATTAATGTAATCAGGGCCACGACCAGTTTATATATCATTGGATTAATGAATATTTCATCAGCTTTTCCGTCTGAAGTATGAGCTAAATTCAAGTCACGTTGATTCTATGATTCGAATCATTTGATCTTAAATATGGTAAATTACACTATTTAAAAATGTGTATTCATTTTAAAAGTACTGAAATTAATGTAGATAAGTTTAAATAGTATGATAATATTTTAACACAAACAATTCGAATTTGCGTTGAATATGACAAACAATAGGAAGCAGTCGTATGGACTATTGATTACAGGGGCGGCTACAGGAAAGTTTAGGGTGGGCGTACTAAGGGAGCGCAACATAAAATCTAAACGGGCACACATGCTTTTGTCAGTAGAAATATAGTGAATTTTAAAATATGATAGTTTAGGGTTGTGTAGGTAGGTGGGTGGGAGGTTGGGTTGGGGCATACGTCGGTTTTCTTTAAAGAGTAGATCCGCCATTGGATTCGTCTTTCAAGAGGTCAACTATTACAATTAATTTGATTATTGTAAAATTGGTTATATTTTATGATATAAGACTCAGTCTTTAAAATGTAATTGACTAATTATTCGTATTTTTTTTATACTAGACCAATAACCGTAGGGTACTAAGGGAATAAAGCCGCGTATATTCCACCGTAAAAGAAGTGGCCACGTATAGGACGTCGTTTTACTATTAACTCATTTTTTATACTCAACATTTTTATACATATCAACAGATCAAATTCTTCATAACATCAAGGAATTATATAGAGAAAGAAAGGCAACTGATTGATATTTTGTGAACGCTCACGCATTCATACAAACTCTCGCAATATTTCGTTTTTAATTATCTTAACTTACATTCATCTCAAGAACACAAATCAAAATTCTTACATTGCGGAATGAAATTCTCATCAGAACAATACTATTTCCAGCAATTTGTGTTAAAAATGGTTGAAGTACTTCTGATTTCAAAATTTGTATATTTGTATATTGTAGCTAAAATAGCATCAAATTACGAGAAATTTTACTTCAAACCTCAATATCTTTATTTCAATATCATTTTTCGTGATGGAAACATTTTAAATCATCTTAGATTACATTAACCTTACATTTTATGTACAAGAAATCAGTTGCCTGTACATTATGAATGATAATTAATCCTTCGTTAGTCGGAAGATGCAAGTTTCCTATCCTTCGATATAAGTCCTTGATAACATGCAATATCAAGACTATTAGTTCATGTCAGCTCGAATACTTAATATCGTTTAACGCTTTATTGTTATCAAGCATTATACACCAGTATGGTGACAGTATGCAATCGAATTGTTGATATACTAGTATTCCAAGACATAAACATATTTAATGATATCATGTTATGTAATAAGAATATCAAACACTTCAAATATTGTCTCATTGATATCTAAGCATGCAATTAGTTGATGATATCATTATTCCATTTCATGGTATCAATATTATTTTTAATAACTTCATAAAACATGATTTAATAATATCAATGTATACTTAATGCTTTTAGACAAAACGGTGTCCCTTAAAAATATAGTTCATATGGTATACGAGTTTTCTTTCTTATATATATATAGATTGTTTTGACGAGAGATATGAACTAGCCGACGGTAACCGGGACCACATACAGCTTGGCACATACGTGAACTACTTTTCAGATTATAAATTTAACTCGTACCATGAAAACGACGTTATTGATGTTTACTAGCATAAAATAATACGGCTGATAACATATTTATTCGCTTTTAAAACTCATAAACATTTCCTCTTTTCATGCTAGAAGCATAACTTTCATACATACGCAGTTATTCAAAACATGTTATCAGCTATCGCTATATATCTATATGCGAGTGCAAGTTTGTGTACATAATTTGATAGCACAGACGCAACGTCGAATAACCCATCATGACCTTAAGTCGAATGATAACACAGGTACGAAACATCTTTAGTAAAAATTCAAAAGTTATAAGTGATCAAACACGAACATATTCAAGTATTTGTTTAGTGACATCGTGTTCTGCAAAAAAGTATCATTTACACAGCAAGAAAACTGGTCGCCGTGTCCAATACGATTCTAATGTAAATCACAAGCAGACGAAACGTGTGCACCTTTCGTCAAAGATGGCGGTGAGACTGTTTGAGGACAATGAACACGCGGGTTTGTATGCTCAATACAGGCCCACGTATCCAGAAGGGGTTTTCAGTACCATTGTCGAGTATTACAAGACTGGGAACGGGACAAAGTGTAACTTTGAGCTTGCTGTTGATGTTGGCTGCGGAAACGGACAGAGTAGCGTTCCACTTTGTAACTACTTCCGGCACGTGATTGGAACGGATGTCAGCGAGCAGCAGATTTCATCCGCTCCAAAGGATATTGAGAATTTGAGTTTTCGAGTAAATCCTGGTGAGAATTTAGGTTTCCTGCAAGATGAATCGGCGGACGTTATAACAATTGCACAAGCGCTACATTGGTTGGATAGAGACGTTTTCTATAAGGAGCTGAAGAGAGTGTTAAAACCAGGAGGTGTGTTCGCGGCGTTTGGTTATGGACATAATGTTCTTGACGACCCGGAAGCCGATAAATATATGAATGAGGTATGTCATCTATTAAGATTTTGGTTTTGGTTAACATGTGTTTATTTTACATTTTTCAAATTAAAATGTTTGTAGAAAGATAATGAACAAAATCTAACATTCCATGTATCATTAAATGGTCAAATATAGCTCACCAAATAATTCCAATCGTGAAACATCGGGTATTTCCGTATCCTCCGTATAATACACCTCGTGAATCTAGAATTCGCCTGTGTTACAAGTCTGTGTTCATTCGCGTGAAAGAAACAAATTATGTATCCGTCATTAAGTTGAATATATGGCGTTATTATATCGTTTTTTTATTTATACACTCACCATGGTTTATGTTTATAAGAAAATTTAAAATATCAGTCTTGATTAACCAACGGTTATATTTTCAACGTATATGTATATAAGGTGGCATAAGGGGTGGCATGTGACTGAAAGTTGTTCCAAAACGGCACCTTATTATGTCAGAGGTCTATTGCGTAGCATAAAGGCCGAGGTGATCAGATTGCAAATAATTCCTGTATCATATATCATCAGTGGTTAAATATTTTTCGCCTAGTTAGTCATGCATCACCATTCTTACTTTCAGACCACTTCAACATTCAGACCGCTTCAACATTCAGATATCTTCAACATTCAGACCACTTGAATATTCAGACCACTTTAACATTCAGACCACTTCAATATTCAGACTACATCAACATTAAGAACACTTGGACATTCAGACCATGTCAACATTCAGACCACTTAAACATTCAGAACACTTCAACATTCAGAACACATTAACATTCAGACCACTTGAACATTCAGACCACTTGAACATTCAGGCCACTTTAACATTCAGACCACTTCAACATTCACACCACTTCAACATTCAGGCCACTTTAACATTCAGACCACTTTAACATTCACACCACCTCAACATTCAGACCACTTGAACATTCAGACTACTTCGACATTCAGACCATTTTAACATTCAGACCACTTCAACACATTCATATCACTTTAACATTCAGACCACTTCAACATTCAGAACACTTGGACATTCAGCCCATTTCAACATTCAGACCATTTCAACATTCAGAAGTGTTCAACATTCAGACCAATTGAACACTCAGAACACTTCAACATTCAGAATGCATCAACATTCAGACCATATGAACATTCAGACAACTTCAACATTCAGGTCACTTCAACATTCAGACAACTTCAACATTCAGACCACTTCAGTATTCAGGCCACTTCAATATTCAGACGATTATAACATTCAGATCACTTCAACATTCATACCACTTCAACATTCAGACGAATTGAACGTTTAAACAAACATTTAGACCACTTTAACATTCGACGACTTAACATGCAGACCACTTTAACATTCAGACGTCTTGTACATTCAGACAAACATTCATACTACTTAAGCATTCAGACTACTTGAACATTCAGACGACATTAACATTCAGACGACTTGAACATTCAGACTACTTGAGCATTCAGACTACTTAAACATTCAGACTACTTGAGCATTTAGACTACTTAAACATTCAGACGACCTGTACATTGGACGTTTTGAATATTTACAACACTTGACATTCAGACCACTTGGACATCCAGACCACTTCGATATTCAGACCACTTCAACATTCAGACTACTTCAACGTTCAGATTACTTGAACATTCATACCACTTCAACATTCAGGCCATTTCAACATTCAGGTCACTTTAACATTCATAACACTTCATCATTCAGACCACTTCAATATTCAGACCACTTGGCAATTTACAACACTTCAACATTCAGATCACTTCAACATTCAGGCCACTTCAACATTCAGATCACTTCAACATTCAGACTACTTGAACATTCAGGCTACTTTAACATTCATAACACTTCAACATTCTGACCATTTCAACATTCAGACCATTTGAACATTCAGACCACTTCAACATTCAGACCATTTCAACATTCAGACGATTGAATATTCAGACCACTTCAACATTCAGACCACTTCAACATTCAGATTACATCAACATTTTGACAAACATTTCGACCACTTCAATATTCAGATCACTTTAACATCCAGACTACTTGAACATTCATTCTACTTTAACATTCAGAACACTTCAACATTTAGACAATTTGAACATTCAGACCATTTGGACATTCAGACCACTTCAACATTCAGACCATTTCAACATTCAGACGACTTGAATATTCAGACCACTTCAACATTCAGACCACTTCAACATTCAGATTACTTCAACATTTTGACAAACATTTCGACCATTTCAACATTCAGACCACTTCAACATTCAGATTACTTCAACATTCAAACAAACATTCAGACCACTTTTACATTCAGACTAGTTCAACACTCAGACCACTTTATCATTCAACGACTTTAACATTCAGACAAACGTTCAGACCATTATCTTATTAAGACCATTTAAACATTCAGACCATTTTATTATTTGACGACTTTAGCATTCAGACAAACATTCAGACCACTTTATTATTCAGACCACTTAAACATTCAGACCACTTTAACATTCGGACGACTTTAACATTTGGATAACTTGAGCATCCAGACCACTTTAACATTCAGACCACTTTAACATTCAGACCACTCGAAAATCCAGACCACTTTAACATTCAGACCACTTGAATATTCAGATCACTTGAACATTCAGACCACTTTAACATTCAGACCACTTGAATATTCAGTTCACTTGAACATTCAGATCACTTGAACATTCAGACCACTTTAATATCCAGACCACTTTAACATTCAGACCACTTTAACGTTTGAATCACTTTTAAAGATTGAAATAAAATATGAAATATAAAAATATCGTTTATATACTTTTATATATCGGTATTACAGTGCATTATACTAAATTCAATAATAATCAAGCGTTTCCATACATATATATATTTTGTAGGATAGTTAATGTTTGTGAAACACAAGAACAAATATTATTTAAAAATCTTATTTTTTATTTTCTATTAGTTCTATTCAGATCTCCTTGGGTCGTATTGGAATGAAGGAAGAAAACATGTGGAAAATAACTATAAAGACTTTGATCATCCATTTTTGAACTGGGAAAGGTATCAATACGGTATTATTAAAGAATAGTTTTCCTCCTTTCGACAAAACATTGGTCATTTTAATTACCTCAACCGGAAATATCAGATACCAGTACTGACGTAATTTAGTATGATTCATTCTGTTGCGCTGTTTTGTAGTCAACATTGTTTTTTCTCGATATAATAGCAGGCTCTAAATTACTTTAGCTTTTGGATAGCTATATCTAATAAATAATTAAATATAGCTATAGCTGTAGTAAGATAGGGCCTGTGGTAATAGTCGAAAAAGGTTCGCATGCAGGGTTTTTGAACAATCAAATGTTTTCAACGATTTTTTTATTCATATTGCGACGGTGTCTACTTTAGACTGGTTTCTGAGCACTGCCACATTAGACTGGTTTCTAAGCACTGCCACATTAGACTGGTTTCTGAGCACTGCCACATTAGACTTGTTTCTGAGCACTGCCACATTTGGGTATCATACCACAGACACATGGTATGATACCCCATCCAAACACATTATACTAACACCGGGCCGACAAGACATAGAACTAATCTCGAAATGCTGAGCGCCAAGCTAGGAAGCTTTTAGTAACATTTTAACAATTCTTTGACATGACTCGGACGGGGATCGAACCCACGAACTCCCACATGCGAGGCAGACGCTCTACCACTAGACCACTACTGTGGGAACAATTGAATTGGCGGGCATGCAATTCAGAATTAACCCGTTTTGCATAACAATCTGAAATACAATGTTCTCCTATGTTTTTAAAGATTGGCTTTATTGTACAATAGGATAGAAAATGAGGAGATCAGTATTAAACGAACTATGCCAGTGGACGCTTACGTTGGTTACCTTTCCACGTGGTCGTCATGGAGAAAATACGTGAAAGAACACCCACACGCTGACGACCTTGATCAGCTCAGACAGAGGTATGCATAAATTATGTGCAAATTGCACGTTTGGTAATAAATGTTGTTTTTTTAAATAAATATTGGAATATTTCTATCATTGAACTGTTTTAACGACCATGAAGATTGTATTTTGAAATAAAACTTCACATGGAACCTTTTTTTATTTTGTCTGGTCTAAATTTAATTATTTTTAAACACAAAATATATTTTGGGGAAATGATTCATCTTCATTATTCAAGAATTCAAGTTGTGCCATCTTTTAAGAAAAAATACTCTGGTACTCGGCTGCTGTCTGTATAGGTCTAATGTGGACGCAGTTCTGCTGTTGTGATTGGTGCATGACAACACATTTCGATGGACCGTTCCTGTTGAAATACTAGCGTCTTGTCCAACTGAACCACATCTCGTACAGTACTTTGACTGTGTATGTCAGTATAGACATTTGCTGTATTGTTTCTTTTCAGATTCAACGATATTTACAAAGCAAAATCCGGAATAGACAACTCTGATATGTCCATTTATTGGCCCGGATTCATGTTAATAGGACGGAAACCAGCGAACTGATCAATAAAAAATTAACATTTTTATTTGTTTAATTGTTTCTTCATTGTTTCGTAGGACTGTTAATATAATGTAATAAATAACATTTCAGACATGTTCAGATTTAAGTAAACTGTCGTCTTATTTGATATAGATTTCAAAGCTGAGTCGATTTAACCGAAAATCTAATAAGTCAGTCACGACGATTCTATCCCATTTAAACGGGGCTTATAGCCTTTTTCAGCACACTGACAAGCTATATACATGTATATGATCTCCAGTTTTGTTGGTAGATATAACCTTCACATTTCGTGTTTCGATTATGCTCTTTACTCTTTGACCTATGACCTCAGTGGTGAGAGGTAAATGATTACACGGCGCCTTGGACAATCCAACCGTTGAGCATTATATTGGTGTTACCAAATTTAATATATTGTTAGTTAAGTACTGTGAAACTGGTATATTGAAATTCTAAATATAAAAGGCTTTCTTCAGATATATTTATTTTCTTTGTTTTTAATATTCCAGTGTTGCAACTCAATCGTGGACTTTGTAAAATTAAAAAACAAAAACATTAAAACAATTACCCAAATATGTTCGTCAACTATAAATGTCAGTCATGTCGATTTAATCATTTTATTTCATGTATATATTTTTAACGACATTAAAATACAAGGACTGGTACTTAGTATATTGCATCCAATTTTATTGGTGGAGGAATATCAGATCTTATCAAATGCACTATACATGAGTATAAAACAACCGTTGTTTAAGACTTTATCATTTAGACCATTTGTAAGAACGTTTGCTATTGTTTTGCTGTTTTATGTAAAAAATTAATAAAAATGTTCAAACAGAAATCCTCCCCAAGCATTTTATTTTTCAGTTTCTCTTTTAATTAGTATTTGAAATACTTCACAGTTGAATTACCACATACAGTCATAACATATCTGTACTTAATGATAAAGTATAACTTGCAACATAATCAATAAGTGTGATGTTTTAGAATCTAAAAATACCGATGAGGAAACTATCAAAATATGTTAAATTAGTGAAACCGGGGTCAACAGCTCAATGGCTACCAAACATTAAGATAACTTGTACGTATATGGATTTGTAGACGTGCAGAACAATATACACGTAATTGAAATCAGTTTTTACAATTTAATATAAAGTTGTTAGTTAAATGGTGGAATATCATTAAACATCTGGCAGGTTAATCATTTTTTGAAACAATAAGTATATAAGCTTAAGCTCTGCAAATTCCTCAGCAAATACTACACAACTTAAAAAGTGCAAAAATTTCCCCTACACATCCTTAATTAGTACTCATCCAGTCTAAGAAACATTGATGAGAGTCAACCTTGTTACATTATCAAAATGTTTTGCACTTGTTGTAATGTATAAACCATAAAGCAACAATACATGTTAAATTGAATGTTGTACAGAGTTCATTTATTGATGATAGACAAATGCATAAAAAGCAATCAAATTGTCATAAAACATTCCGCTTTGAATATTTTATCTGACTTTGTAAACTTATTATTTTGAAAAGAAAGTAATGCTTTATTGATGTATATAAAATAACTATTTTTACTGTAGGCCTAGTCATGATAATGAGCAGTTTAATATTATTGTTGAATGGAGAGAAGAAAAAAAAAAATAAAAACACTCTGAAAGAGAAACATGTAAAATGTTTCAAATTTGTATCAAGATATTAGTGGCTTATAATCATTCCAAATAATATCAAAAGTGTGTATTTTACAATTGATTGTTGCAAGATACCGTTCTGTATTATACAGATTTATAATATGTTTTTTTTAAAGTTGTCAAGTGTAGGTTTAACTGTTTTAAGTTTCAGGGTGTAAATAAATTTCTTTGCAATTAATGATATTTTATTAAAAACTTTTTAAAAAATTTATTTCCGAACATAATGTCTGTATTTGTCCAATTTAAATTAATGCCTATACATTTTTCGCGAATATGGTTCTTCAAACATGGGATAAATTGTTTAGAAATGTTGCATCAACTGCAAAAATCAGAATCCTTTATTTTCATTTTTTAAGAAGAGAATTGGTTCCTAATATTTGGTGGTTTATTTTGTACTGAAACTTTTAAGTTTGTGTCATTTGTTATGTTATATGGAAGGCAGTAAAATTTGGTTTCAACTAAATTGATTCTTATATCCAAATAATTTTCGCATTTAGCAGCGGATTGAGGGATTATATTTCTTGTATACAAGACTGATTAATTGCCCTACATCTTATTGTATCTTTCATAATTATTGATATTGATAAAGGGTATGTACGTGCCCCTTCATTACTAGCTAAATGAACAATTGAAGGTTTAGATAAGTACCTTTTAACAGATGCTAGCAATCCTTCATTATCTATGAAGTATGTATTTATGTTGTACCTATTAATAAAATCAATCATTGAGTAGAAATTACCATTTGTATTAATAATACCATTTATCAATAAAACACCCTTAGAGAACCAATGGTTATAAAATATACTTGTGCTTCCGACCTTTATGTTTGGTTTAAACCAAATTGGATTTACCAATTTGCAGGCTTTAGTAGGTTTGAATATGTTTGATAACTTCTAAAAATATCTTTCCAGAAGGGATTATGTATTCTGTTTATGTGTCTACTAATAAAATCTGGGCCATATGCGCCAACATTTGACATGAATGGGTACATTGAATTAAATATATCTAGATAACTTTTATTTATGAGTTTAAAAGGCGTCTTATCCATGTGAATTTTAATCAGTTAATAAAAAGGTCTATATCAAACATTTTGAGGCCCCCTTTAATGTAAGAGTTGCAAAGAGTAGTTCTTTTCACCTCACCATTGCAAATAAATTTAAAAAATAAACTTTTAATCTCTTTAATTTTATCAAAGTTAGGGTTTGGTGGAGCTAATATAAGATGATTAATTTTTGATATGGCTAAACTTTTTAATAATTTTGTTATTTTACCAAATGGTGTTAATATTCGTTTTGACCAATGGATAAGAAGGTGTTTTATATCATGTATTTTATCATCAGAAGTTCACATTAATCATTTTGTCCCGATCTACTGAAACTCGAATACCATGGACAGGAAATTCATTGTCCCAAGAAAGATTATATTCTACACATAACTTAATTTTTCAATTTTTTATTAACGATTTATTTTTGTTCCCCTTTGATAAACATGTAATGACCCCTTGCATTTGTGAAATTGAAAGTTCTCCCTTAGTATATCCCTCATTTAAAGCTCGCAATAAAAATGTCCTACGTCTATCCAAAAGAATTTGTAAAATTCAACCGTATATAAGTCAAAGCAGGGTCTTTTATCATTTGACATATTTTTTTAAAAAGGTAGCAGTTCCTCATAGGTAATGGGACCCTAAAGTAATGTTTTCTTAATTTCATTCAATTTTGATATATATCTAAATTTAAAAAAGTATTATTTAAATTTATGTTTTTAATTTCCCTAGATGAATATGATTTTTATAGAACCGTTTTGTTTCTTTAAGTATTTCATCTTGTGTTTTTAAAATTTGACCATTAGATGCCGGAAGTTTTAACATTGATTTTGATGTATAGTTCCTATTTTCTAAATTGCAAAAAATATTTAGAGTTCTTTTCTCCTTTTTGCACCCATTTTGCCCGTGATCTTATTCTTATCCCTTCTAATTTTTTCTCTCTTATATCAATTTTTTTTTTATTCTATTAAAGTATGGTTTTGTTATATTTCTTTTTCTAGATTTTTATTTTCATTATAAAGTATTGCTTCCCTTTAATCTTGTTGTCGTTTGATGTAAGAGGAATGGGAAATAGTTACTCCACGAATTTCAAATGAAAATCACTTCTAACAAAAGTTGATCACTTATATTTAATTGTAACTTCGCATTTGGAACATTATTTCTATCATTATTAAAAGTCTCTTAGCGTATTGTAATTTTACGCGATTTATTGTATTCTTTATTTTATCTCGTAGTTTATATCTTTTAAAAGTGAATTGTTGAATTTCAAATATGATTTTTCTTTGTCAAATTTTCCAAATTCAAGTATTTAACGGATCAGAGAATGGTCAGTTCTATATCTTGGTCTTATATGTACAGTATCAATATCCATCATAAAACATGTTGAGATTAAAAAGTAGTCAAGTCTTGCTTTCTTTTGAGAGTTGTTTTTAAACCATGTGATTTTTTTCTTCTAAATGTTGATCGCGCCAACAATCAGTCAAATTACATTCAGTCAATAAATCTTGAAGACTTTTTCGAGCATTTGGATTATTGATATTATTGTATTCAAAAAAGTCTATAATAGGATCAAGAGCTACATTGAAGACTCCAGCAATGAAGGTTAAACAACCAGTTGCTAGAATATTCTCCTTTTAGTTATCATAGAAATTAGGATCATTTCTATTTGGGCCATATATGTTTATAAGTTTATTTTTTTTATCACATAAAGTTGTATCTAATATAATTTTATTTCCATTTTGGTTTATTTCCACCGAATGTACTTTGAATTCAGAATTATTGTTAAAAAGAAAAACTACACCTCTAGATTGGCTAAAAAAAATGCTAAAAATATCATTACCCCACTGAGTACGTATAAAAGGTATATCTGCATCAGTAAAATGAGTGTCTTGAAGAAAATAAATTGAATATTGTTTCCTTTGAGAAAGTCAAATGTATCTTGTCGCTTATTTTTATCTCCAAGACCCTGTAATTGAAATATTACTCGTCATCTAAGGTATGCACTAAAAAATAATATATGCAGAGACCCAAGTTGTTCTTAACAAAAAATGTATTATTTATTGTTGTGGCAGTGTTGATATGTAAGGTATCGCTAAAAAGGCGAAGTCCGCGTGCATGCACGTTGCATTGATCAGCGTAAATGGAGGTATTGTATATATTCATCTCTAAATTTCCATCCCCTCTCCAACAAGAAAATACTAAAAATTTAAAATAACACAAAAACATCATGTACACAAAAAATTATGGCAACTCTTTGAAAAAGCGGTAATAAAAAACATACTTGCACTTTAGGATGCTTCATGTTTTCAAGATCAAAACAATATTTTAACAGGAAGTACTGACATAATATACATATATATACACATATACAAACATATAGTCTCTAACACCCACAACTCTACACTCATATATATCTGGTTGTTCACCAATAACTATCCCCGTATTTATATACAATTTAATTATTTCCCTTTATATACATATACATATATGTATATATGTGCTGAATGCTGAATCATTTTCATGATGTATTCACTGCTGAATAATTAAGCAGGGATCAGTCTGTTTTTCTTGCTTGATAAATTGAATGAGTGATATCACCTATTCGAATGAGTGATATCATTGATTCGAATGGGTGATATCACTCATTCGAATAAGTGATATCACCTATTCGAATGAGTGATATCGCCCATTCGGATGAGTGATATCACTTATTGAGGTTAAATAGTAAATCGGCACCCCGTACATTATAACATACATAAAGTTTTTATCGGTTAATGAATACTAAAAAAAGAACACTATTATCAAATTCACACGTGCATACCGGCACATGCATGCTCAATCATAAAACACTGTTATCACATGCATACGTCTATACCGGTAAATGCATTATAAAACATACAGCATTATTATCCCAAACATAAGTATATACAAGTACATGCATACTAAAACATAAAACACTATCATCACATGCACACGTATATACCCGTACATGAATCCTAAAACGTACAAACACTTTTATTACATACTTATTTATATACAGGTACATTGACACTAAAACATACACCACTGTAATCGCATACACTAATATACCTGTATATGCCGGCTACAATTCACAACATAATCGTTACAAATGCATACTAAAACAAAAGAAACATTACTATCACATACACACGTATATACCGGTACATGCATTCTTAAACATACAACACTATCATCACATACACTCGTATAAACCGAAACTTTGACTAAAACATACAACACTATTATCACATACACTCGTATAAACCGAAACTTAGACTAAAACATACAACACTATTATCACATACACTCGTATATTACCGAAACATAGACTAAAACATACAACACTATTATCACATACACCCGTATAAACCGAAACTTAGACTAAAACATACAACATTATTATCCCATACACTCGTATAAACCGACACCTAGACTAAAACATACAGCATTATTATCCCATACACTCGTATAAACCGACACCTAGACTAAAACATACAGCATTATTATCCCATTCATTCGTATAAACCGACACTTAGACTTAAACATACAACGCTATTATCCCATGCACTCGTATAAACCGAAACTTACACTAAAACGTAGAGCATTATTATCCCATTCACTCGTATAAACCGAAACTTTGACTAAAACATACAACATTATCATCACATACACTCGTATAAACCGAAACTTAGATTTAAACATACAACATTATTATCACATACACTCGAAACTTACACTAAAACATCCAACATTATTATCACATACACTCGTTTAAACCGAAACTTAGACTAAAACATACAGCATTATTATCCCATTCATTCGTATAAACCGACACTTAGACATAAACATACAACACTATTATAACATACACTCGTTTAAACCGAAACTTAGACTAAAACGTACAACATTATTATCCCATTCACTCGTATAAACAGAAACTTCGACTAAAACATACAACACTATTATAACATACACTCGTATATTACCGAAACTTAGACTAAAACTTACAACACTATTATCACATAAACTCGTATATTACTGAAACTAAGACTAAAACATACAACACTATTATCACATAAACTCGTATATTACTGAAACTAAGACTAAAACTTACAACACTATTATCACATACTCTCGTATATTACCGAAACTTAGACTAAAACATACAACACTATTATCACATACACTCGTATATTACCGAAACTTAGACTAAAACATACAACACTATTATCACATACACTCGTATATTACCGAAACTTAGACTAAAACATACAACACTATTATAACATACACTCGTATATTACCGAAACTTAGACTAAAACTTACAACACTATTATCACATAAACTCGTATATTACCGAAACTTAGACTAAAACTTACAACACTATTATCACATACACTCGTATATTACCGAAACTTAGACTAAAACTTACAACACTATTATCACATACTCTCGTATATTACCGAAACTTAGACTAAAACATACAACACTATTATCACATAAACTCGTATATTACCGAAACTTAGACTAAAACATACAACACTATTATCACATACACTCGTATATTACCGAAACTTAGACTAAAACTTACAACACTATTATCACATACACTCGTATATTACCGAAACTTAGACTAAAACATACAACACTATTATCACATACACTCGTATATTACCGAAACTTAGACTAAAACTTACAACACTATTATCACATACACTCGTATATTACCGAAACTTAGACTAAAACATACAACACTATTATCACATACACTCGTATATTACCGAAACTTAGACTAAAACTTACAACACTATTATCACATACACTGGTATATTACCGAAACTTAGACTAAAACATACAACACTATTATCACATAAACTCGTATATTACCGAAACTTAGACTAAAACATACAACACTATTATCACATACACTCGTATATTACCGAAACTTAGACTAAAACTTACAACACTATTATCACATACACTCGTATATTACCGAAACTTAGACTAAAACTTACAACACTATTATCACATACACTCGTATATTACCGAAACTTAGACTAAAACTTACAACACTATTATCACATACACTCGTATATTACCGAAACTTAGACTAAAACTTACAACACTATTATCACATACACTCGTATATTACCGAAACTTAGACTAAAACATACAACACTATTATCACATAAACTCGTATATTACCGAAACTTAGACTAAAACATACAACACTATTATCACATACACTCGTATATTACCGAAACTTAGACTAAAACTTACAACACTATTATCACATACACTCGTATATTACCGAAACTTAGACTAAAACTTACAACACTATTATCACATACACTCGTATATTACCGAAACTTAGACTAAAACATACAACACTATTATCACATACACTCGTATATTACCGAAACTTAGACTAAAACATACAACACTATTATAACATACACTCGTATATTACCGAAACTTAGACTAAAACTTACAACACTATTATCACATACACTCGTATATTACCGAAACTTAGACTAAAACTTACAACACTATTATCACATACACTCGTATATTACCGAAACTTAGACTAAAACTTACAACACTATTATCACATACACTCGTATATTACCGAAACTTAGACTAAAACTTACAACACTATTATCACATACACTCGTATATTACCGAAACTTAGACTAAAACATACAACACTATTATCACATACACTCGTATATTACCGAAACTTAGACTAAAACATACAACACTATTATCACATACACTCGTATATTACCGAAACTTAGACTAAAACATACAACACTATTATCACATAAACTCGTATATTACCGAAACTTAGACTAAAACATACAACACTATTATCACATACACTCGTATATTACCGAAACTTAGACTAAAACATACAACACTATTATCACATAAACTCGTATATTACCGAAACTTAGACTAAAACTTACAACACTATTATCACATACACTCGTATATTACCGAAACTTAGACTAAAACATACAACACTATTATCACATACACTCGTATATTACCGAAACTTAGACTAAAACTTACAACACTATTATCACATACTCTCGTATATTACCGAAACTTAGACTAAAACATACAACACTATTATCACATACACTCGTATATTACCGAAACTTAGACTAAAACATACAACACTATTATCACATACACTCGTATATTACCGAAACTTAGACTAAAACTTACAACACTATTATCACATACACTCGTATATTACCGAAACTTAGACTAAAACATACAACACTATTATCACATACACTCGTATATTACCGAAACTTAGACTAAAACATACAACACTATTATAACATACACTCGTATATTACCGAAACTTAGACTAAAACTTACAACACTATTATCACATACACTCGTATATTACCGAAACTTAGACTAAAACTTACAACACTATTATCACATACACTCGTATATTACCGAAACTTAGACTAAAACTTACAACACTATTATCACATACACTCGTATATTACCGAAACTTAGACTAAAACTTACAACACTATTATCACATACACTCGTATATTACCGAAACTTAGACTAAAACATACAACACTATTATCACATACACTCGTATATTACCGAAACTTAGACTAAAACATACAACACTATTATCACATACACTCGTATATTACCGAAACTTAGACTAAAACATACAACACTATTATAACATACACTCGTATATTACCGAAACTTAGACTAAAACTTACAACACTATTATCACATACACTCGTATATTACCGAAACTTAGACTAAAACTTACAACACTATTATCACATACACTCGTATATTACCGAAACTTAGACTAAAACTTACAACACTATTATCACATACACTCGTATATTACCGAAACTTAGACTAAAACTTACAACACTATTATCACATACACTCGTATATTACCGAAACTTAGACTAAAACATACAACACTATTATCACATACACTCGTATATTACCGAAACTTAGACTAAAACATACAACACTATTATCACATACACTCGTATATTACCGAAACTTAGACTAAAACATACAACACTATTATCACATAAACTCGTATATTACCGAAACTTAGACTAAAACATACAACACTATTATCACATACACTCGTATATTACCGAAACTTAGACTAAAACATACAACACTATTATCACATAAACTCGTATATTACCGAAACTTAGACTAAAACTTACAACACTATTATCACATACACTCGTATATTACCGAAACTTAGACTAAAACATACAACACTATTATCACATACACTCGTATATTACCGAAACTTAGACTAAAACTTACAACACTATTATCACATACTCTCGTATATTACCGAAACTTAGACTAAAACATACAACACTATTATCACATACACTCGTATATTACCGAAACTTAGACTAAAACATACAACACTATTATCACATACACTCGTATATTACCGAAACTTAGACTAAAACATACAACACTATTATCACATACACTCGTATATTACCGAAACTTAGACTAAAACTTACAACACTATTATCACATACTCTCGTATATTACCGAAACTTAGACTAAAACATACAACACTATTATCACATACACTCGTATATTACCGAAACTTAGACTAAAACTTACAACACTATTATCACATACTCTCGTATATTACCGAAACTTAGACTAAAACATACAACACTATTATCACATACACTCGTATATTACCGAAACTTAGACTAAAACATACAACACTATTATCACATACACTCGTATATTACCGAAACTTAGACTAAAACTTACAACACTATTATCACATACACTCGTATATTACCGAAACTTCGACTAAAACATACAACACTATTATAACATACACTCGTATATTACCGAAACTTAGACTAAAACATACAACACTATTATCACATAAACTCGTATATTACCGAAACTTAGACTAAAACATACAACACTATTATCACATACACTCGTATATTACCGAAACTTAGACTAAAACATACAACACTATTATCACATACACTCGTATATTACCGAAACTTAGACTAAAACTTACAACACTATTATCCCATTCACTCGTATAAACAGAAACTTCGACTAAAACATACAACACTATTATAACATACACTCGTATATTACCGAAACTTCGACTAAAACATACAACACTATTATCACATAAACTCGTATATTACCGAAACTTAGACTAAAACATACAACACTATTATCACATACACTCGTATATTACCGAAACTTAGACTAAAACATACAACACTATTATCACATAAACTCGTATATTACCGAAACTTAGACTAAAACTTACAACACTATTATCCCATACACTCGTATAAACCGAAACTTAGACTAAAACATACAACACTATTATCACATACTCTCGTATAAACCGAAACTTAGACTAAAACATACAACATTATTATCCCATACACTCGTATAAACCGAAACTTAGACTAAAACATAAAACACTATTATCACATACTCTCGTATAAACCGAAACTTAGACTAAAACATACAACATTATTATCCCATACACTCGTATAAACCGAAACTTAGACTAAAACGTACAACATTATTATCCCATTCACTCGTATAAACAGAAACTTCGACTAAAACATTCAACACTATTATCCCATACACTCGTATTAACCGAAACTTAGACTAAAACATACAACATTATTATCCCATACACTCGTATAAACCGAAACTTAGACTAAAACATAAAACACTATTATAACATACACTCGTATTAACCGAAACTTAGACTAAAACATACAACATTATTATAACATACACGCGTATATTACCGAAACTTAGACTAAAACATAAAACACTATTATAACATACACGCGTATATTACTGAAACTAAGACTAAAACATACAACACTATTATCACATACTCTCGTATAAACCGAAACTTAGACTAAAAAATACATATATCCAATACAAATGTACTTATATATTATGTATGAATGGTGTTTTACGGCACGTCGACACATAAATAGGTCATTTTCTGCGCACTAAGGTTAATGGACGTGATGATGACAATAAATACGGTTAAAATTTATTAAAACTATTTACAAATCAATAAATGAAAATTATTTAATCAATGAATGAAAAAAAACAAAACAATTCAGCTAAAAAGGTCAATAATATAATAATTGGTACTAAAATGATTAAAAAGCTTAACCTCTTTAAGAAAACCAAATATATGTGTAACATCAAATTTATCAAATAACTCATTCATACTGTCGACTCTGTAGTACTTTTCTCGCATTTGAGAAATTGGAGTAATTTATTATTAATAGCAATATCCCAAGAGGACTGCCATGAACTATTGATATGAGATTTAAAATCTGTAAAAGGCAGTTTAAAATTATTAATATTCAAGCTAAAGGCCGCTTTCGCAGCCTAATCAGCTTTATCGTTTCCACGAAGTCCTGTATGACCAGGAAGTCAGCAGAAAATAATAGGGTTATCTTTACACAACAAATGATATCTATTTAAAAGTTTAAGAACAAGAGGATTATCATCTTTCATGCCATTTATGGCTTGAAAAGATGAAAGTTTATCAGAAAATATAATAAACTGGTTTTTATCAGATTCATAAATATAGGTCAAAGCCAAATCAATTGCCTTGAGTTCAGCTGAAAAGATGGACGCTCCGTTTGGTAATCGGCTCTTTGAAGTGTGCTGTCCTGTAACAGTAGCTGCGGCCACGGTGTTTCCATCTTTCGAACCATCTGTGTATATATGACAATAATGATTGTAAGACGATTTGATTTCATTAAATTTACTTTGAAATATGGACGAGTCTGTTTCAGATTTTAAGTTATTACAAAGATCAAAAATGATTTTTGGCTTTTCCAAAGCCCATGGTGGAATTTGTGAGACTTCGTACTTCGCATTTAAATTAAGGTCAATATTGGGTTCGGTGAGTTTTGGTTTGATCCGAAGACCAAACGTTCGAATAGCGTTAGTTTTTTTTTTTCAAAGAGAGTTTCATAATTTGGGTCAAAAGTAAGATTAAAAGCAGGATTAGATGGATTTGAATGAAGTTTAATTGCATATTGAAGAGCCAGTTTATCACGTCTTCAATACAATGATTGTTCGTTGGCTTCGACATAGAGACTGTCGGCTGTGGACGTACGAAAGGCACCAAGGGCGAGTCTTGTCCTTGGTTGTGTATAGGATCAAGCATCGCTAAGTAAGACTTGCGAGCAGATCCATATACAATAGAGCCGTAGTCTAATTTTGATCTGATTAGTGATCTGTAAAGTCTAAGGAAAACTTTACGATCTGCATCCCAATTTGTATTAGCAACAACTTTCAATTAATTAAGTGCTTTATTACTTTTTGTCTTAAGGTATTTAAGAGGAATAAAAGTAAGTTTACGGTCAAAAATAAGAACTAAAAATTTTGTTTCCTTAACAACGGGTAAAGGTGTCCCATCTAACGTTAGATGGGGGTTATCGTGTTGTTTCCGGAGTTCACAAGAATGCATACAATTTGCTTTAGACTTAGAAAATTTAAAACCGTAGTGTGACAGACAGAATACTGCCTTGTGGGACGCCCATCTCCTGTTTGTGAACATCAGAGAGGGTTGTTCCCATTCCGACTTGAAACCGTCTATCATCTAAAAATTTTTAAAATAAAGGTAGCTAAACGGCCACGAAGGCCCATATTATGAAGTTTTTTCATAATGCCATACTTCCACGTGGTGTCGTAGGCTTTCTCTCAGTAAAAAAATACAGCGACTAAATGTTCTTTCTTTATGGAACCTCCCTAACAAACAATTCAAATCTTACTAAATGGTCTATTGTGCCTCTTTGGCGTCGGAATCCACTTTGATACTTAGTAATTAAGTTGTTGGATTCCAAGAACAAAACGAGGCGACCATTAATCATACGTTCCATGGTTTTACAAACGCAACTTGTCAAAGCAATTGGACGGTAATTAATTGGATCCGTGTTATCTTTCCCAGGTTTGGGAACTGGAATAACGATAGCTTCCCTCCAAGACTCGGGGAAGTTTCCAGTCGCCCAAACAGAGTTAAATATATCAAGTAGAATTAATAAGGATGATTCGGGTAAATGTTTTAAAAGTTGATAATGGATATCATCAGGACCAGCTGATGTATCATGTGCCTTCTTTAAGGAATTTTTCAATTCACTCAAAGAGAATTTCTTATTATATTTTTCTGAATTATTTGATTTAAAATTCAATTTCTGTTTTGCAGTCTGATGTTTATGTTTTAAAAACTTTTGGTTGCAATTAGTAGTACATCAAATTTTCGAAAAAGTATCTGCCAAAGTATTAACGATGTCTTTTGCAGATGTGGCAGTATGATTTTCAGTATTTAAATGGTTTACGCAACCTGTAGTACCCTTACCATTGATTTTTCGGACCATATCCCACGCCTTCTTAAGGTTAGTACGAGAATTAAGCCTAGAGACGTAATCTCTCCAGGACTTTCTCTTACTTTCCTTAAGAGTACGTCTTGCTTTCGCACAAAAAATTCTAAAATTGTCCAAATTATGTTGTGTAGGTCGTAAATCAAATTGACTTAATGCTTTTTTACAGTCCTTGACTGCATTCTTGCAGTCATCATCATACTATGGTTTTTGAGGGCGTTTTGGATTTGTCGAGGTTTTTGGAATAGATTTTTTCTGCTAAACTGTATAATATTGATGAAAACTGACCAGAGGATCATCCGTATCGTTAAATAAATCAGCCTTAAACTGTTCTTCGTAAAGAGATTGGAACATATGCCAATATGATTTGCGAAGTTTCCATCGGTGATTTCTATCAAGAAGTGGAGGTCAAATATTTTCAAGAAATATTGGATAATGATCACTCCCGCAGAGGTCGTCACCAACACTCCATGAAAAGTCTAATAAAAGTGATGGCTTACAAACTGATAAATCTATGGAAGTTTTCGATCCTGAAGCAGGATGTACATATGTATTAGATTTATCGTCATTATAAAGACATAAGTTATTTTGATTTAAAAAAGATTCAACTTTATTACCTTTATCATCAATATCTTTATAACCCCATATGCCATTATGTGCATTAAAATCCCCCAGAAGCATAAAAGGTGATGGCAATTGTGCAATGAGTTTATCGAGATCTTTCGGATCAAGGGTTGCTCTTGGTGGTAAATATAAAGAGCAAATTGTAATAACTCTATGCACTGTAACACTTACTGCAACTGCTTGCAGATTAGTGTCTTATGCAATAGTGCTGTGCGGGACGTTTCTATTGACAAGAATAGACACGCCACCAGATGCTTTTTCACCTGTTTCACATATAGTATTATATAAAGAATACTGTTTAAAAGTTGTTTTATCGTTTGATTTCAAAAACGTTTCTTGAAGACAAAATGCAATAGGGTTATGTTCATTTAAATTAAACTTAATTCGTCATAATTTGGTTTTAAACTTCGACAATTCCATTGTATTATTTTATTTGAATTTGAATCGTTCATTTAGGTTGATGTATAGGTGCCAAAGAGGCTTTAGTTTTTACGACCTTGGTAGAATCCGATGGTGCTTCATGGGTCTCCATAATTATCAAGGTGTGAACATTTTTTATGCAACCTTACAGGGCCATCTGGTGTGATTTTTTTAAACATTCAATAAAGATTTTATCTGATTTTATTTTTTTCACCTCCCGCGGTTCACCGGCAAAACCAAGTATTGCTTTGTGAATCGCAAAAGGTGAAAGTTTTGTCACTGGTTTATTAGCATCCGTTGAAGTTATGGTCAAGAATCGGGGCCAGTTCACGGTATGTATATCATCTGATTCAGTCCCAACAGAATCGTGTCGAGAACGCTTGTGTAAAGACTGAGCAGGTATAGGTCGAGTAGTATTGTTTTGGTGTGTTTTTTTAAGCCATATCGAGTTTGTGTTTGGTTCGTTGTCCACGTTTTCCACCCGCCTCGGAGCCCAAAAAGGGGACACATGCTGTGGATATCCGGCAGTAATGACGCCACGAATACGTGAACAATATACTCAAGCAAAGCAATACATCAGATCCCGCATACCACCCATTTGCCTATAAATACATGCTTAAACATATATCAGTATTATCACAGACACACGTATATACTGGTAGATACATTAAAACATACATCACTATTTTCACAGACAAATGTATACACCGGTCAATACATCCTAAAACATACAACACTATTATCACAGACATACTTATATACCAGTGCATACATGCTAAACAATACAGCACTATTTCCCCGATAAACACATATATACCGGTACATAAAACTTATACGGCACTATTGTCGTAGACACATTTAAATACCGGTACATCCATAACAAAATAAACAGCAGTAGTATCACTGACACAGGTATGTATCAGTACATCTATACTAAAACAAACAACACTATTATCACAGACACACGCATTTACCGGTACATATATACTAAAAAACAACACTGTTATCAAATACACACGTACATACCGGTACATACATGTTAAAACATACATCACTATAATCACAGACACGCGTTTATACCGGTCAATACATGCTAAAACATGCAGCAATATTATCATAGACAGAAGTATATACCAGTACATAAATAGTAAAATATACATCACCATCATCGCAAACTCACGTATATACCGGGTACTTATATTAAAACATAGTTTACATCATTATTTTCACAGACACTCGTATATAGGTCAATAAATGCTAAGCCATCTAACACTATTATCACATACGTTTATACCGGTACATGCATGCTTAAACATACAGCACTAGTATCAAAGACACAGGTATATACCGGTACATCTATACTACAATATACAACACTATTATCACATACACACGTATATACCGGTACAGCTATACTACAACATACAAAACTATTATCACAGACACACAAATATACCGGTCCATCTATGCTAAAACATACAATACTATTATCAAAAACACACGTATATACCGGTACAAACATGCTAAAACATACATCACTATTATCACAGATACACGTTTATAACGGTACATACTTACTGAAACATACAACACAATTATCAAAGACACACATATATACCTGTACATCTATACATCTATACTAAAATATACATCAATATTATCACAGATACACGTTTATACAGGTACATTCATACTAAAACATACGTCATCACTATCATCACAGACACACGTATATACCTCTACATATATACTAAAATATACATCACTTTTATCACAGACAAACGTAAACCAGTACATACATATTAAAACATAAAATATTATCATAACAGGCATGCGTATATACCTGTACATACATACTGAAACATACAACACTATTTTCACAGACACGCTTATATACCTGTACATCTATACTATACTAAAACATATATCAATATTATCACAGATACACGCATATACAGGTACATCTACACTAAATTATTTAACATTTTTATCACATACACGCGTATATACCGGTATATTTATACTAAAACATACAGCTCTTTTATCACAGAAACACGTATATACCGGTACATATATGCTAAAACATACAACACTATTATCACACACACACGTATATACCGGTAAAAACATACAGCACTTTTAATTTTATCTCAGACGCACGTATATACCGGTACAAACATGCTAAAACATACAACACTATTTTCACACACACACACACACACACACACACACACACACACACACACACACACACATATACCGGTACAAATATGTTAAAACATACAACACTATTATCGGTACATCCATTACTAAAACATACATCAATATTATCACAGACACACGTATATACCGGTATATCTATACTAAAACAAACATCAATATTATCACAGACACACGTATATACCGGTACATCCATTCTAAAACAAACATCAATATTATCACAGACATACGTATATACCGGTACATCTATACCAAAACAAACATAAATATTATCACAGATAGGCGTATATACCGGTACATCTATACCAAAACAAACATCAATATTATCACAGACACATGTATGTACCGGTACATTTATACTTAAACATATATCAATATTATCACAGACACACGAATATACCGGTACATCTATACTGAAACGTACAGCACTATTATCACAGATACACGTATAAAGCGGTATATATCTGCTAAAATATACAACATTGTTATCACATACAAACGTATATACCGGTACATACATACTAAAATATAAAACACTATTATCAAAGACACATGTATAAACCGGTACTTACATGATAAAACATACAACACTATTATCACAGACACACATTGATACCAGTTCATACATACTAAAATAAAATACAAGACTATTATCACAGACACAGTTATATACCGGTCATTTATTCTTAAACATACACCATTGTTATCACATACACACGTATATACAGGTACATACATACTAAAACATAAAACACAATTATCAAAGACACACATATATACAGGTACTTACATGATAAATCATGCAACTCAATTATCACAGGCAAGCGTATATACCGGTACATCCATACTAAATTATACAAGACTTTCATCACAGACACAGGAATATACCGGCATATCTATACTAAACCATACAGCACTTTTATCACAGACACGTACATACCGGTACATACATGCGAAAACATAAAACACTATTATCACAGACACACGTATATACAGGTACATCTATACTGTAACGTAGACCACGATTAGCACATACACACGTATATAACGGTACACCAATACTAAAACATATAGCACTATTATCACATACACACGTATAAACCGATACATTCTACTTAAACATGCATCACTGTTATCACAGAGACACGTTTATACCGGTACATACATACTAAAACATACAGCACTATTATCAGAGACACACGTATATACAGGTACATTCATACTAAAACATTCAGCACTATTATCACAGACTCACGTATATGCCGGTACATACATACTAAAACATACAGCACTATTATCACAGACACACGTATATACAGGTACATACATGATAAAACATACAGCACTATTATCACAGACACATGTATAAACCGGTACTTACATGATAAAACATACAACACTATTATCACAGACACACATTGATACCGGTTCATACATACTAAAAAAAATACAAGACTATTATCACAGACACAGTTATATACCGGTCATTTATTCTTAAACACACACCATTGTTATCACATACACACGTATATACAGGTACATACATACTAAAACATAAAACACAATTATCAAAGACACACGTATATACAGGTACATACATGATAAAACATACAGCACTATTATCACAGACACATGTATAAACCGGTACTTACATGATAAAACATACAACACTATTATCACAGACACACATTGATACCGGTTCATACATACTAAAAAAAAATACAAGACTATTATCACAGACACAGTTATATACCGGTCATTATTCTAAAACACACACCATTGTTATCACATACACACGTATATACAGGTACATACATACTAAAACATAAAACACAATTATCAAAGACACACGTATATACAGGTACATACATGCTAAAATATACATCACTATTATCACATACACACATATGTACCGGTCATTACCTACTAAAACATGAAACATTATTATCACAGACACACGTATATACCGGTCAATAAATTTTTAAAAATACAGCACTGTAATTACAATCACACATATATACCGGTACATACATGCTAAAACATACAGCACTATCATCACAGAAACACAAATATACCGGTACATGCATACTAAAATATACAGCACTATTATCGCAGACACCGTGATATACAGGTACATCCATAGTAAAATATACAGCACTAGTATCACTAACACAGGTATATACCCGTACATCTATACTAAAACATACAACACCATTATCACATACACACGTATAAACCGGTACATCTATACTTAAACATACAGCCCTATTATTACAGACAAACGTATATACCGGTACCCCTATGCTAAAACATACAACACTTTTATCAAATACAAAGGTAAATACCGGTACATACATACTTAAACATACATCACTATTATCCCAGACACATGTTTATAACGGTCCATATATGATAAATCACTATTATCACAGACACAAGTATATACCTTAACATCAATACTAAAACATACATCACTTTTATCACAGACACACATATATAACGGTTTATATATGCTAAAACATACAGCACTGGTATTACAGACACAAGTATATACCGGTACATACATGCTAAAATATACGACACTTTTATTACAGACCCACGTATATACCAGTACATCTATATTAAAATATTCAACATTAATATCACATACCCACATATATACCGGTATATACATAGTAAATTATACAAATCTATCATCACAGACACACGTGCATACCGTATATCTATTCTAAATCATACAACACTGTTATCACATACACACGTATATACCGGTACATGCATACAAAAACATGCAGTACTGTTATCACATACCAACGTATAAACCGGTGCATTCATGATTAAACATACAGCACTATTATGACACACGCAGGTTTATTTCTGCACTACATAGTAAAACATACAGTACTATTGTCGCATTCCGACGTATATTCCGGTACATTGATGCTTAAACATACATCAAAATTATCATAAACACACGTATGTACCGGTACATCCATACTAACATATACAGCACTATTATCACAGACAGACGTATATACCGGTACATACATACAGTAATATATACAACACTATTATCACATACAAACTCATATACCGCATCATCGATACAAAACCATAAAGCACTATTATCACAGACACGTGTATATACCGGTACATCAATACTAAAACATAGAGCATTATTATCACAGCTCGACGTATAAACCGGTACATACATGCGAAAACATCAAACACTATTATCACAGACACACGTATATACCGGTACAAATATGCTAAAACATACAGCACTATTATCACAGACACACGTATATACATGTACATCCATACTAAAACATATAGTACTATTATAACAGACACACATTTATACCGGTACATACATACTAAAACATACAGCACTATCATCACAGACACACGTATATACAGGTATCTCCATACTTAAACATACAGCACCATTATCACAGACACACGTATATACAGGTTTATCCATACTAAAACATACAGCAATATTATCACAGACACACGTATATACAGGTACATCCATACTAAAACATACAGCACTATTATCACAGACACACGTATATACAGGTACATCCATACTAAAACATACAGCACTATTATCACATACACACGTATGCACCGGTACATACATACTAAAACATACAGCACTATTATAAAAGACACACGTATATACAGGTACATCCATACTAAATCATACAGCACTATTATCACAGACACACGTATATACAGGTACATCCATACTAAAACATACAGTGCTATTATCACAGATACACGTATATGCCGTTACATTCATACAAAAACATACAGCACTATTATCACAGACACACGTATAGACAGGTGCATCCATACTAAAACATACAGCGCTATTATCCCAGACCAACGTATATGCCGGTACACTCATCTAAAACATACAGCACTATTATCCGGACACACGTATATACAGGTACATCCATACTAAAACATACAGCACTTTTATCACAGACACACGTATATACAGGTACATCCATACTAAAACATACAGCACTATCATCACAGACACACATATATACAGGTACATCCATACTAAAACATACAGCGCTATTATCACTGACACTCGTATATACAGGTACATCCGTACTAAAACATACAGCAATATTATCACAGACACACGTATATACAGGTACATCCATACTAAAACATACAGTACTATTATCACAGACATACGTATATACAGGTACATCCATACTAAAACATACAGCGCTATTATCACTGACACACGTATATACAGGTACATCCATACTAAAACATACAGCACTATTATCACAGACACACGTATATACAGGTACAGCCATACTAAAACATACAGTACTATTATCACAGACACACGTATATACAGGTACATCCATACTAAATCATACAGCACTATTATCACAGACATACGTATATGCCGGTACATCAATACCAAATCATACAGCACTATCATCACAGACACACGTATATACAGGTACATCCATACTAAAACATACAGTGCTATTATCACAGACACACGTATATGCAGGTACATCCATACTAAAACATACAGCACTATTATCACAGACATACGTATATACAGGTACAGTCATACTAAAACATACAGTACTATTATCACAGACACACGTATATACAGGTACATCCATACTAAATCATACAGCACTATTATCATAGACACACGTATATACAGGTACATCCATACTAAAACATACAGTACTATTATCACAGACACACGTATATACAGGTACATCCATACTAAATCATAGCACTATTATCACAGACACACGTATATACAGGTACATCCATACTAAAACATACAGTACTATTATCACAGACACTAGTATATACAGGTATAAAGCGCCTTTAAGCTTGAATATTACTACTTGAAACTGCCTTTTACAGATTTTAAATCTCATACGAATAACTATATATTTAGCTCATGGCAGTTGCCTTAGGATCTCGCCATACATAATAAGTTACATTGTATCAAACCACGACTTGGCGAATGGCATTCTAGCAATAGGATTATTCGTCGAGAAGAAGTTGTTTTAGCTCGGTGCAGAATAGGGCACACTCGCTGTACCCATTCTTATATATATTGAAACGCGAAATTATCCCAAAGTGGTTGACCTGTTTTGCATCGCTTACTGTAAAGCACACACTGATTGACTGTGTGGACTTTGCTCCAATGTGAGACCTGAACGCTCTACTGGTAACATATGCTACATGTAAAATATCTAAATACTAGGCATTTTTAGACTAGGCAACTTTCAGAGATAAATGTTTTTTAAAAATTTCCTCATATCTACTCAAATAAATTCAGACTAAGGCTATATTCAAGACAATTTGAGTCATTTCTTCAAAATGAACAGTCTTCGCTGCACAGACAGTTTTAAAAATGTTCAACGCCGCTCCTTGTATTTAGTTTCAGGTGTTTTTCATACTTGAACATATATATGTAATACAGGTTAATTTAAATTTCAAAAAGTCCTGGTGGTATGACTAGTAAAGAATCCAGGCAGTGAGTATATCCAAAACTTACTCAAGTATTCACTACAAGTTTTTTTTTTGCATAATACATGGCTGTGGCCTGGTTAGATAATTAATCATGTAAGGAAAACATAAAATATTAACAACATAATATGCTAGACGTTACATTATACACATGTTATGTACAAAAACATCAATAAGTTTTCATACCATAAATTGGTACAATCAATAAGACTTCAACAGTATTTACATGAAACGGAATGATGAAATATTTGCACATATAAGATAAGAACTTGGCATATAGAATTATCACCCCATAACACATTGATGAAGTAGTTTCCTTTATATTTAAAATATTATTGAAATTCGTGCAATTCAATATCTGACATTGTTTTTTTTAATATTTCGAAAACTGTTTTGGTTAATTTCTTGTCATTGGTTATGTTCTTTTTGCGTATACGTTTTGTATTCATATTTTTATTTACACAAAGTTTCCTTACTAAAATTAGATTAACAGCGATTACAAACACGTAATTTCTCTAAGTATTGCCATTTAGCTGCATGAAATTCGTTATCAAACAACTCTTTATCTTTAATTGTTGAACTTTAAGAGACCCACGCATCACTCCGTTTAAAGTTATGTTTTGTGAAGAGCGGACCCGCGACTTTCCAGATTATACCTGTAAAACTGTTTATGTTAACCAGTTTAAATCTGGTAAATTAGAGATAAGCCCATAACGAAACCGATCATTTAGAACAGCATTCCATATGACCGTGCCCACATCTTGTGTGCCGGATATTTATAATTTCATTACAGCAGATTCATAAGTTGTGTTTTGTCGCTATATACATTTACATATTCTATTATAAAGCCACAAATGAATTTAAAATTGCATTCCCTTGTAATGAATTAATAAACGAAGCGTATTGTTGTGATCGCAATTATCATGACGTTTATAAATCTATCCTTTACATAGCATGTGAGAAGTCATGAATCCATTACTGGATCCTATTCATATAACGCTATCAATTCATGTATGTAAATTTGTCCACCCTGTCCAGATGTGTTGCATGTAATTCCATAGTATATAAGTCATGGTCGACACCAAATGTATTGGTTTAGCAGAGACCTTGATATTGTATTTATGGTTTGCGTTGTAGCTAGGCGCACTCGCCGTAGTCAGTACTGTACATTTATGTCTTGGTTATTCATAAATAAATATCTCCAAGATATTACATCACGATCTTCATTAACACTTTATAAAATATTAAAAACATATTTCAGTATGTAGAGATATGTAAGTAAAATGACACCTTACAAACTTAAAAGCACTTTAGCAAAACTAAATTTATCTTCGCATCAATTAAATATTGAAACAGGTAGACAGAGAAACCAAGATAGAACTGATATAAAAGGTACTTTGTGTCACTTTAATGACATTGAAGATGAATATAATTTTGTGATAATATGTCCTTTCTATGAATTATTAAGAATTTAGTACTTAAATATTTTTACCTTCGTCCGAGTATGTATAAAGCTATTGACATTTTAAACGCGTCAAAACTAAGTGTTTTACATAAAGTAGCTGTGTTTTATATCAAGGCATTTAAGATCAAATACTTTAAATTCAAACAACTGATTTGTAAATGTACAATCACTGCAACTATGATTTATTATTAACTTCAAAAAATATTCATGTATATAACATAGTTATCTTCACTCTCGTATTAATACATGCAAGTATTGTATTGTTTGTGTAAACAACGATGAACTGTATATGTTCCAGTTATATTAATAAAAATTCTGTTCTGTTTTCTTCTAATATGTTCATGACCGTGTGCGATTCTAATAATTGAGTTGTATGAAGGTATGCCCTGTGAAGGTGTATATCTGGAATATTATCATCACTATCAAAACAATTTTTGGGGGCGGTGCTTTAGCAGCCGCTCTCAGAGCTAACATGATTTTATTTTCAATACCGCAAATCTACAACCGTGTTTCGTGTTAATGCAAACCTAACAACCACTTCTCAAATAGTTCCACCACTGATAAGCGCTCGAACTCACTATAAACAGTAGATTTGCCTATTTCAACGAAAACATTAATATTATAACATACAGCGACGATTTATACATATAAACAATTACGTATCGTATAAATTCCAAGTTTATATTCTGTAGCATTAATCGGCACAAAGGAATTAAAGCGCATGAATACAGACGGGCCGAACTATGTTCACGTGACCAAAAGATTACGCCATCTTGTAAATCAAATTCCAGGTCATGAACTATATCGCCAACATGCACATTGAAAGAGTCGTATATTTCGGCAAGGGCTTCAGCTAACAAGTACTTGATTCGGGAGTCTGATTTCGCTTTTTTCTATCATTTCAAAAATGTGTACGGTAACGAAACTTTTCTAGATCTGTCCCTTATGCCAAGGAACTATACTCCCTGCTTATGTCAATAAACAATCAATACTCGTTCTAAAAATAGAGATATGCTAATGCCGATCATGTGACTTGCGGTTTCTCCCAAATGTTTAAAAATAGACTTGTATTCCTAAAAGGAATTCGAGATTGATCGAGTTATAAATAATGTCAATGTTGATTTTTTATTATTTAGTAAATATTTAACAAATTTCCAATAATTGGAACGGTAGATAATTTTACTTAAACATTAGTTAAAGCATTTGTGTTTCCGTAGCGAAAATACGCAAACATCTAGATGTGTCTAAAAATCGGCGCCATAACATTTTGGTTAGTGCGGTTCCGTTTACGGGGTGATATAGGGCCCTAGAAAATATAAATTCAAGAATCAATTATTAATGTCGACATACACATTTCTACTTTTCGTCTTTTAAACGAATTATTTCACTGTTGCGCTAGAGAAATCAATAAAGAAAATAGTAAATGAATATACTCAAAGAGGAATTAATCGTGCTAGATTCTGAGCACTTTGATATTTTATATATACTGTATATGATAGAAAGCTTGGCATTTCTGAAAATATCACGAATTGAGTTGAAGATACAAATCTCATATCATTGAGTTGAACTAATATCTTGAAGTTGGACAATTGCCAAATTTAAGAGTTAATATTCTTACTATAGCAGAAATACACTTTCAAAGGCAAACCATTCAGTTACGTTTCTGACATATTCTAGAAAAGAGTCAACGTTAAGCATAGAACATGTAGATTCTGTACCATGTATAAGAATCAAAGGTAATCGGGATTATTCTACTTCAACGTATGCAAACTGCCCTGTTTGTCTAAAACAATAGAGACATTAGTACTATAGTGCTTTGATTATATAAACAGCCTACATCATATAAGATAATTATTTACAATTCTCTTTGTTCCTTCCAGTTCTTCTTTTGTGGATGCAAGTGTACGTTCAAGTGTTTTTACAAGCCGTTCTTGTTCACTAGCAAATTTCTTTGTGTTTTCTAGTTCGATTGCATTTTGTTTTGTTATTTCAAGTTTTTCTTTTGTGGATTCAAGACAAAGTTCAAGTTGTTTTACACGGACCTTTTGTTCACTTGCATTTTTCATTGATTCATCAAGTTGTTGCTCTAAATTGCTAACTTTATTTTCAAGATCTAGTTTAATGCTTTCTTGATCGTTTGCATTTTTCATTGATTCTTTAAGTTGTTCCCTTGTGTCTTCTTGTCTACTCTCAAGCTCTTTCACATGCCTCTCTTGTTCGCTTGCTTTGATTGTTAATTTTTCAACCAGACTTTTTTGTTCCATTGCATATATCTTAGATTTTTTAAGTTGCTTGTTTGTAGAATCTAGTTGGTCATCGAGTTTCACAGTTGTCAAGTTGAAGCATAAAATCTTCTAATGCAGACATGTTGTGATCACCACTGTAGCCATCATCATCGGAATCTAATGTATTTTGTTCTTCTTTTAATTCTATCTCACGAAGGAGTTCGCGACCTTTCAACTTTAAAGCCTTTTGTAACATACTGTACACTTATTTCGGCTGCAAATGTATTACCATATTCTTGTCTTTCAGCTGTAATATATAGATGTGAATTAAATTACCAAGTATGTTTATAAATATGTAGCTAGTACATCGTACCAATATGGAAATAAAATCAATATTGAGATAAAATACACATCTAAGACAAGTAGTAAACATTAATATATCCTTTTTAATATCGAACTGGGTTTGCCTATATTTTCAAAAAAAACATTTGTTGGTCAAGGAGGTTCACATTTGCAAAATTGACTGGGTTCCACTGTTAGGTGATCAGGATGGGCCCAAAAGAGTAAACATTGGGAACAACAAAAAAAACCTCTAAATTTTAATTTAATCAAAGACCAAAACATTGCAATAAAATATGCAATATAGTGATAACAATCACTGCAGCTGAGTAGCAACAATTGACATAATTTTTCAATATTGGTCGGTTATTGAAAACCCAAGTTTTAATATATATATATATATATATATATATATAACCATACCTATTACCTAATATTTTTCAATATTACTATATATATATATATATATATATATATATAACCATACCTATTACTTAATATTTTTCAATATTACTATATATATATATAACCATACCTATTACCTAATATTTTTCAATATTACTATATGTATATATATATAATATATATAACCATATATAATATATATAACCATACCTATAACCTAATATTTTTCAATATTACTATATATATATATATATATATATATATATATATATATATATATATATATAACCATACCTGTTTTAACTTCTCTGCAGCTTCATTGCATTGATTTGACCCAACAATGTTTAGAAATTTGATCATAGTGTCAAAATAATCATTCATAGCTGTCGCCTCGATTTCATTCTTCGGTGAATGCATGAGCGTGTTTTGTAATCCTGTCAGCTAAATAAAATAAATCAACATAACATTTAAACAATCAAACACAGCATTTCATGATATATTAGCTGAAACATTTATATACTAAACTATTTATAAGAGACGTATTTACGTTAATGGACAACATAATGCTCATGTGCATGTTATGTAATTTACATGTATTTAAGTATTTAACTTACATTCTGCCGTTCTCGTTTTGGTATATTTAATCAAACAATTTACAATGCTCCATCACTTGAAACAATGTAGCAGCGTCAATGTCGTCAGGATGACCAGTACTTCTACTGTTACCAGGTTTCATGAAGATCTTTAAAATAAACCAAGTGCTTTCGTTTGGATCGTGGTTGCAATAACAGACATATTTCTTCACATCGAACAGATGGCAACGGCATAGGCACCTTTTAAACAATTGAATTGAGCGTTTAGTAACGTTGCTCCAGCCAATATTTTTTTGATGACGAGCGTCTGTCTGGCTCATTATCAAGTTGAATATATTTTTACAACTTGAACATTTTTCTGGCATAGACCATTTACCTCCTGTAAACGTTATATTGTCTAACCCATCGAACAGATACATATCGTGGTCATAGGGTTGGTTAAAAAGCTTTTTTCAAATTTCACGAACGTGTCCTTGATATACGGATGAAGCGCTTCTTTCGTGACTTGTATTGCCGTTGTACATTTCACCCAATGTATTTTCTTGAGGTTGAAAGTTTCTTCCCACATCATGAAACGCTGAAATAAATTTAAAAAAATGAGAACGATGTAAATGTATGTGCTGATAATTACATGTAACAACACGAGTGCCAAAGCGCTAACCAGGAAAAAATGTAAAGACGGCAGCTGTTATAACACACACACACACACACACACACACACACACACACACACACACACACACATTTCGATATGAATAAGCTTGTGGTTTATATGATGTCGAATATGTGAATTGTTTATTGACGCACTGTATTTTTGAGGCCCCACCCGAGGGCAAAAAGGTGAGACCCAGGGACATGCAATTTACCATTCGTATAAAGGACCCGTAAACTTTTATAATCATGGTCACCATTTGTTTCCCAGTGCTTCCTGTAGTAAGAAGATTTTCAAAGCTTGCCTTAAATTGACTGTTTTGGCCCCGTTTGATCGCACATAACTTCAGATAACACAATTTTTGACAATTCAAGTGCTGTAACTCCAACAATATATATCTGATTTAGCCAGCTCTCGAAATTTTCTTTGAAATTATGGTTATATAACTATTGGGATAAGATAGATGCAGATGAAAATGATAACTGCGGGAACTAGAGTTTATTGATGATTCAAGGGCCATAACGCCGACAACACATATCCGATTTAGCCAGTTCAAATAAAATAACTTCTCTGAGATAGTTTGTTCAACGATATTATGGTTGTATAACTACTGGGTAAGTTTCGCGAAGATCAAATGAGAACTGCGGGTACTAGAGTGCACTTCAAATTACGCAATATTTGACCATTGAAGATCCATAACTCTGACATTAATTATTCCATTTGGTCAGTTCAATAACTTCTCCATAATATTATAGTTATATAATTACTGTGTAGGTTTGGTGAGTATAATATTAAAAATGCGGGTGTAAGATCGCACACAAGGTAAAATAGCGAAATTTTAGAATAATCAAGGGCCATAAATCCGGCATTGATTGTCTGATTTGACCAGTTCATGAAAATCTTCGAGATATTATGAATATAACAGTTGGTGAGGATCAAATAAGAAATTAACAAGCAAATTCGGTGAATGTATGTCCCCGCTTTTTCAGAATATTGATTCAGACACTCTTTAGTTAGTGCACGGAAATTACTAATTAAAGGACATAACTTTAGAACGACAAATGTCACAACACATAAAATCAAACTTAGCCTGTGTTTTACCATTATAAAAATTGTATTAAAAATTCAAAAGATTTGATTATGGCATTTTTAAGTTATTTCACGGAAACCAAAGTGTGACGATTTTTCACAAATTAAAGGAGCATAACTCCTCAACGCCAAAAAGCCACAACCCCGAAAATCGAACTTGTGTTTTGTCATTATAAACATTGTATTAAAATCTAAAATAAATGATTCATGCATTCTTAAGTTATTGTAAGGAAACCAAAAGTGTGAAGGACATATATACAGACCCAACTTAGTGTCCCGCTTTTCGCAAAGAGTGCAAACAAGGTAAAATATTGCATGTGTTCAGGTTTCATGGACCATTACTCAAAATTTAATTATTCGATTTTAATCAGCTCAAACACTCGTCCGAGGTGTGGTTGTTTTATAACTACTGCGAAAGTTTAGAGAGGATCAAATTGAAAATGCAGGTACTAGAGTGCAAATAAGGTAAAATAGTGCAATATTTGATGTTTCAAGGGCCCTATCTCTGATTAGGTCAGTTCAAGAACTTGTCCGAGATGTTATGGTTATATAATTACTATGTAAGTTTGATGAATGTAATGGCCGTTGAATTGTCAAAAATGAACTTTTTGACCCTGTGTGCACTCTAACATCAGCAGATTTCTTTTGATTCTCACCAAACATACAGTTGTTATATTACCATCATATTTTGGACAAGTTTTTGAACTTGCCAAATCGGGTAATTAATGTCGGAGTTATGGCCCTTGAATCGTCAAAAAATGCCTTTTTGACTTTATGTACTCGCATGTTTCACTAGGTGTCCACCATCATAGTAGTATATTACATACTATCTTTGACAAATTCTTGAACTGGTCAGATCGGATAACTATTGTCACAGTTATGGCCTTTGAAGTCATCAATAGCGTTGCACAGAACAATGTTTGTTACCTTACCCAAATTTTTCGATACCTAAATATGATGAATATATTTAATTGAAAAAATGTTTTATTGAGTAATTAAAATTTTGTTATATGTTGTGCCAACATTTACATAAACAAAAATGTAAAAAGTATGTCGATTTTTTTTTTGTATTTTATGTATACTTCGTCAACATATTACAGCAGTTAAAATACTATGATAAAGATCTATTAAACAGTCCTAACAAAACATTCATACACACTAAAATACGAATTATACAACATCATTGTAAAATATTTGACTTTCGTAACTAATTTAACAAATTAAAGGACGACCTACTAATAAAACAGAGAATGTGTTTTATTTTTATAAAAAGAACATTATCAATACTTGTCAATGTTAATAATATAACATATAATACTTTATATACTGTTTTTAGCTCTATGCAAAAAATAATTTATATTGGTTTTACCGGTATCATAGTGGTCAAACTTGACTATTAAATATGGGAGCCAAAGCTTGCTTATTCAGGCTCGTTTGATTTCATAAAAGATTACCCATAATGACCTATATCCCTCTCTATTAGACAAATTGCATGCATATCGCACTTATTTTAAAAGTAATCGGAGCTTTTATATACAACATAAAAATATAAGTTTAATTAAAATATCAACAAAAATCAATTTCATTGGATGTAAAGTAATATTTTAATAATGCGGTCCATGAATGACTATCTGTGTTTTTTATATCTCAATTAAGTGTTCATCATGTCCAACTTTCAATTTCAGCCACGCTGGAAAATCCGATATATTTTTATATAAAACAAAGAACCAGTTTACTTTTTCAATATTAATAACAAAATAATAACAATATTTTTTCTGTGCAAACGTGGTATTAAAGTTTTAATCCTCTCTGGTTTTATGATTATTTTTTTTATAATTGACAAATTAAAACATTTTGGTCTTTTATACATTTAAAGTTAGTTACTAAGTCTCGTCATATGTTCTATGTAAATATTGAGAAAAAAAAAATCAGTGAAACAAAATGTATATAAGCAAAATAAACGCTTTTAACGACGAAACTTTATTTCTGTGCAAGTGGATTAGAAATGTCTTCTTTTTCCATATATATAATTTTTTTTATGAAATATATCTAAAACATTTTGGTCCTTTTTACAGCTTTTCACAAACACCATTAATTTAAGGCGCATAATTTGATCATGGATATGTGTATTCTTGTTATCAGTATGTAGGTCAATGTCCCGGGTCACAAGTTAATTGGTCCTATAACGTATGGTGCGTATTATACAGTGAAAATGAAGGCTATTTTACACACATAGCCTTTGTTTTAGTGTTTCCATGCTATTCAATTAATTGATGTTTTAGTTATTATCAAAAAGAAAAAAGTGATAAACAAGAGGCCCGAGGACGCTGTACTGACTCATAGTAGCAATGGCATTTTTTGAAATTCTCCTATGCAATAAAAACATCGGGATAGGGTCTTTTTTAAAGAAAACGATTTTAGTAGTTCCCAATTTTTACCCTTTTGGGGCTCATCCTGACCCCTTAAGACGGTGGAACCCAGTCATTTTACAAATCTGAACATCCTTCACCAAACAATGCTTTTGTGAAGATAAAGGCAAAATTATTTCAATTTAAAAAAAAAATAAGAAATTATATTGACATGTGTCCCCTAATTGAACCATCGGGCTAGGGTCATTTTTAACCATAAGGACACCATTTGAACAAATCTAACAAAACTATAGTTGGTTATTTTTAAGTTTTGGACTATTTTTAGTAACAGCGGCCGTCTTGAATTTCAGATCGAAAAATAAATCTTCTGTATAGTCGTCTATGCAATGAAACATCCATGTGAAGTTTCAGTTTAATTGGCCTAGTGGTTTCAGAGAAAGTGCTGCTAACAGACGACAGACGTCAGACGATAGACGACGGACAACGCGCCATCGCATAAGCACTTAGAGCTAAAAATGGAAGATTAGAAAATACAAAAGTTGACATTAAGAAAAAGGAAATCATAATTATGGTTATTTTTTGTTTATAATTATATACACAATTCAATCTACGGTTTATATATAATGCAGAAAAGTCGATATCAATAAATTCATTATATACTGTACCAAAATGAAAACTTTATTAACTTTATATGTTTAAATATATCTTTTTTAACATAAGTGCCCAAAAATGTGTTAAACAAAGCTATCAAAATTTAATTGCGGATAATCATTATGCAATTTATTAAAAAAAATAACGAAGTATTAATGCGTCCGAGCACAAAAAAACGTTTTCCTTACTTTGCACGTGCGCAACATCCGGTTTTTCACTTACAGGTTTTAAACCGAGTAATCATTCGTAAGTAGTAGGGGCGTCGGTTTAATGTACAGACTGTGCATGCGCGGCGGCCATTTTTGATGTGTGCGTGGCGGCCATCTTGTTTCTATTGACTGCGCACGCGAGGCGGCCATTTTGAATATTCGTCATTGTGCGCGGCGGCCATTTTGAACGCGTGTCGGAAGGCGGCCATCTTGGATGACTACAGATGGTAACATGTTTGCGCATGTACGGTGGCAATTTAAGATAACGTCGTATGTGTGGTTATAGTTTTTAATATATAAGACGACTGACATCATATCAAAGTTTAGAACGATAGTCATGCGTTTGATAAGAACGTCTCAAAAGTATACAGAGCTGACTTGTAAACCATATGAAAGAAAATGGCGCGCAGTTTCCAAATATGTAATTTTTATGAGTCTAGGACGACTCCGAGCTGAGATATAGGCGTTTGAATAAACCGGAAGTGACGTCATAAAATTAAACCTCATCGTAGATATTTGTTATGGTAACGTTTGAAAGCTCTTGACACACTCATAAGGAAAATGTTATGCGTATAGGTCTTTCTCTTACTGTTTTCGAGAGATCACGATTTAAATGTTGTATGACGTCACACAATTTAACTCTTTATTGCGCCGAAATTTTAAACGATCATAACCGGGTCATTTATTGAGATAATATAGCCTTGTTGGGTATCGTACGAAATAACTTTTTAGGCTCTGTCAGTTGATATAGTCGGACCAGAAGTAAAATCACTCATGCGTAAAAAGGTCATTTCTTCATTAATTATATGTCGATTTAAACAAACTTGGAGTCTAGATACATCAGTGTTTTGTCACGATTCAGAATCCAATCCAAGATGAAATTGAATGAAAGGTATAACAAGTTGATACATCACATTATAAAAACATTGAAAATTTATAAGGGGAAAAAGGCAAACTATTTGATTGAGAAAGGCAAAATGGATGTAGAGAAGTGGACTCGTCATTTCCGTCTAATGGCTGAAGGCAAACTACGAAAGGGTCTAAGAGGATTTTACGTTGTTGATCAATTAGGTGGTAAAGGAAACCTGTTACTGACACCAAATGAAATAATTGACACAATGCCATTCCGTTATAAATCCAATGTTGGATCGATACTATCACATCTGATAAAAGACCCGGAGAAATTATGAACGTGGACTGATGAAGGTGAATTAATTTATGAAGGGACAAACATACCAAGATCACAAATAACAGACTTGTTGAAAGATAGTCAAACCAGTATAAGGACTATGACATCATGGGAGCTTCCAAGTTTTACAGCGGATTGAAGGAGTTAGGCGTGTCATTTAAGCTGTACAAAACACCACAGAGAAAAGAATTAAAGAGACCATTTTCAGCAGGGATCCCCAAAAAAAGAAAATGAAAAAAGTTGTACATTTAAATGGAGAACTCCAGAGTCTACAGACGTTATTATTATCTACCTGAATTGGGAACAACAAATGTGAGAGACCGAAAACTGATGATTGAACATATTATTTCTGAGCAACTAGATGCAGTCAGTACTGTTGCACGCCATAACGTGGATTCTAGGATACCTATCATGGATAGAGTTTCTGACCATTTTCATCGGTAGAGGCAAATACTGAGAGTCATTGCTGGACATACCGTATCATTCAGAAGAAAACGCAGCCTGTTGTTAAGTCAACACAAGATTATCCCGAAACTACTACGGGCATTTTATTTGAGACATACCATGCGAGTGGACATGCGAAGAATAAATATTGTGAAATATATACAGGGGACAACCATAATCCTATTCAAACTATATTGAGCGATGTAATAAAGATGTGTACACATATTTGTCTTTGGGTTATTGATAAAATACCATAACACGTATTGACTATTAACATTTTTATAGATACAAAATGAATATCTATACCATACTACTGCATATTTACAATGAGCGAACAAAACGTATAACAATGTCTTCATTAACACTTGGTTCTCCAAAAAAAAATATGGTTTGTTTCGTTTTGAAACCACATTTATGATCAGCATAGAACAGAACTGTCTATGTTTCAACACCTATGTTTCTTCCTCACTCTCCACTTCTTCTGTTTCGTCTTTTTCCGTATCATCAGAATCCAATGTTTCAAAAATCGATTCATTTAAATGTTTGTTTTTCTTTGTTGCTATTTTTATAGCCAACTTCTCTTCCATGTTACTAGCCTTGTACTTTTCGACATCCTTCATAACTTGTCAGTGTATAGTCCCTCGTTGTAGCTGATAGATATGGTGAATGAGTTGATTATATATTTCTATAACGTCGTCTGTGTATGTACTCATCATCTTTTTATTCGCTGTACTTTTAGCCTCTTCTTCGGACATATTGTGGTCCAGATATTTATTATTTTTAGGTTGCCACACAAGTTCGTTTAAATTTTGAACCTTGTTGAACATGTCAGAAAACACTTTTCCTTCATCATCTTCAGATGATTCGTCCTCTTGACTGTCATCTGTATCAGTTGATTCATCATTAATCTCTTCTTCTTTATCACTTTCGTCGTCGTCTTGTAACGTTATTCATTTTTCTTTTTCGGTTCGTCTGTCATTTGTGTGTCAACATCTTCATTATCCAGTTTCCGTTTTCTTTCTACACACCATTGCTTCACGTGGTTCTGTAAAGCGTGTACATCCCCAAACATGATCCCACAGTAGTCACAAATAGACATATCTATATCACAATCTTCGGAATAATCACTTTCGTCGGAAAAACAACGGGGTGAGTATTGATGATGATAATATGGTGATGTGTCCCTTATAACTTTTGACATGTATGTGTCTGAATCGCAGACTTTCGGTAATGCCGGTGAGCCATGTTCATAAGTTTTATTTCCATTCAGAATATTTTTTCGCAGTCTATTTTGTTCAGCTGTGTTGGCTTGTAGATTAACCACTAAATGTCCATACGGTCTCTTGACAACTCGCTTGTACGTGTTCATATAGAGATGACTATTGGTAGGGTAGATACGTCTTGCGAGATTGGAAACTTGCATTCTGTCCACAGGGTTATTGAACAACACCAAATATTTGGTATTTAAACTTATATCTTTAGATGATTTTCCTTGTGGAAACAAATTCTGTGTTAAATATAACACTGTCAGATTTCTATGGTGTGATCCTTTCGTGAATAGATTAGCAACGCTTTGCATCTCCCATCAAATCGTCCAGAATTATAAAATTTCGTACTGCCACATCCAGGTTAGTGTCTTGGTCTATAAAATCTGGAATCACTTTCACAATATCAACCTATGGTAAGTGTCTCTTCACATCGTCGTAGAGAGGTTAGTATTGTCAGTAGCACTGTATGATTCTTTCGGTGGAGGTAGAATGTATTTTTCGCACAATATCTTCTTGGTCAATACCGATTTACCACTTCCGCTTGGTCCAGTTAAAACTATGGAACAAGGATGTTTGAACTTAAACAAAATGCGTTCCCGGCGCTCCCAAATGCGCTCCCGGCGCTCCTCACGCTCCCAAATGCGCTACCGGCGCTCCCCGCCCTCCCCAATGCGCTCCCAAATGCGCTCCTGGCCCTCCCTAATGCGCTCCCGGCCCTCCCCAATGCGCTTCCAAATGCGCTCCGCGCATGGTTCATGTATGGAATGTATAGATAATACAATTAGTTGTAGACAATGTATTACTTAAACACTTGTTAGTGTAAAAAAATGTCGAAATGCAACTAGCTTTGTTTTACGAGCAAAAGATCATCTAACGTTGGACTTTATTACTCAGTTATTATAAAAATTAATGTAAACTTCTACGTACCTGTCTCAATGGCGATAATTTAATCAAATTTCTTACATATCAAAAACGTCAATGTAAGTCATACTTTAGCATTCAATCGCCCATTGAAATAAATGTGCACATTTGGTTTCCTTTAGTCCCATGATCAGTTTACATATCATGTTTCAACATACCTTGTTAACGACAATATGTTGACTATTGTAAACAAAATGTGATCCGTAGCACGTACTATTTTTAAAGCGGCATACTTTACACTGGCTGGTATAATGTAAATGTAATAGGTTAACGGCGCATTAAACTTATACGATCAATTCATTTCAGAGAGAAACATAGTATGAGGAACTGCAGGGGATGCGGTTAGAAATTAAATAACCGCTTGCGGTTAGATAGTTTTTATGAAGATCCCTTTTATTCCTCCAGTGTATTAATAAATTGAAACCCACGAACTAATTTATTGCACGGAAACGACGAATCATTCATATAAAATTAATATTACTTCCCAAATAACTGTACTAAACAAACAACCCTTGGTAGTCTCTCAACACGTGGATCTTGACGTTATAGCGTGTGCAATAGTATCAAGCGTATATGCTAGGGAAGATCCTGAGCAAAAGTTACTAGACCAAACTAGTATTCAGTACTCATTGTTTCTCAGTGCGTATAAATAATATACTGTACTCGACACAGTTTAATTGCAGACGTCAGTATTTATTTAAAAAAAGAAAACAGAAAAGAAAACCCAATAAAGATGCATAATGCTAGTCAAGCCATAACTTTTCTAATGTTGGTAATGAACCCTTTATCTAACGGTCTTGATCCGCACGCTGCCATTGCAGTTCACTTATTTTAAAAAATAGTGGTACGTCACCTTAACATATATCACTTCATCATGCCCCAACTGTCCAAATCTTCAGAGAGTAAAGTTGTCTTTCTTTCTACCATTGTAATGTTGTGATGATCATAACGTTATGTGTCTCTGTTTTCTTTGTCTTCTTTGCCGAAATGGACAATATGGATAATATGCGCATCAAATTCCTAGTATTCATTTGTGTACTACCGAACACTGGCGGAGGTACAGTAGGAAAGCAACAGAGTCACTACGGAATTACAAAAAAGTAAACAAAAGTTAAAAGTTTGGTCCGCTCATTTAAGAAATACACACTGACCTTTCATTTAATTAATATTCATAACAATTCATCCAGTCAGATTAATCGTTACATTTGCAGTTCGTTGAAATTTAAGACATGGCGTCGATAGATACAGTTTTACAAGCTGTTTTGAGTATGTTTAAATCGAGAGTTTAAAACCGGAACAACTGGTTTCGGCCATAGTGACCGTCCTATGTTATATAAATAAAAACGTTCCGGTATCGTCCCCGATTTCTAAAATTTCTGAAAATCATTTATGTTTCACATGTGCGCAGCAGCCGTGCTGTTTTCGTCGTAAAAAATATAAATGATAATTTGTTCGGTAATTAAAAAAAATAGACTTCAACTTTCACTTTCACAATCTTGAAAGCAAGAATATGATTGGTTGGGGAGAGGTCAATCTGAGCGTGGCCGTCATATCCACTGTGCGTAGAGTATTGAAGCAAAAGTTGATCAGATTTTAATGCGATTGATCTATATCCATTTGATCATGTCAGATATCGAAACATACATAACAAGATCAAACAATGGAACATATACATTATCATCTGGAGTTCATATATAAGTTCACATATCCATGTAGTTGATTTTGTCACTGGCTGTAATAAGACTAATTTAGAGAAAACATATTGCATTCTAAATATAGTGTTAGTTTGGTAAAATTTTACAAGAAAGTGACATTTGTATCAGCAGTTGATATAATTCTTATATATCGCTAATCGGTATATTCGTGTACAAGTGATACCAATAGTGTATGTTTTAGCATGCATGTACTGGTATATACGTATGTATGTTATACTAATGGTATATTCTAGCATGAATATAACGGTACATACGTGTCCATATGACACTAATGTTGTATGATTTAGCGTGTATGTACCGATATATACGTGTGCTTGTGATACTAATGTTGTATATTTTAGCAAGGTGGTAGACTGATCCGATAGGTATATATACATTGATCTAATGTTGCAGACTGATCAGTTAGGTATATGCGTTGATATTAAGTTGCAGACTGGTCCGTCAGGTATGTGCATTTATATTAAGTTACAGATTGGTCCGCCAGGTATATGCATTGATCTTGAATAACAGACTGGTCCGTCAGGTATATGTATTGATATTAAGTTTCAGACTGGTCCGTCAGGTATATACATTGATCTTAAGTTGCAGAATGGTCCGTCATGTATATCCATTGTTATTAAGTTACAGAAAGGTCCGTCAGGTATATGCATTGATTTTAAGTTGCAGACTGGGTCTTCAGGTAGTTGCATTGATCTTAAGTTACAGACTGATATGTTACGTATGACTGCTGTAGAAGGTTAACTCGATCCAATTAGAATACCTGTGATTACTGAGGAGCAGGTAAACGAGTCATACAATGACCCAAAGTAAAAACTATAAGATATAATTCAAAAGTATACATTTTGCTCAAAAATGTTTTATTCAGAGTTAAAAAAAGATGTTAACATTTCTGTGTAGTTTACTGGAAAAAATCAGAAATCGCATGTTTTTTTCTAAACAATTAAGTGAAGAACGGTCAAAATGAAAAAGATCACGTAACATTTTTAAAACGTCAGTCACCAGTGTGACCTTCGTTTTTACTAATGCATTCCTATATACGTAATCTCTATGACTTACTAAACGTTAAATGAGCGTGTTTTTTGAATATGTTGTCATTCCAGCAGAAGTGCATTTCGAAGATCGTGTATGGTATCAATTTGATGATTGAAATCGACCCACGACCCATTTTATTCCATAGTGTTTTATGGGGTTTCGTGTCGGGGATACAGAGGCACTGTCACTGGTTTTGCGTGTATTGCAAATGACGTCGTTCCCATATCAGTTTGGAAGCTCTGTGGCGCGCTGTTGGAATCTGACCAGCTGGCCGATAAGCACGAATTGGAACACGGTTTTGTCTCAAACGGTTTATATTCGTCTGCGCATGAACACTGTAACGCCAAGGTGTACTGGTTGAAGGTAAGAAACGATTATGTAGGTGAGTCAACGTAATAGCGCGACGAGTACGTTACCTTGTTGCACGTACGGGACCGGCTCTGATATATCCGGTAGTATTGTACCGGTTCACAAGAATATGAATAGTCGAAACGACGTGCAGCGATATTTACCAATGACCCGGCACACCAATAGCCTAATTTCTCTCAGTTTCATCGCTAAATAAAAGTGATTTTTAAACCAATTAAAAACACTCAAAATAAAACTTAAGCATTGATCGTCATATCAGCAATAACAAATCACAACAACAAAAAACAACCATTTAAGTGATACATCAGAAATATCTTTTGTAGCCTTGATCATCTCCGACACTATCGCCAACTGATATCGCTGTTATGTTTAAAGACAGTATAATGGCATAGTTTAATGATTTGATAAACTGAGACAAAAAATAGAAATCGTAGAAGATGGTCAAGACTATACCGTATTGTAAAATAAAGCGCAGACTACAGAATGTATCCGATTTTGGTGTTACCTTGCGCCGTATTGCGTTGTATTCACGTGTTTTAATTTGAACAGAGTACCTAACAGGAAATCAAAACCTATCTTAATTCTAAGACGGGCCTCCGTTTGGGCAAGACAAAAACGTTGTCAGCACGCAATCAATAAAATAGTATATATCCAAAGATAATACAAATATTCAATAAACTATATCAGTTCACACGCAATGTAAATCATACCTTAAATACAATCAATACACATTTGTCGGTTACTGAAATAAAACACACGTTGTTATTCATTAGAAATATAAAACGCAGTAGTAAAATCTATTACAACCATACTGTTAGTGCCTTAAACATTTATATGAAATTACCGAATCAACAAATACCTTTTCGCTTGATAAATAATTACTTGAATTGCTTAGTATGATAAGTAGGAATTAGAATGCAACCAAATATAATATTTATATGAATTTATAGATCTTTAGATCAAAACATTTAATGACTAATAAAGGTCCTTAACAATATGAAACTATACAATGCAAAGGTTACTGAACGTGTATGTTTAACACGCAAGATCGTAATCCTCTGCTAAATTTCGTCCTAACAAATAGTTATCAATATACGCCCAATAACCTAGTATACTAGCGCTCATGGATTAGAAAAAAACACACTTAAAACTGGGACAATATTAAATCTATAATAAAATATAATAAAAAGTTCAAAATTCTAAAAAAATAATCAGTAATTTAACAATGTCGCTTTGATTTATTCATTAATGATGATTGGTTTCATAATTTTGTGCTAGATGTTCAACTAGTATGTTCACATACTACTACTTCTATTAATTTTGTATCTCGGGTCTCAGTACACTTTTGAATGTTTTTCAATATAAAATAAGGATAAAAACAATTTCACAAAGAAAATACTTTTTCATAGCAGGAATGTGGTGTCTTATTGCAGTATATGCTTTTGTTTAATCATTTCGAGCAATAAAGTATAGCCCCTATAAACAATTTTGAAAATATTTCAAACCAAATTAGATAGGACTTTTTTAAAGTGTAACACTCTGCTATCGTGACAAAATTCGACGCAAATGTGTAGTGAGACCTACACACTGCAATCACATATTGAAATACTCCAGATACCAAGAATGTTGTTTCTGATTGAGACAAGGGCATGAAGTTACTGAAAAAACAACATTCTCTCAATTTCCATTTGAATTGAAAACGGCTGTATATATTATATAATTATATACATCTACCAGTTTTACTAATTAAAAGTAAGACATTTAGCATGATAAAATACGTTATGAATAAACAGTTCTCTTTATATATATTCACAAGTAACAGACGTGTACAAGTCATTGTTGAACACGCTCATTATTAGAACAGTGGCTGTATTGTCATGACAAAAAAAGCTGCTTACCGATGTATATATATATACATGCCACTGTTCTAATAATGAGCGTGTTCAAAATGACTTGTACACGTCTGTTACTTGTGAATATGTGTTCCCTTTAAAGTGATTTATATTTATTGTGTTATATTACATTTGCATTAGGATCAATTGTAACTTTGATAAAAGATAGTATGCAATGGATAGTATCACCTGTTTTGTTGATAACATGCAATATGCAATGGAATGTATCACCTGCTTTGTTGATAAAATGCAATATGCAATGGAATGTATCACCTGCTTTGTTGATAAACTGTAATACGCAATGGAATGTATTACCTGCTTTGTTGATAAAATGTTATATGCAAGGGAATGTTTTACCAGTTTTGTTGATAAAATATACTATGCAACGGAATGTACCACCTGTCTTGTTAATAAAATATAGTATGCAAGGGAATGCCAAAATGCTTCAAAATACATAAATGATTTTGTATCATATCCAATTAGGCGATTTATGATATTTTTGAGCATTTTTTTTTCTTACATTTTATTTACATTTGACACTTGTTTTCTTAATAATGAGATGGTATGTACATCGTGATAAATAATATAAACTAACATTTTGTTTGATTCTATTACATTGTTATTTTTGGCTGTTGTGTTGGGGATTTGGTTGATGTTTTAGTTGTTGTTGTTTGTTTCTTTTTTTTGTATGTTGTTATGATTGTTTGTGGGGCGGGGATGTTTTGTATTGTTGATACTCATAAGTATCGTCTCGAAAATGTACTTGTACCAGATACTATTTGGCAATACAATTCCAACCCAATTGCTTTTTATCATGAGTTATCATGCCACTGTATATATATGTGAAATGTATAATGAAGTTGGCAATAAAATATTATCAAACTTGGTAATTTAGGTCCATTTTATCACTTTTGTTTAACTGACATTTACATTTGACACCACACCGTCTTTTTTTACAATGATGTAGAAAGGAAATGCAACATATGATGGAGTTTTTGTTATTTGTTGTTTTGTTTTTTTTCTATTGTTATTTTTCGATAGTTTTGTTTGTTTGTTGTTAATAACAATCTTAAGTCACCTGTCGTAATTGTCATTGGTTATAGCGGTGTATGTTTAACTAATAGCGAACACATTTTTTGGAAGTTTGGAGTTCATGTTACATGTCAGTTTAATTCCTGTAAGTGAATATATAACATTTTGGAGGATATCTAATTGCTGTAAGTATACATATTACATTTTTTGTGGATATGTATTTGCTGTATGTATACATACTACATTTTGGATGATATTTTATTGTAAATTAAAAGAAGAAGATACTATTGCATTAGCAACACAAACACTCTTTGGTGTTTTTATTTAAATTATGTAAACTATTTACATGTTCACAGTGCTTTCCGATATTTCAACCTACATTCTGTAATCCATTTTGATACCTATCTGCGTTATTACAGCCACACCTTTTCATAAGTTTAAGTTATCTTGTGGCACCGATGCTATTAGCTTCTCATGAGTTAAATTCTAGCTTGATTCTGTTTTTGACCCCCCCCCCCCCCCCCGCTCCCCTCACCCGCGAGTGTTATCCTTAAACAATAGTTATCTAATTCGATTATATTTGTTGATGTTGTGAATGCTCCATCATAAGGAAAGATTAATATACATGTACTTGTACCTGCTTTTTAACAATGTAAATTTAATAACATATTTTTGATAATACTACTTGTGAAAAACCTGCTTGTTTATAAAAAATATTAACCATGCTTACTATTTCAGGGAACATGTGTTTGGAGAATTTCATAACCGCGATAATGTTTTTGACGTTGGTCGGCGTGTAAGTCTTAGTCTTACATATGTTACTGTGACGTCACAAGTGTTAAGGCCAGCCGACTTTTTACAAAGTCCAACCATAGCCAGCAAGATATATCCATCTTCTTTCCCATTACATTGATATTGTAGTGTTTTTTCTATAGATATTAACATACAATACTCTGTGTACAATACATTGATCTTTTCTTAATTTAAGATACCATAGTTTATTTACATTATAATGAAAGTGTTCACGTCTCATAGATTGTTAACATGCTCACACTCTTAATTCATTTTTAATAAATATATTTATGTAATTTGGGTCGGTTACCTAAATGATACTAATACACAATCTTTGTTGACTTGACTTGAACAATGCATTTGCTCAGTTGTATTGATTTTATTTATGTAGCATTTGAATCCAACCTTAAAGAAGTTCACGGTGTGGTGCGTTGGTTAAATATGTTTGCAAAATATGATACGACACGGTTCTTAACATACCATAACAATTAGTGTTGTTATTTTCGTAGTCATTTCAAATCCATTAACAATAAGTGTATATATTTTGTAAACGTCGATCTGATAGACAGACTTAAAATGTAACAAATGCCAACATAGATTACTTGTAAAGTTGTATATTCTACTCTAACGTGGAACATATACAGCGCTTACACCTCTTGTAGACAGATATGAATTCGATCTCAGACTTTGCACCTAGTAGCAAGGTTTATATACAGCATTCGTCTCTCATGTAGAAATGTATAGTTCGTTCCCAGACTTTTGGTCGTACCGAAGACTTTAAATGGTTTTAAATATCTAGCAAACAACTACATTGACGCTCTTACGTTGTATATTAGTTGGAGGACACGTCGATAGTTGCTATCGAGCTACATGCTACATTTAACATGTTGTCAATATATGGCAACATATATCATACTGTCAGACGTAGAAACCTCTCTGAATTGTTTTTAATTGGTGATCAGTATAATTCAATATATCCTTATATAAAAAGCAGTGATTGTTTTTCAGGTTGGTATTGGCAGTGCGTTATGGTACACTTTAGCCGTCGTGCTCTCTGTGCTCGTGTTTCCTGTGTTGTGTGTACAGCTGAAATCACGTGCACAAGGTGCAAAGACGTTTTCACAGATAATTTAAGAAACATTGATTTCCGTTTTTTAGGGTAACTATTTATATGTGTCAGCTGCTTTTAATAAAATTCGATTTGTTTTATCTGTTTTATTACAAATGATATGACAAGAAAACATGTACGGTCAACGTACGGTATTTGGCCAATCGATTAAGTGTTCTTAGTCGTAACCATGGTCCCATATATATCGTTTCAACAGTAAAAACCATCTGTTGTTTCGTAGTTTCTTGTAGAATGATCTTGCTTCTACTTTTTAATTCTGTTTAATTCTACCGACAGGCTGTCAGTCCGAGTTTGATAATGTCGGGGTTAATTTTATAACTCATTAAATTCAATCACAAATATTTTCTCTTTTACCTTGTAACTAAATAGTGATAGAGCCCAAGTAAGCCCCAAGAACAACAGCTGAAAAATAGTCCCCTGATTATACCAAATTTCACAATATCTTATTTATGCAATGAAAACGTGTAATAGCTTTTTTTTATCAAATATTAAGTAAGATACATTTAGAGAAAAAATAAGCGTCATCATTATTTTAAGACTTATTATGTACATAAAAACACTACGGTAGGCGTGTGTTTTGGTCTGACGAAAGAAAAATGGAATAAACTATATAAAGTCTTGTCAACAACAATTTGGTATATCTGTCCCCATATGGATATATATATATTCAACACAATGTATTTTTATGGTGCATATATGTCGTAAAGCAAATAAAAACAAACATGATATTTTTGCTTTGTATTTTTCAATAAAAATATTGATATTCGTTAGATATATTGTTTTTACATATGGACTAAGTAGTCCTTCATATTTATCCGCGGTTATTTCTGTGTTAGCGTGATTCAAACACTTAAATGTGTATACAGAAGATGGTTGACGACCATTTTGTTTAACATAAACTCTATCGATGCTCAGAACGATCGTCGTGTGCAAACTATTATGTTTTTGAAATAAACACGTAAATACATTTAACAATCGATAAAAGTAATGACATAAGATTCGTAATGGCGATAATACACGGACCATTGGATTGTTTCCAGCTCGTTTCTGTTCTATTAGTCACAACCAACTGATTGTTCTCTTCTGCAAGATTAATTCCTCAGAGAGCTCTCTTATTTCTTTTACCTCTGATGCCATTTCGCATAGAATCTTCAGTTCAATAATAAACGATACTTACTGTTGTCTGACCACTTCACACTATCATGTATCAACTTTGAATAAAAAAATGTATATGATATTACCCACCGTGCTTAGTCAAACCCCTGTTTTCTGATTCATCAAGTACCAAGCTTGCAAACGTTGACGTCGTTGGCCGGCATGTTTCTTTCTTGACGAATACATTGATCATTTCCTCCTAGCAATTCTTATATACATGTTTAAGCTAGGCCGGGACAGAACAACATTTCTCCTATGTTCTGTTTTGTTTCTATTATGGTTTCTTGTTTCAAATATAAATTGGTTATCGGTAAGTGCCACTGAAATAGTGTGCATCACTGTGTCATTGAATAATGCTCTCTCTCTCTCTCTCTCTCTCTCTCTCTCTCTTCGGATATTTTTTGTCTATGACAGTACTATAGAGTATGCAAGATATAAATTATAAATGGGTTGTAAATGAATATTTGTCTCTCACAGAAATGTTTTCTTATTTCTTGATCTGTTCTGTTTTACTCAATGGTGTGAGATTTCCATTTTGTCTCAGTTGCCCTCATTTATCTTAGCAACTTGTTTTTTTTTTCTGTATTTCCTTAATTCATGTATTACAGTAAAACCCCTCTAATAAGACCACCTTTGGGACCGGGCAAAAGTAGTTTTAATAGCAGGATGGTCTTATTATCGAGGTCCAGAGTCATTGGCAAAAGTTGCAGGTCTTTGTAGCCGTAATAGTAAATGGATGTATACTTTATTGTGCATATGTGTGGATTGACTGTTATACCAATGATTATAATAAAAAAATCCTTTCTTTCTAATTATGGATTTGTTAACAATTTTAGGATGTAATTAAAATAAATATGTTGTATGGTTTATCTTTTATTTACGTACATAATATAATAACAAGTAAAGACAACACAATTTTTTTTTCATCATTGTCAGGACCCTGAAAACAAAAAGAAAACAGTAAGATGTCACGAAAATATAAAAATTGTAACAACAGTTCCTTTTTTAATCATCATATAAAAATGCTATTATTGCCGGTTAAATCAAGTTCTTTAAAAGTAAATTCATTGTATATTTGTTTCTCCGTTTTTACAGACATGTTTTATTTTTACAGAAAAAATTAGAAATGCAATTCGCCACATAATAAAAGACCATCGTTATCACTCATATAACAATTAAGCAATTAAAAGATGCAAACTTGCTGGTTTTCATTCTTTGTAGCAAACTGTTTTATGACAGATTGAATATTCTTACGACCATAAAGTTTGTTTTTACAACACTCTCCGGTGTCCCTTATGGCTTTGTTTACTTGAAAACGCCATACCTTTAACGACAACCACAAATCGGCCCGTCAATTATGTCGTAAATTTTCCTCGAGGCGTCTTTGGTCACACACGTGGTCGTAATTAAGGGTGTGAAAATAGAACAAAGACCGTTTCTGGGACAGATTTAGTGGTCGTAATACCGGATTAGCGGGGTCCCCGTATTATCGGAGTTAACGACCATTGAATAAAGAAGGAAAAAATCCGTCCCTAAAATAAATGTCCGTTATAGCGGGGTGGTCTTAATATCGGGGGTGGTCGTTAGGTGGGGTTTTACTGTATCTCCCTTTATAGAAACTTTCACTTTGCTTTAGAGATACTTAACTGGTAATGTTTTCCAGAACATCCTTTAAAAATCTCCCTCCAACGTCACTTTCACTGCAGGCTTGTTCTTCTGATGACATTCGCGAGCCAAAAATCTGCTTCTGCTTTTCTGCCTATATGGCATAAGAAATCTGTACTTTCTTATGAAAACCTAAGTAACGAGATCAGTGGACTCATATCTCCAAAGTTAGGAGGTCCAGGGTGACGTGGATTGAATTCTAATTAGGATACTTCTGGAACCGCCGGATATATCCATATAATTTATAAAAGTTACACTTAAAGCCAACAATGAAGTAAACTTTTATTGATATACTGATATTTTGTTTATTTACAAAATAATTGCTCAATTTTTAAATGAAGGATAACCCCAGAAATCTATTCTTTCTTATTATAGTCTCCTCTGTCTGCCGGGTACTTGTCTGATATATTATATTACAGATATATGTAGCCTATACAAGGTTCGGGAAGGCTACGTACATGTTATTCTGTAGAATTGCTCTATTTACAAACGTGGTCATCGTAGCAAACCTTATACTGGCAAATAACATATCACTGAAACTTTAAATCTATTTTCGGTCAGATTATCAAAACAAGATACTAATGTGGTATTTATTATTTCTTCAGAACTCCGTTACAAGTGCACCATTAATTCGTGCATCAGAGTCCCTAAGAACACAATTAAAATGTCACCACGTTAACGTGTCTCTCCTCGATGAAAACTTTAAACGGATTTAGAACTCTAAAGTGCGTTTTTCTCATTTTATTAATATTTCCTGATCAGATATATTCATTACTTTTAACATGTATTTCTTGCGAATTATTTGTCAAGTATATCAGTGTTTAATATAGTATAAAAACTTATTGAAATATATTTCAATTCTGTTTTTGATTAATCGTTGCTTGTATCTGTCTGATATACGAACTGTCTAATAGAAAGGCAAACCTTCCATACTACGGAAATTACTACGCCTAAGTTAGAATTTAGAATGTTTTTACATCGAGTCTCAAACAATCGGTAACAAACACAATCGGCTAGGTTTATTGCACCACTTTGACCATTTTTTTTTACTGTTCAAGTGTATCCGAATGTCAGAGGTAACACACTCCCGTCTCATGGCGTGGTGAACAGCCAACGAAAATCCACTGTTACTTCATCTTGCTAACAGTGCAGGTCTTTTATTGCTATATACCAGGCAAGGAAATGTATTGCTACAACCGCTTAGGATTGTTTAAGTCCAATTTTTCCCATCATGTGATCTGTTAAATTTGTTATAACTGCTATTGAGTTCAATCTCACCCCTTATACGTCACATTTGGAAAAGTTTTAACCTGTAAAGCTTTTCATGAGCCGTGAATGTCTTTTATCGGTTCACTGGTCTTTGTTAGAATACTTAGTGACTTATGATATCATTATTATTGTCAACTTTACGATGCTAAAATCGCACGTGCAAGTACAATTAGAGCCCCTTTCTTCCATCTAGTCTTCGTAAAGGCACTTTAAACCTGTAAAGTCGAATCAGTGACCAAGTGTATTCAAACTCTGTAACAACATGTAAGAGTTTCATTATTCAAGAAAGAAACGTTCGAAATTGTAAGAGAAATGACTGAAATCGGTACACAGACAATATTAAGCTTTCAGTTTTAATCTCATTATTTGATTTAACGTTTCACACAATCAAATGGCAAAGTTGCCTCTCATTCATTTTACAAATGAACATGTTATCAAAAGCAAAACATACTAAATAACTAAATATAAAGTGAGAAATCAAGAATAAGTAAACGTTTTAGATAAAACACTTGGTCCTGTGTTTGTATAAATGAAAATGAAATAAACAACTCGCGGAAAAGTGTCAACTGTATTCGTTGTGACAGTGATACATGTCTTGGACATCGTGTTAAGAAGTTCTGATGTAGTGTTTATGGATTGATAGGGAGCTTGGATGGATACGAAATCATTTAGGTTATCTATTGCTTTTCTATAATGGATACTATCCCTAAGTTATTTCTAAGAGATATATACCATAGTATAGTGTATACAGGAACCTTTTAAGTTAATATATTTGTCGAAAAGTCTAGCGTGGTTTACTATTCTAGTGTCACATCGACGATATCATATGTTGGGTCCAAGTTCTGTTCACAACATAATTATTATCTATAATCTCTCTCTCTCTCTCTCTCTCTCGATTTTTCTTTACTTTTTTTATCAATTCATTCAGAATGAGGTATACGATAAAATTATTACTTGATACATGTTTTAATATGGTTTCCACCTCAATACGTACTCGTACAATATATGTTGCAATATTTTGATTAAACACTGTAAAATAATCTTAAAGTATTATCATTAATATATATCACTTCTATACTTCTAATAGGTTTGAAACACGAACATAACCATTCTACATTAATCATTTTGTATATTTGTGCAGGTTAAGCTGCGGTTGAAGTTCTTACCAAAGATGTATATAGCGAATTCTTCGTCATGGTTTTGCCCTAATGTTTGGTTCATACTGTCTCGTTGGCGGACTTGGGACTTTTTACTATATGTCGTATTTCAATACACGTCTCACACCACTACAACATTTCCCATAGCGCTCCATTGTAACATTTATGTCCAAAACAGATTGAAAAATCAAATTCTGAAGCATGTGTCTGGGCTCAAATTCTTCACTAGTTCAAGATATGCAATTATAAAGGAAACAAAACATACCATGACCAGGTCGTTATTTTTTAGATGCATTGCTTTTGTGAGACCTATCAATTTCCAGAGTAGTAATATGTCAACTATTCGACCCAGATGCGGTTCGAACCAACAATTCTGAAATGATATAAAATTGTCCAGAAAGCAGGTATCAGCATCATATTTTCTGTGGTGATTTCTAAAATACCGACCATTTAACACATGATAACAAAAAACAAACCATTGACGTACAAAGCCCTGAAAAAAGAAGAAAAAGGGAACTTAAGTTTTATTTCTACCTCCTTCATCTGAAGTACTCAAGGGAGATAATAGTGGTGTGAGTGCCTTTTTTTTCATTCTCAAAAAATATTAGCTGAATCGAACGTGGAACGAGATACTTCAACTGAATCTCTTTATGATGCCATGTCTTGTTTAAAGTACCCGGAAGGGAATTTCTTACAATGTTTGGTTACCTTCAAGACAGAGTCTGGAATTATATAGGGCGTCGTAATGCTTTTTATGACGGTTGCTATCATATTTTGTGACCAAGTCATCTAGCAAAGTAGAAGAGCCGCCAAAGCTAAGGATTGAATGACTTGCTACCTGTTTGCAGGGTTTCTGTGGTTTGCCTACCCACATCCTGTCTTTTGTGACTGCCATGACGTACAGGAATCTCAGTTTCAGGACTGGAACTTATTTGCTGACAGATGAAGAAATCAACAAAAATATGTTTTATTTAGCAATTATTTATATTCAAATGTCCAGATATTTTTCCTTATTTCTATTTTACTTTACAATGTCTTATCTTATCTTTATATATATTATACCATGTTTACATGTGTCAATAGAGGTGTAAACCCATATTGATTTTTGTTCTTTATTCTATAGTAAATAATAAAAGTTTGAAAGCTTGTCATTCATAGAGAGTACCAAATTTAAGAAATGAAACTTACATTTTACTGTTTGTCAACCTATGCACTATCAAAATATGATGAGAAAAGTAGGGGTCATGTATCATACAAGAGATTATTTTTTAAATTTAAGAAAGGAAACTTAGATTTTAATGTTTGTCAACCTATGCACTATCAAAATATGATGAGAAAAGTAGGGGTCATGTATCATACAAGAGATTATTTTTCTGCTCAGTGTAAACACTGGTGACAAAGTGAAAGTAGACTTCCGAAAGCATGTATTCATCCCCAAATTTCCAAGCATCATTTTTTTTTCTAAATTCTCAATTCAAACATGACAATGCTAACAAAAAGTTTAAAATACATCAATAATGCCATTCAAATGAAAAGAATGACCAACAAAATAAGGAAAATGCATATATAAAGAAGAAAAAAAAAACGAGGATTATTGGTGGTACTATGCCTATATGTATATTGGCAATTATGCCACTAAACATAATATTTACAGGTTACAAAACCCCCTTTATAATCCAGACGTTACTAGAAAAAGACGGTTCGTTTTCATTTCTAACCATGTTAACAATGACGTTGATGTCCACATGATCCGGAGAAGTGATGAAGGTGTCATCAATTCTAGTTTACGACGTCGTGAAGATTTACGTTCGACCATTCAGGTTTTGTATGTTCTTACAAACCATTTTGTTACATTTCAATACTTAAACTGAGTAGTAAAATCAAAACACAAAAAAATTCTCTCAAGAGAAATGAAAACGCAACACAATGTTTGGGGAGGATTTGCTTCGAAATAATAAAAGTGACACCAACTCAGGAAATGAAATCTAAGAACCAATTTTTTCAGCGCTAAAAAAATTGAAACTGAACCTGTTAGAAATGACAATACGTCTCCAGTTGCACAGCTTACATTATCACGCGATGATCGTAGTAGTGCGCTTCGATGTGGGGACGTTAAAACGGGTACTCGTACATCAATCTACGACAACGTATCCCGTAATCCCACAAAATTGGTCGATCCTTCGTACCGACAGCTATATTTGCCATCGATGTTGCCGCCAAGAAGCGATTTCGGATAGTGTCGAACGGTTGATATAAAAACATCTAAAAAGAACAGTTTGTGATAATCCACCTTGTAAAAGTTTAAAATTCTGTTCAAAATTTCGATATTTATTCTTGGCATTTTAAAGTCTCATTAAACTTCCACAATTTTTGATAATAACAAAAAATGATTGCAATGAAACGTATTTATAGTATTGCTAAAACCATTCCTGAAGACCCCTCAGTGACTATATATGAAAAAAGCGAGAAAATGAATAAAGCCGTGCAATAAATTAGCTTATTGGTTCCTGTTCATTAATACACGATGGGTATAAAAGGGATGTTTTTAAAAGATATCTAACCGCAAGCGGTTATTTATTTTTAACCGCGTCCCCTACAGTTCCCATGCTATCTTTCTCTTAGAAGTGAATTGATCATATATTACCGACCAATGCATTTCCGAACAAACTTCGTAACTCTTCGTTTCCTACCGAAGGTGTTTATCGGAAAAGGACGAACATTAATTTGTTAACAAAACCCGTTCTTAGTACAAACTAATAAAGAGCTTTATGGTTATTTTTTTCGTTTCCAAAGTTTCTCAGTGATCAAATAAACATGTATTATATCATCTAGAAGAGTAAAACTGAATTAAATTAAAATTAAAAACGACCGTTTTGGAAGTTTAATGAGCCTTTAATTTTTAAAATATCCAACGTTCAGATTTACTTTTTCATTGTTAGTCGCCTACGCGTGGTATATGTGCACGTTGTTCTAAAGGAAATGACATTGTGCCCACTGATTCAAAAGGGAAAGTTATCTGTTACTTGCGGAGATGGGGTCTGCTCGAGTACTGGTTAATCCCAGGAAACAGTGGTTAGGTTAACTGATCGTCTGTTAGCGATCGTGGCATAAAAATGACGCAAAATATTCAATCAATCAATCAATAATGAGCAATGCAGTACATACATGTTCGAATCCAGACACGGAAGTAGTGTTTTCGTATTATTTAAAACAGTACAGAACATATTCAAAGTGTAACTTAAAGTGATTTGAAGTAAAGTGTTAATTAAAATCAAGAGAACAAAAGAATGTATTAGTTTAAAGTGTGTGTTATGACATTTCTCCGGTATTTCTTTTAGGTAAAATTATTTTATTGTAGTTTATTTTGAGTGGATAGTACCCTACAGTAAAGAGGTGTCGGCCCTTGGTCATTTTGTCGCACTGACTACTGTCATGCGTGTCATGTTCAACTGATGTACGAACAATGGAGACAACACAGCGCCAGGGGCCCTGGACAAATGCGGGTCGGTATAGTTCAATAAGATAAGAGCTAATATAAAGCACTACCGGGTTTGTTTTTAGGTAGGACCAGTATAGAGTGTTACATTTAGAAACCATCAGGTCAAACCTAGATTCGAACCCACGGTTTAGGTCAACACTACTAATATAATAATTGCACTGCCTTCAGCATGTTGTAGTGTAGTCGGGACACCAACATAACATTACGGCAGAACATCAATAAATCAAAAACCTGCCATTAGACAACCACTCAACACGCCAAATGTATGTGCGCATATACCATTAAATGTGTTGTGGTAGCATTTTTAGAATGCTCATTTTATCAATATCGTTTTTTGCGAGGTACTAAAACGACATAACGGCACAACATCATATCACCCACAGCCGATGTATGTGTAAGAGAATAAATAGCAATTATAGTTATAATTTGACAAACATACATTTGTATGTAGTTAAACTTCGGAATAGCTTTTGGTCATTAAACATATCATATAGCTGAATATTCTTAACTTACATGCTTAACATATTATAAACATGCAATATCTGAATATAATTTACAAAATACAATGTAATGAAATACAATAATGACCAACTACAGTACCGACACTATCAGGATGCCCTTCTTCATTACAAGACGTAGTGTATGATCGGGGTGGTTATTGCTATTGTGCTATATGGTCTTATCACCATCGAGTCATGATGGACCTCGACTGGGCCTTCCATGCTGGACAGGTCTTTATCGCACCGTTCCATGATCCCCTCTTCATGACCCATGCAGCCTCCAAAGGATTACTATCAGGTGGAGTATATTATGTGGAAATTAAAATTGTTTTTCCGTGCTTTTTCTGATATTCAGTACTCGGCAACCAATTTCAGGGTTAGCCATTAGTATTCGTTTCATTAAACACATTTTGTTATCGTCAATAATTTACATACATGTGATAGAAGGTTTACAAGAGCTTTCAACATATAAGGGATGATCCTATCTTATCACTGGCACATATCAAACTAAAAAAGTCTTAATATTCATACACAATATTTTTTTATATTATTGGTTCACATCACATTTCGAAACCATTAAAACTTTTGTATATGTATTAAGGTGGAAAAGTTGGTCTTGTGGCAGCCATAGTTGGAATGTTATCATACGCATCAACACATGACGGTGGGTTCTCGAAGTTCTTCATCAACACTGCCCAAGACTACAGTCTCATGCTTTCAGGTGTAGTTACCACCACCGTTTTGTACGTCATCGTGTCCCTATGTACCCAACCAAAACAGAAGACTCGCATATCAAATCAAACTGCATATAAAAAGATTGCAAATGACAAACACAAACGTAATATAAGTGAAAATCCAGACTTTAAATGGATGTCTAGACATAGATTTGCAGAAAACTATATGTATCGACAATCCATTGAATCTGTACCGTACCATTTACTTTGAAGAATTGGCCGACACAGATATGAGCTGATGAACAGATCTTAATACTAAACATAAGGAACACATATTGAAGGGTACAAAGCGTGTGTCTTATATAGCCACCACCATAATCATCGTTGTGTTTCTGATAATAGTTCCCGCGGTGGCGCTAGGTCAGGATGTTCTCAAGTTGGATCAGCTGGACACGTGGATCTCGGTTTGCCAACACTCGTGCTTGGTGTGCACGGTGTTTGATGTTTTGGTTCCACCCATTCTTAGGAAGTGCAGATCTGAAGAAACTATAAATTCAACAGGGCAATCCAGAAAAAACAAAAACTTTGGAATTTAACCATATTTGATTAGACACATATTTGTAATAGTATAACTCTTGTGAATATACTTTTTCATGTATGTTATTATGTCTGTATTTCTTCTATATATATATTTCCTATAAACATGATGGGTATTAATCTCGTACTTAGATATGCAAGCAGATTTTCCTTTTTCGTGACCTCGACATAATAGTTATAAAATTTATAACAAAATAATAATATGATAGTAATCATAATTGAATATTTGTCTAACCATAAAAGTCATTTGACTCCTTTGAATAAGTTGATCATCTACGATGACCCTTTAAATGTGTAATATGTATATAATCATATAGACAAATGACTTGTTAAAAGATATATAACTGTTCATAACGCCACTACAATAGTTATACCAGAATTGAAATCAAAATATATATTCTAAATAGGTTTATACAATTACCAAAGGTATGTTGAATATTTGTAATTTTAACTAACGACATCTTTTGTACTTGTATATTCTTGACAGTTAATCATTCGTCGCTGTTTTCCATAAAAAAACATTCCAAATATTAAACGCATCTATGCATTTTATGATGTTTGCAAATAATCTGAGTATCTAATGTCATAGAAGTTAATTAACTTTAAAGTCCTAAAATACATTCAATAAGTTTTTGCACACACATCATATATTATGCATTAGAAATAATACGAATACGTCACATAAATATCTAATGATTTCAAAGAAATACAATAGCGCACTTTTGCTTTGATACCTGGTAACAAATGTAGGATCAATCAGACAGAATGTTAACGGGGCAGTGTTATTGTGTATTAGCTGTAATACCAATGACAGTTATATACTAAACTGCATGTATATAATCATACTTTAATGAAATAATGATGTCTTTGATTCAAGTTAGAACAGTCCTGTTCTTATAATATTTTTATTATTAATATATTAAGTGTGCAAAAGTTTTTTTCTTATTTGAGTTAGAATAGTTTTGGATAAAGAAAATAATTATAAAATTAAAACAATCGCAATACTATTCTACTCAAGTTAGAATAGTCTTGCACTGAGAAAATTATCATCACACGATAGAATATGTTTGAAATAATTAAAAAACTTAAAAAAATGTTTTGAATATAACTAAATCTTTTGACAGATTGTGTATATAAGGAATTGTAACAAAATAACTTAAATTTTTCTGGGAAAAAAATCCAATATGGAATAATCTTGCGCCGAACTTAATATCACAGTTAGTTAAATATTATATCACAATTGATTGGTTAATTGACTATGGGTATACCTTTTATATATCACATGCAACTTTAATATCATTTCATAGCGCATACTTTATCATTTCTATCTCATTAGTGTTTGTATTTAATATTATGCACATTATATCGAATGCCGTAGGCGGTTAATTTAAAGCATGTTTTAAAGCATAGTAAACTTTAACTAACCGTTCAACATCAATACACATCATAAAGAAATTTATCTTTAGTTTTATAGCAACCAATTTGATTATATGATAAGAGCATTGTGCATACATTGTTCGGAGTGACTTTTAAGCATAGTTGTGTCTATTGTGTAGTAAATTACCGTCGATAATGTCGGTTACAACGGATTCAAATACAGTTTGCCTGCTCGATTTACCGTCGGCAACGGAATCTACCAGGTATTGTAATATTTTTACACTGACGATTTGAATACATTTGGCTATCTAGATTTATACATTTTATCACAGAATATTTAATTCGATTATGGCATAAATTAATTAACAGAGCATGTATTGTTTCATATTTTTCAATTAATTGTATTCAAGAAAAAGAATCAATCGCGAATTACTGATTAAGATAATTTTATTCAAACCTCACCGTTGTGATATGATTTTCACCAGATCCTTGCTTTGAAACCTCGATTTTGAATATTGCATCGATCAAATAATACTTAGTCTTTTAACAAGAGCGTTCGGAGGGACAGCGTGCTCGACTATTTCCATGCAATTCTAAAACAACAGCGTTTTCAGGATATAAGTACCAAATGGATAACAATTAAAAATCACTTCATTTGCATGACTAGAATAATATAAGTTGCTCAAGCAATACTAATTTACAAATTAAACATTATCTTAAATGATTCCAGCACAAATTAAAAATATAGTGTTAAATATAATTGAGATGATCTTATGTTTCAAGATTAATTTATCAAAGTTTAACATTTGCAATACAATTATGGATCAATAGTTAAAATAATCTTGTGCCAGCATGCACAGTTTTTCACAACTGGATACCCTTTCATGAAAATGAAGAAAAGTTTATTTATAGAAAATCAAACTTTCATGAAAATGAAAAAATAAATTTAAAAAGATTAAACATGAAAAACTGACCTTATTCGTCAAACATCTAAGCTCAACGCCTTGTACTAGAAACGTTTACCCATAAAACAAGATTTCAAAGTCTGAAAGGGCCATTACTCTGTCAATTTCAATCTAGAGTTATGGTTCTCTGTTTGTTATGTTGATGATACTGAAAACACATGATATATTTCATTCATATCCAATGATAGGTTGATGAAATATTATGTACCAGCTCAAAATCATTAACCTGCTAAAAGAATTTAACCAGATTTTAAAGGATCATTATTTGTTTTATCTCTGTGCGTTCCGTTGATGAAACTGAACACACATGTGAAGTTTGATTCATATCGAATGAGTGGTTGCATAGATGTCGAACCTTATTCAAAATTTCAACCTGAAAACATATGTAAAAAAAGGGCCGTAACTGTGTGAAATGCAACCCAAATTTATAGTTCCTGTCTCTGTGTGTTCCGTTCCGGTTCTTATATCTTATCTTGAAAATAAATAATTCTTCTATAAAGGGTATTATGACATTATTTCTGGACTGTACCTTTTGTAAAAAGGACTGGGTTGTTTGACATGTCCAGAATAAGTGGGTTATTGTTTCTTCCTGATCACAGTATGGACATAAGGGACTAGGAATAGCTTTGATTGTATATAATTATTTTAGTGGGTAATATTCTATGATTAATTCTGGTTTGAAACCATTGGAGAGTAGAACTATATTTGCATTTGAAAGGTGACATGAATATATCTTTCCAAGTTTCTTCTGAAATATTGTAAATTTGTTCCCATTTTTGTATTGCAGTTGGTTTTTCATAGTTTTTATTTAACAGACTATAAAAGTCCTTACCACCTTTTTTTTGACTTAAGATACATATTAACATACACGGGTAGTAGTGGGTGTTGTAGTTTTGTGTTTCCCATGTTAATTTCAGTATATTTAGCATATTGTTTTACTGCTTGGATTACTCCACGGAACTCTATGAAATCTGTTTTTATGTTGTACATGTTTTTAAATTCTAATTCTGTTAAAGATTCTCCTCCCTTTGAAAATATGTCATTTATAAAATACACCCCCTAAACATTCTAGATTTTTTTATTTATTGGTTCTCCACCTATTTGTAAATTTTCATTATGAAATATTGGTGTTTGAAGAAATTCTTCCACCAAGTTTATTTTAGTTTGTTCTGTTAAAGCCCTGTGTGCTTTCAGTACATCAATCCAAAAGGTATTGTTTATTTTATTAATATTTTTTTTGGTGAATGCGTTTCCATAGTTTAATAAATTTGGTAAACAAATAACGTTACCTATTATTTTAGTCCAATTTCTGTCGTTGCATAGCAGTCTTCTAATCCATGTTGCTTTTAGTACGTTAATAAATGCCTTAATGTTTATCATTTTTAAACCTCCTTCTATATATTGTTTAACAATAACAGTTTGTTTAATTGTAGCATTTACTTCACATAAAAAATCGTAAAATATTGTGTTTATTTCCTTTATAAGGTGATCTTCTGGATTTGGGAGAGAAATAAATAAGTGATTTAAAATAGGTAGTAATAATGTTTTTATGACTATTATTTTTCATAGAGGAGTTGATTATTTTTTTAATGTTATTTATCTTATCTTTGTAGTTAATATTATTAATTTTGTTAAGATCTACATTAAATTTTATACCTAAAAGTTTGAATTCATTATTCCCCCAGTGTAGTTTCCATTTAGTTTTTATTGTATCGGTACTGTATTTTTTATCCCTATCCAAACAACCTGCGTTTTTTCAAAACTAATACGTAGGCCAGAAATTGTTGCAAACCATGATAGTTATTTCAATGTTCCTTTAAGAGAAGAGTCTGATCCATCTAAAATTGCAGAAGTATCATCAGCGTATTGAGATATTTTGAACTATATACCATTAACTTTAATTCCCTTTATATTTTTATTATTTCTTATTTTGATAGCTAGTATTTCTGAACATAAAATAAATATGAATGGTGAAAGAGGATCACCTTGTCTGCAGCCCCTACCTATATTAAAACAGGACGAAATATTTCCCCCCTTGAGTAACAGCTAACGTTGACTTTTGTACAGAACCTGGACCCATTTTAAAATTGACATACCAAAACCAAAATATTGCATTACTTTATGGATAAAAGTCCATGAAAATGAATCGAACGCTTTTTAAAAATCTACCAATAAAAGTAATCCTGCTAAATTGTGCTCTTCTGCATAGTGTATGATATCATAGAGTATTCTAGTGTTTTTTCCAACAAATCTACCTGCTATAAATCCAGTTTGGTCTTTGTTTTTTAATTTATTTAAAGTTGATCTAATTCTGTTAGCTATAACCCCAGATGCTATTTTATATGTACAATTTAGTAATGAAATAGGCCTATAGTTTTTTACTTGATACCGTGATTTATTTTCTTTAGGGATACATGTTATAATACCTTGTTTTTGAGTAATTGTTCATTGTTATTAAAAACCATAGTTGATAGAGCGAACTACAAAACGTCCTATATATTGCCAGAAAACCTTAAAGAAATCCGCACTAAACCCATCGGTACCAGGACTGCGGTTATTCGACATTGATTTTAAAGAAGTGGTTGCCTGTTCATGGGTTAAGAACCCTTCCATAGAAACAGATTCTTCATTATTAGGTTTAAGCACAGAACAACCTTCAAGTTCCATTACTATATTTGTATCTAACAGTTCATTGTCTCTATTTGAATATAAAGTTTAGTAAAATAATTTGGCTTCATCTAAAATTTGATCTTGGTCGTTTATAAAAAAAACCATCTTCTTTTTCAATTTTTGGAATAGTTTTATTTAAACAGTTATTAGATTCCAAATTACAAAAATATTTACCGGTACTTGGTTTTTCATCCTCTTCGATAAGCTGTGCTCTTGATCTAATAAGTATTCCCTGCATTTTTGTTTTCCTTATATTTTCAAAAGGTTCTTTTTTCATATGTAACTGTTCAATGTTATTTTGCGTTAAATTGGATTCTAATATATCGATTTCTTCAACTAATTGTTTTTCTAACTTTTCATTTTCTTTCTTTTTAAAACATGAGTTAGAAATTGATTTGCCTCTAATTTCCATTAATAGTGTTTCTAAAAATAGTTGATCGCTTATTGAAAATTGAAGTTGGTCATTGGGAATATTTTTTATATTTTCAATTTGATATACTGGTAGTGCATATCGTAATTTAACTTCACTAATTTTACCTTTTATTGTTTTTAAATAGTCTTATGTCTTTAAGCAAACTATTATTATGTTTCCATAGTGGTTTTCCTTTTTTAAAAGTTGTGAAAGTAATGTTTAAAATAACCATAGAGTGGTCTGACCTATAGCTTGGAGTAATAGTACATTTGTTTACAGACGGTATTAAATTTTCAGTTATTAAAAAGAAATCCAGTCTAGCTTGTTTTAATGGACGTTTTCTTCTCTAAGTATACTTTTTAATATTTGGGTTTAATTCCCTAAATGGGTCAATTAAGTTGTATTGGTGTTTAATTTCTAATAACTTGTGATTTAGCATTAGTCATGCACTTGTAATTAAAGGAATCAACTTTAGGGTCGAAATCCCCACAAAAAATGATTGAGGTATTATCTTTAATAAAAGAATATAAAAAAAAACTAGGACAGTCCTGATTTGGACCATATAAAGAGACTAAAGTGAATCAATTACTATCAACAGTTAAGTCTATAATTAGGTAATTACCTTCCAGGTCATTTATATAATTATGCACTTCATAGTCAACGTTTAAATTAAATAATACTGCAACACATCTAGAATTGGAAGAGAATCAAGAAAATAAACAACGGTTACCCCATTGTGACTCAATAAACTTTTCAGATGCAATAGTGGAGTGTATATCATGCAGACAATATATATCACATTGTTTTGATTTTATGTAGTTAAAAACATCCAAACGCTTTTCAACCGATCCCAAACCCTGACAGTTAACAGATAATATTTTAACTTCCATGTTTACTGTTAAAGTAGATTAATGCACACAGGGGAGTCCAAATCTTAATAAATATATTGAATTGCTTCAGCAATTCATATGACTGCTGTACTTTCATTAAATATACTGCACAAAAATTCTGATATCTAATACATTAAGAGGTTATATTATAAAAAAAAATTTTGCTTAGGGGTAAGAATCTGCAATAAATGATTTTCGTTTTACAGTTCCAACAACATTTTTATTTAAAATAATAATAAAAAAATATAATAATAATAATAATAATTTTTATATATTTATCAATGTTAATTTCATTTTTTTTCTCACATATAATTTAAACCATAAGCCAATTATTTAATCCAAAATTATTTTTTACGTAACTGATAATTTGTAAGGTACTTTCTTTGGTTTACCAGAAAAGACAGACGGACATCTATATAACTGTGACAAAACTTAGTCCACATCCAGTAGTTTTTGTTAATTTAAGTTTGATTTTGATTGTTTGTTGTCTGACAGACAGACAGCCATAAGACACACACTGTATGAATAAATCTTTACCATAATTGAACAGACAGGTAAACAGACACACAATATAGGACATACTGACACATACTAATATGAATTTTACAATTATCAATCTATTTAAGGTTATCCATGTTGAGTGACCAGCCTTTAGATAGGTAGTTTGTTTAATTTGTGCATGGTAATAATTGACAGACTGACAATCAGAAAGTCTAGTTGGTGCATATACAGGACAACATCTAGCTATTTAAAACGTGTCAGTATTGCAAGCATACTTTGTTACATTCATTCAGTATTAATAATTAATTGTATTTGAAACAGACATGCACTGTAGGACAGAGGTGGACACATACAAGTAAAACCTCCATAATAAATAAACACTTGTCCATTATAGGACAGACATACAAGTATTAACACATTTACGGTTCGAATTGGCATACTTTACACGGTTTTGAGTGCAAATACATAGGTTATATACAATAGCATTAAATTGTTAAATTATCCATACATACATGTATGTATAATCACTTCTAACTGTCCACACAGGTATATATTTAGACCGTGAAGCACTTTGTTGATCATTATAGTTTATAGTATATTAATCCTGTTTTTTTCAGTAATATTTCATGGCATGCACCATTACACACAGCCACTGTTCCACCAGGTCCACTATTAGTATAACTGTTAATCATCACAAGTAACTTCAATAATTGAATAATAGTAGTCCTTCAATTATCTGTTTAAGAATTACAATTATTTATGTATTTGATTATGACTGAATAGAAACAAATCTCTTTTACACCCATATAACAACAACACAGTAAGTTATTAAATAAATTACCTTTTAGAATTTATAGCATTAATTATACAAATATATCCCAAATCACAAACACTGAGTAGGTCACTGATTTAGGTCCATATTGCGCATACGCAAATGGAAAAAATATCCAATATTGCATCATTAAATACTTGAATAATATCTGATAATACGAATTTGTCTGTTGAGTTTTAAATTCTAATGAAAGTTACTTTTTCATAACATCCTCAACTTTGTCAAATAAGTCAAACTTGTAGCGTTTGTCATTTGTTGTTTTCCCATACACTGATCCATTGAAGTACCATGCCTGGGTGATAGCAGAATGGTCTACGAGACGGTATTGTGACTGGTTACATCGTCTGCAAGACGGTTTCCCATGGCTTTGGAGGCAGATCTGTGGATCATCACCTTCGTTTTTTGGATGTTATTGGTGAACTTTACCAAAACAGGTTTAGGTGACCTACCTTGATAAAAAAACTTTAACCTGAAAACCAACGCAGACACCGAAACTGACACCGGGGCGAGTACAATAGCTCACTCCCTCGGGTTTTTATATCAGAATAAACCAACTGGACAGAATATACCAACACTGCAGTCATAATATACATCTATACAGATGTTTCTATATCAAAATATAACAACAAAGCGGAATATACCTACAAGGCAGTCATACTATACATATATAAATGTACAAATGTTTCTATCATAATATACCAACAATGACAGAATATACCCACAAGGCAATCATATTATACATTTATACAAATGTTTCTATATCAGAAAATACTTTGAAGACAGACTATATAACAAAAAGGCAGCCGCACTATATACATTTATACAAATATATCTATATCAAAATACCAACAATACATCATATATAACAACAAGAGACTCATGGGCCTTAACGGTTACCTGGTTATAAAAAAAAACAACTTTCCCATATATCTATTCAGTCATCAGAAATAAGGTTTTTTGTTAATAGTCTTATATAAATTTAGTAAAGTAAGTCCCACCCCCAGGGCCAAACTGTGAGACTCAGGGACATGAAATTCACAAATTTAATAAAGGACCCATAGTTGTCAATAATCACGCTCACCATTTGTTTCACAGTGCTTCCGATAGTAAGAAGACGATTTTAAAGTTTACTTTGAATTTGACTGATTTGGCCTCATCCCCGAGGGACCTAGGGGGTTGGAGACCATGTTATTCACAATTTTGATTCACCTATAGGTACCAAAGCTGCGAACAACATTTCGTTACAATTTAGCTTACGGTTTTTGAAAAAAGTCGAAATTGTGAATTGTTAACGGATGAACTCATTTTTTGTATGCCTCACCCACAGACCCAAACAGTAAGTCCTAGGGAATTGCAATTCATAAATTTTATTAAGGACATATATGTGTCCATAATCATTCTCACCAATTGTTTTATAGTGCTTCCTTTATTAAGTAAAATATTTTATGTTTATCTTGAATTTGACTGTTTTGGGCCTCACCCCAAGACCCCAGTGAGAGGGGGGGGGGGGGGGGGGGGCATGTAATTCACAATTTTGAATTACCTTTTCGTTCCAAAGCTGCAAACAACATTTCATTACGATTCAATTGAACTTATGGTTTTTGAGAAGAAGTCGAAAATGTCATTTTTTTTCGGACACACAGCGGACGACGAACGACGACAGGCAAAGGGCGATCGCAAAAGTCCATTGAGACAAAGTCTCAGGTAACCTTAAAAGGCAGTGATATTATATACATTTATATAAATCTATCTATGTCAGAATATACCACAAGACAGAATTTTCACCAACAAGGCAGTCATACTATACACATGCTTCTATATTAGAATATACCAACAACACAGCATATGTCAAGGAGACAGTAACTTTATACATTTTTTAGAAATAATTTTATATCATAATATACCAACACGGTATAATATACCTACCAAGAAGACAACAAAATCACACACGTGTACACATTTTTCTATATTAGAATATACTAACCAACAAGATAAAATATACGCACAAGACATTAAACTTTAGTAAATAGTTTTCTATATCTAAATAAACGAAAAAAATAGAATATTCTAAGAAAATCTACACAATTGCTGCATAATTTCAGACCTGCTCCGGACATCGAGAAGTACGAGACGGCCCTCTTGATGCTTGCCGGGTTTGCTGGCTTCTCTCTCATTATTGGGCTTGGATATAACGCACTACGGTAGGACTCCGCTTACTTGGTTATACGTCGACACGAAACCAGCTCATCTGATTTCCAAGTACATGTATTATATGTCATCTTGTAAAGATATGCGGTTTTCTTCTCAGTTTACATTCAAAAATGCTCTGTAATTTTCTAACACATTACAGGAATCTGACTGTATAAGTGGCATTTGTTAAATAATTTCACAGTTTACGTTACGTTCTATTTTTGTTAACTTTAAATACATTTTCATTTTACATTATTTCTGACATATGTTTAGATTATGCCAACACAGAATCCAAATTCAGCGATATAAACTCAGACCTTCGGTCTTTCAATAAGAAAAGAGCCATTATAGCTGTGGTAAATGGTTGCAGAGCATCTAATTTTGGTATATTTCATTGTTTTATTTATCATAAAAAACGTGAACTGTTGTGTCATTTTTGTTAATATTTTTGTGGTTGTTATTTTTGTTTAATTTTTAGGGAGATTTTTTTATTTCGTCAAATTCAATATGTGTCTTAGAAAAATTATATTATGATATAATTCATGTTCTAAAAACAAGCGCAAAGATACGAAATTAATTTTAAACAGTAAAAATAAACTGATAATAGTCATTAATGTGGGTTATATCTCATAATGGCTTTGTGTTCGTGAATGTATGAATACTATTGACTTGGTTCCTGAACAGGCATAAAACCGATTTCAAGATTTTATTAAAAAAACAAATGAGACCAAGTGTATTCAAACTTTATAAAAAGACCTCCGTAGCCAAATGTAAGTGTTTTCTTATTCAAGAAAAATAAAAAATCGAGAAATGAATGAAATTAGTACACGGACAATATTATACTGCAATTTTAATTTCATTTGGTTATTTCAGGTTTCACACATAAAACTGGCAAAGTAACCTCTAATAACTTTAACAAATTTATATGTTATCAAAAACAAAACATACTTTCTATATAAATATTGAGAAATCAAGAGAAAATAAACGTTTTAGATAAAAAAAAAACTGTGTTTTTGTTAAAAATAAATTTGAACAACTCATGGAGAAGTGTCAATTGTATTCATTTTGACTCTGATACATGTCTTGGCCATCGTGATAAAACTTTCTGATGAAGAGTTTATGGGTTGATAGAGAGCTTAGATAGACACGAAATAAATATGGAACCCATTGCCTTTTTATAATAGATTATATCCCTATGGTTATCCTTGGAGATATATACCGTAAGACCTACTGTGGCTTACTTTTCTAGGGTCACATATATTAAATCGCCGATAGCATATGTTGGGTCTCAGCTCAGTTTACAATCGTGAGAAATACACCTGTTATTTATGTACAAATCTTTATGCCTCTAGGGTTTTCTTTTAGCATAAAACTTGATACCATAAATAACATACATGTATGTTAAAAGTGAATGTTTGTCATGCTGTACAGGTAAATAACGTGCACATGTAATAGCTATAGGCATATTGGTGTGGTACTAATTAAGATGCATTGCCTCGATATGCATCGCGAGATAGCAAGCTTTGATTTATTATTAACGAAATGTTTTTCATGTCGTTTGAACGAAGTGAATTTGACGGAAAAAAACTCTTCCCTTATTGACTATAATGAATTTGAATGAACTGATATATTTCTTGGTATTATTTGAGATTTGGGAGATCTAGAGAAAGTACTAGACTAAGTGTAAATGATTTATTAAAGTTTTTTGTAGCATATGTACTGTGTAAAAATATGTAAGGTGAACTAAAGTTTACTATCAAATGTCAGTTAAAGACACATTTAAATGTAAAAGTACCTCTCATTTATTACCGGTAAAAAAAATGTAAAAGGGAATGTTTCACCTGTTTTGTAATAATATATTGTATGCAAGGGAATGCATCACCTGTCATGTTTATAAAATACTGTATGCAAGGGAATGTATCACTTGCCATGTTTATGAAATATAGTATGCAAGGGAATGTTTCACCTGTTTTGTAATAATATATTGTATGCAAGGGAATGCATCACCTGTCATGTTTATAAAATACTGTATGCAAGGGAATGTATCACTTGCCATGTTTATGAAATATAGTATGCAAGGGAATGTATTCTCCTGGTTTGTTTATAAAATATAGTATTCAGGGGAACGTATCACCTGTTTTGTTGATATAATATAGTATGCAAGGGAATGTATCACCTGTCATGTTTATAAAATATTATATGCAAGGGAATGTATCCCCTGTTTGGTTTATAAAATATAGTATGCAAGGGAATATATCACCTGTTTTGTTGATATAATATAGAATACAAGGGAATATATCACCTGTTTTGTTGATATAATATAGTATGCAAGGGAATGTATCACCTGTTTTGTTGATATAATATAGTATGCAAGGGAATGTATCACCTGTATTGTTGATAAAAGAATAGTATAGAAAGGAATGCAAAAATGTAAAAAATATACGTAAATGATTTTGTATCATATGCAGGTAAGCTATTTATGATACCTTTTAGCATTTTGTTTAACTAACATTTTATTTACAGTTAACCCTTGTTTTTTTAAACAATGATATGGTATATACATTGTGATAGATATTGTTCCGATGTTTATGTTTGTTTGTTTCGACCTTATTGTTGTTTTGACACCACACCGCTTGTTTGAACAATGATGTAGAACGATAATGCAACATATCTTGGAGACTTGTTTTTTATTGTTGTTTTTTGTATCTTTGTTGTTAGTTCTGTTTGTTGTTTTTGACAATGATAAGAAGAGCATCCACTCATAAATGTCATTGTTTATAGCGATGTTTGTTCACCAATAGCGAACACATTTCTTGATATTGAGAGTTCATGTTACATGTCAATTTAATTGCTGTAAGTGTACATATTATATCTTGGAGGATATTTAATTGCTGTAAATAAGCATATTACATTTTCGAGGATATTTAATTGTAAATTAAAAGAAGAAATTATTAAATTAGCTATACATGTACTGTTTGGTGTTTTTTATTAAAACCATGAAAATTATTTTCAAGTACAGTTCTGACTTGATTCAGTTTCTGCTCCCCCGAGTGTTATCATTAAACAATGGTTAATTAATTCTAGTATCTTTATTTCAGTTAATGTTATGGGCATTCCATAAAAAAGAAAAGATCCATACACATGTTCTAGTGTCTTCTTTTTAACAATTTAAATGTAATTACATATTTTTTAAACTATTTCTGTTTGTTTACTGAATATTTTACCCGTGCTTACTATTTCAGGAAATATGTTTTCGGAGATTTTCATAATCTCGATACTATTTTTGACGCTGGTGGGCGTGTTAGTTTAAGTCTTACAGCAGTTACTGTGACGTCACAACTGTTATGGCCAGCCGACTTTTTACAAAGTCCAACACTAGCCAGTAAGGTATATATGCAATATATTTTCCCCATTCAATTGAACTTTTAGTGTGTTTTTTATATATAAACATACAATACATTGAACCTGTGTAGCAAAATGACCAAGTGCCACAACTCAACAAGGTAGAATATAACTATAACTCAACTAAAATTTACAATTTTATTTTTACATGAAACAAAATTATGAATATATAATTATACAATATACACAAATCAACAAGATTTACTCAGTATGAAAACTAATACCGGTCTTATGATATTCTAAGATGTTATCGTGTTAACACTGTTCACTTTAATCAGCTTTTGTCTACTCAATGTCGCAAAATAAACTGCTATTCATTAATTTGTTACTGAAGTCGCGATACAAACTGTTAGTCACTAATACATCGCTGATGTCGTGATAATACTGCTACTAATTATTATATATCACTGATGTGGCAGCGCACACTGCTACTAACTGTTATATATCACTGATGTCGCAATGCAAACTGCTTTGTAACGTTAATGAATAATTTAAATGAGGTTAATACTTATCAAAACACTACGTTTGCGTCCGAATGCGTAGGTATATCTCCAACCGTCACTTCCGGTGATGGATGTATCCACAGGAGTTACTCAGACTCAGATTCCCAATTTACTCAATATGCCATAGTATAACGTTGATCACTTACCATCTAACTATTTCATGATAGTTTCAATATATATCATTATAGTAAAGTCATTCATTTCTTACCATCTATCATATCTTATGGTAGTTTTATCAGTGTATATTAACAGTGCATTCATTTCTACCATCGTCTATTAATTCTCGTGGTAGCATATGCATCTCTACATATTTGCACGTATTACATTATAAAAATTGACGGACAAATTTTGTATCTATTTTCTTTGCAAAACACAGAATACATTTAAAACAATTTAATTACATATGTCACACTTTAAAATGCCAATTAACAGCAATTCATTAGAACACAATTACATAAACATTTCAAAATACGTTCCTAGACTCCTCGGCCTACATCCTAATACATACACAACTCTCAATACTGCGGATATAAATTTTAATTCACCACATTCTAGTCTGAATATATATTAACCATTTATACAAATGTATAATTAGTTCTGCTTCTGTCGAAAAATAGTTTTTAACATGCTGACACTCTTAATTAATTTTTTATAAATGTATAAACGAAGTGCATTCAATATATTCTGTCAATGGTGTTCGGATATTTAAGATTTTATAGGAACGGGGTTATTTTTAGGCCACCCCCGCACCGATACACACTTTTGAAGTATTTATGTTAACGACCTAAATAACGCAAAGTAGTCACCCCTTGGTATAATCTCAGACATTGAAAAGGCACAAAGGCATTTCTATTTGCATAGCGTTTACATGAGAGCATTTGTTTTAGCATGTGAATTAGAATAAACTCACAAGGCTTAAGTCAGGGGGTAAATGGAGGGGGGGGGGGGGGGGGGATTGGTTAAACCTGAATAACATTGTCTTATTCTAAGAAAGATTGTACACATTTATTTTTGTGGGCAGAATCATTGTCATGAATAAGCTGTATGCCTGCCAAACCTTTATTTTGGCGTTTATTTTGATAAAACGTTTTGACATGTTTAAGTATTATTATCTTTGTAAAACTGCTTTGTAATTGTTTTACCCTCTTTGTTAAGAATTTGTATAACAGAACGACTAGAATTAAAGAAAATGGTATATACGTTTTTATAAAACCTTCTTGGCGCTTCTTGTACTCTTTACTATGACCGGCCTAGCATGATATTTACTGAGCCATTGTTTGTTGTTATTGCGCCGTTGGGGCTCAAAATAGGAATCCCAAGTTTCATCCGCAGTGAGCAAGTCAGAAATGTTTCTATTATTACAATCTACTATGGTACATGTACAATGTTTGCACTTCGTGTAAAAGAGTTCTATCTCAAACTTTGTAACAGCGTTTGCACCTCGTGTCGGCAACAGGCTTGTGTACATTGTTCGTCTCTCGTTTAGAAATAAATGGGTTTATTCCCAGAACTATGTGGTACCAAAGACTTTAAATCGTTTTATTCTAGTAAATAGCTACTTTGATCATATATAATGGTGTACATTAGTTTTAGAACACGCCGATCCGGTGTCAGTATAACATGGTTTAATAGTAGCATATCGAGTTACATACTACACGTAGCATGATGCCTAGATGTGTCATCACATATCATACTGTCAGAAATTGACACCTCTCTGAAATCGTAGTTAAATCAGTATACTTCAATATACGCTTAGAACATAAGAAGAAGCAGTGATTGTTTTCCAGGTTGGTATTGGCGGTACGCTATGGTACACTTTGGCCATCGTAGTCTCTATGTTCATGTTTCCTGTGTTGTGTGTACAGCTGAAATCACGTGCACCAGGTGCAAAGACGTTTCCACAGGTAATTTAAGAAACATTTATATCCGTGTATTATATGTATGTGATAGGCTTGTATTTTTGTCCTGCGAACTAAAAATGGGATCAGTAATATCAAATCATCTCAATAACAGATCGACACAATGCGCTGGTATGATGCATATATGTCGTAAAGCAAATAAAAACAATGTTGGTGTGCCTTTTTAATGAAAGTATTGGTATTCTTTAGATACAGAGTGCTTAACTTCCCACTACATGTATATCATCCCGACATTGAGTTGACATATGGGCTAAAGTAGTTTTTAATATGTATCCGCGGTTATTTCTTTGTGGGCCTTGCTTAAATGCTTAATGCGTTTACAGAGTATTGTTTACGACCATTTTGTTTAACATAAACTCTATTCATGCACAGAACAATCGTGGTGTGCAAACTATTATGTTTTTGGAATAAACATGCAAATACATTAACTAATCAATAAATGTTATGACATTGTATTCGTAATGGTGATAATACACGGATCACTCGATTGTTTTCGGCTAGTTTCTATGTTATTAGTCACAACCAGCTGGTTGCTCTCTTCTGCAAGATTAATTCCTCGGATAGCTTTCTTTCTTCCTGTACCTCCGATGCCATTTTACATACTAGAATCTTCAGTTTAGTAATAATCGAAACTTGCTCTTTTCGGACCACATCACACTATTATGTATCAACTTCGAATGTTATCTTTTATTTGGAATGATCACCAAGTACCATGCTTGTAAATGTTGATGTCGTGGCAGTCATGTTTCGTTCTTGAAGAATGAAATCAATGATTGATCATTTCGTTTTCTAAATCTTATATACATATTAACAATAGGCCGGGACAGAACAACATTTCTTCTATGAACTGTTCCTATGTTGGTTTCTTGATTTAAACATAAATTGGTTTTCAGTAAGGGCAACTGAAATAGTTATTGAATACAATACACAAACGAATGCTCTCTCTCTCTCTCTCTCTCTCTCTCTCTATATATATATATATATATATATATATATATATATATATCTTTCTCTCTTCTGTTGTTCTGTCTATCTAGCTGCGTAAGAAATCTATACTATCTTATAAAATCCAAGGTAACAATTCAGTGAATGCATATCTCTAACGCCAGGTGACGTGACTGACTGCTGACTAGCTTATTTCTGGTCAGATAACTTAATGCAACAATAAGGTAAACTTTAACTAATAGGTTGATATTTTGTTTATTTATAAAACAAGTTTATATTTTAAAGCGGTATTGAAGTGTTGGTAAGTTTGCAGGATAGTCCAGAATTATGTTCACCTCTGCATGCCGGGTACTTGTTTTAATATTTTATTTTACAGATAGCTTACGCAAGGTTCGGAAAGGCTACGCACATTATGTTCTGTGTCATTGCTCTCTTTACAAATTTGTTCATCTTAGCAAACCTTATACTGGCAGGTAACATATCACTTAAACTTAAAATCTATTTTGAACACACTAGCAAACCTAGATTTATCATTTCGCCAAAAGTGGACCATGAAATCATGTAATAGAAAATAGTTGAAATGTCACCACGCCACGAAATCGTAAATGTGTCTCTCCGTGGTGGTGAATTTAAATTGCTTAAGAACCTATAATTGCGTTTTTCTCATTCCATTAATATTTTACTGATCAGATATCTTCATGTATAAACTTTAATTATCTTTCATTCCTGCTAAACGTTATTTGTTACATAGTTGCTTATATTCTTCTGACAAATGAGCCATTTAATAGAAAGGTAAATCTTCCATAATACGGAAGTTACTACGCTTTGCATGTCAAGTTGGTGTTTAAAACGTTTACGACGTTTTTCAAACAATCGGTAACATACAAAATCGGCCGCTTTCTCGACTACTAATTTTTTGTGTTGGCACTTCAAGTGAATCCGAAAGCCAAATGTATCAAAGTCCCGCCTCACGACGTGAGCCAACGAAAATAAATAATAAAGCGCATGATGAAATTGCAAAGTATGATTGTTACTTCCTGTCTTTGACTGCCTCTATACCAAGCAAATAAGCGCAAAGTAACTGAATTGCTTCAACCCTGTCGGAGTTTCTAAGCATCTCGCTGTTTTGGAGTTAAATCTCACCCTCGTATGTCACATCCGGATGAGTTTTAACAGAAAACAGAATACACTCTAGTTTACTTTGGATTTAAGCATATTTCATTGCTTATTATCACAAATAAAAACATATCAAAACATCAATACATGTGCATGCAAAGACAAACAAAACATGAAAATCAAATACAGGATATATAATCGAGAGTGAATATGACAATTAAATGATCAAGTCCTAGTATTTAATTTTAATCTTCTTTCTTTAACAAGCAAAGCTTTTCATGGGCCGTGCAAGTTTTCTGTCAGTTAATATGTCTTTTTTGGTGTATTTAATGACTTGTGACATTATTATTATCATCAACATTACTATGCTTAAATCGCACGTGTCAATGTAATTAGAACCCCCTTCTCAGATGAAATATCCATCTAGTCTTCGTATAGACACTGTAATTCTGTAAGTTCGGAACAGTGACTAAATGTATTCAAACATTATAATAAGACCTCCGTAGCAACATGTAATTGTTTCCTTATTCAAGAAAACTAATGTTCGAAATTGTATAGGAAATTACTGAAATCGGTACACGGACAATATTATACATCAATTAAATATCTTTTTTTTTCAGGTTTAATACATAAAACTGGCAAATTAACCTCCCGTAAATTTAACCCATTTATATGTAATCAAAAACAAAATACACTACTTAAATAAGTAGTGAGAAATTAAGAAAAACTTAATGGTTTAGAAAAAAAATGTTTTTGTTAATAAAATTGATTACCTCATGGAGAAGTGTAAACTGTATTCGTTATGACTCTGATACATATCTTGGCCATCGTGATAAGAAGTTTTGATATAGTGTTTGATAAGTTTGATAGAGAGATTAGTTGAACAGGAAATAAATTAGGGAACCCATTGTTTTTTTTTATAATATATTATATCACTATGGTTATCCCAAGATATATAACCTGTAATAAAGGAACTTTTCAAGTTAAAATATTTGTCGAAAGGTCAAATGAGGCTTATTTGTCCAGGGTCACATATATCCAATCGCCGACATCATAAGTTGGGTCCAACCTCAGTTCACAACGTATCTTAAATGGGAAATATACACGTTATTTAAGGACAAATTTACATGCCTCTGGGGTTTCCTTTTACCATAAACTTGATATTATAAATAATATAATATGTGGTCTAAAGAGCTCCAGACCGTAAATACTCGTACATACTAATTTTATATCCTAGCAAATGAACAAACACTGAACGACAGCGAAATGTTTACTTTTATAATGTGTATACTGTGCATACCATATAATTAAAAGATAGATAAGCTTATAATATATATTATTGCATTTTCTGTCCATGAAGCTATTTGTTTTGTACTTAAGATATATTTTAAAGGCATAGAAATATATGTATTTTAATTCTATACCAGTATAGGGTCGTTCGCCTATTCCAGACGTTACCTAGGGACCGTACAACGTACTATACAGTTCAAAATTCAAGGCAGTTATTAAAATAAAAATAATTGAATTTAAACGATAAAAGCAAACAAATAACAAAATATTCCGCATGAAGATCGAGACATTACAAGACGCTCTCATCGCAACAACTTTCGTTCCTCAACCTATTTATTCAAAAAGATTCTGATTTTTCTTTCTCTTTTGATGAATTAATTCAGAATTAGGTTTATGATTGCATGAATACATTATCATGTTTGCAGTGTTTTGTACAATATAGACATGTATCAGGTTTTCCCTCAGGAGTTTCTGAAGGCATGTTGCATTAATACGACGGGGTGTTGTTTGTTTTTAGATTTACATTCATGAATGGTGCATTTTCAAGTATGTGTTTCTATTTAATATTGTTGTCATAAAATGAATATAAAGGCATAAAAAGTGTGATTATCTAACTTTATTTCTTTACCTTTATAATATTTATACAATAACAAAAAATAGTTAAACATGTGTTTATCGTAAGTATTAATTGAAAAAGCAAAGCACGAGTTCTAATCTGAGGAAATAAAAGACCCAAAGTCAATATGGAAATGTATTTTTTCCTTAAGTCCTTCAAACACAACATTAAATTCAACAGTACTTTATTCTAATGATGGTTTAAAAATCACAAATCCTCATGATGTTGCAAATGAATTTAATGATTTCTTCACTTCTAGTGTAAAAAGTCTTAGAAGTCAGTCCTGTGAACAATCTTCAATTTTTCAAGAATTAAAGACATGTTCAAAGCAGCATCCACATGAACAGTATTTTAACTAGTCAATAAGATAACCCTTTTTAAAGAACTATATAATATTGATATAAACAAATCTTCTTGCCTAGATAACATAGGCCCTAGAATATTATGATAAAGTGCACCAGTGACCTGCAATACTTTCTTCATAAACTTATATATTCAATAGTCATAGAAAGTGGAAATTGCCCTCAACTTTTTAAAAATGCAAAAGACACTCCTATACAAAAAAGGGCGATCCAAACAACTTTATAAGTATATGTCAGATTTTAACCTTTTACATACATCTCAATCTGGGTTTAGGCCAAATCGCTCCTGTCAAACAACACTAATGAATATAACTGACAAATGGCTTCAAGAAATGAATGATGGAAACATAAACAGAGAAGTATTCTAAGATTGAAAAATAAAATCTGCATCCATTTGCTGTTTATGCTTTGGTGTCCCCGGACATTCTTGTTGTGTTGACTCATGTGATGTTGGTGCTGGCTCATCAACTTGAATGCTGACCCTTAAAAAATATTTTGACAGCTTCTGAAACAATGTTTACACTAGCATTCAATTAGTTAACAATTATTTGAATAATTCTTTAAATCAAGTCAAGGTGTAAATCTGAGCCAATCAAGATGGAAACTAAGCTGATTTGATTATTATAAAAAATGTTCTAATTCAATCATGATATATATCACGAAATTACCATGCCAATCCCTTGTCCTAAAATTCTAAGGTCAACTAATGAAAAACAGAACACATTTATGAAATACATACATGCTGATCGTTTCCACAGCTGGTCGTTACTTTTTGAAGAATCTCGTAATATCCCCAAAAGTTGCATTTCGCTTTCGTGAAGACACAATTTCAATACAAGTTGTTTATCGGAATTCATTTTTAATAATGAGATTGTGTTTTTCGTATATTTAATACAATCCATCGTGCCGAGTATTGTTGTCCACTCAAATATACCCGTGAAAACAAACATGTTTAATGACATATACCCTCTCCTCTTATTAACGAATCTATTGTCTTGATTTAAACCATAAAATACCTAACATAAAGGTAGCGACACGTGCCTATTCAATATATTGTCTTGATAATACAACCTGTGAACGGTCACGTCGTGTACCTGTCCCTACTTGACCCTCCAATTAACACATTCATTGTTTCCATAGTCATTGGAATAAACAAACCAATTGCAATCAACAGTTTTTTTTAACAACGTGGCAGATTGAGGAGTGGGTGTGGTCAAATCAACAGATTCGCAGTGATCTTGCGTACAAGTGGCTAGTTACAATGTTACTCGTCAGTATTACACTTGATTGATAGGTATACCTGTGACGTAATAATGTCAGCGTCATGGAGAGATACATTTTACAACAAACTCAAACACATTTTACGACAATCAGAAAAAGGTCTACTGCTTACTCTGACAGATCAAAGAAATAGCCGTCTGTGTGCAGTAAAATCTGCACAGTAAACGATAGCGGGTGGTATGGTTGTTATGATATCGGCCCATTATGCGTGGATTTTTGAGACCTGATCAATTTGTGTATTGTTGAAGTAGATATTTATAGTCTGTCGATCCGGGAATTAAGGCATGTCGTGCCGATTACAACCTGTCGCAAAATGACCGGCGACTTTGAAGGCATGTCGCGTGTGTATTGTATTGCACGTATTGTGGTAAAATTCATATTGATATATGTGTTAAAACGGTTTCCACCACAATACCTACTTGTACAATATACTCCAATAGTTTAATAACACACTATAAAATAATCCAATAGTATAATTATTATTACTATAATTATAATTATTATTATTATTGTTATCATTGTATCATTTCTACTCTTGGTATACGTTTGGAACAAGAACAAAACCATACAACATTATTCATTTTGTGTATTTGTGCAGGTCAAGCTGCCGTTGAAGTGCTTACCAAAGATGTATCCAGCGAATTCGTCGTCATGGTTTTAGCAGTACTGTTTGGTTCATACTGTCTAGTTGGGGGACTTGGAACCACTTTCTACATATCGTATTTCAATACAGCACTCATTTTCATCTCAACATCTGTTTTCATTCTCAAAATCACCTACTTAGCTGAACCGGATGTGGAAACAGATACTTCAACTGAATCCCTTTATGATGCCATGTCGTGTTTAAAAGGTCCGGAAGGGAATTTTCAACAGTCATTTCTAACCTTTAGGACAGAATCCGGAATTATTTATGGCGTCGTGATGTTTTTTATGGTAACTGCTGTTACGTTCTGCGACCAAGCCAACTGGCAAAGTAGAATAGCTGCCAAGCCTAAGGAGGGAATGATTGGATATCTGATTGCAGGGTTTCTGTGGTTCGCCATACCAACGTCCTTCTCTTTCGTGTCTTCGATGACGTACAAGAACCTCAGTTTCAGGAATGGAACTAATTTGTTGACTGATGAGGAAATCAACAAAGGTCTGTTTTATATAACAATTATTTATATTTCAATGTTCAGAAGTCTTTCCTTATTTCTATTTTACTTATTATTTGTTTTGTTTTTATTGCCAATTTGGACACTACACATACTACTTGCAGGTTACATCGCTCCTTTTGTAATCCAGACGTTACTAGGCAAAGAAGGTTCGTTTGTGTTTCTAACCATGTTAACAATGACGTTGATGTCCACAGGATCCGGAGAAGTGATGTCAATATCATCAATTCTAATTTACGACATAGTGAAGATTTACGTACGACCATTCAGGTAATGTATATCTAGTTAACTATCGTGTTACATTTCATAAATTACCCTGTATAGTAAAATCATTACTGTAACACAGGAAACTACAGTTTAGCGTTAAAATGGAACTTGAACCTGTCAAAAACGACGATACGTCTCCAGTTTGCACGGCTTTCATCGTCATGCGATGAGTGTAACCATGCGTATCGATGCTGGGGTGTTAATACGATTACTTACACACAAATTGTCTGTAACTGTGGTACGACAAACTGGTCGACTATATTTGCCGTCGAAGTTGCTGTCAAGAAGCGATTTTGGATATTGTCGAACGGTTGACGTTAAATCGTCTAACAAGAGCAACTTGTTATAATACAACTTGCGAAAATCCTAAAAAAAATCGAATTTCGTTATTAAATCTTGGCATTTTTCAATTTTTAAAATATCCAACGTTATGATTTACTTTCTCATTGCTAGTCGACTAAGACATGAATTGGTGCAATGTTTATATCAAATTGACAGCGTGGTAAATGTACACGTGGTACTAAAGGAAATGTACGGTTTACTGCCTTACATGTAACAACCGGTTGATAACGCTCGGTAACTACTGTAGGGTATTGATACATACATGTTCTATCGTGCTATTAAGTGAGGTTCTACCATTATAAAACCTGTGATGCGTTTTCATTTGTCTTGATTTTTTATTCACCAATCTAAAAAGGTTAGTATCTCTTTGAATTATATGGAAATTACTTTAACAGACAAAACTTACAGCCGACAGACTGTCCCCTCTGCGGTAAAACTAAACTGCAACATATTTGTGAAGAGAAGGAACGTGATAGATGCCAGTGCTGTTCGTCTGATGGATGTGCAGACTGTGTGGACGACGTTAAAACAGTATTGTCAGGAAAACTTGGCTATGGCTTTCAATACAAGTGTCTGGTACACAGGAAGGTAGCTTTATAGTTATTCAGAAATTAAAATTATTGACTATATTTCTTGCAAGTTCTATATTATTTTTAGCTCGATTGTGATGAAAGCTCAGAACTTATATGAACCGCTCTCGAGTCCGTTTCTTGGGTAGAACCAGAACTGAGTGTTGTTTATAAGAGGCATCGGGTTGAGCTTGGGATCGAACCCGCAACCTTTGGCGTGACCAGCCAACACTCTATCCATTAGACTACCCTCGCCTATATTTTAATGCAATGCATAGAAAAAAAATAAAAAAGCAATTAATGATAGAGGACTGATTATTGCAAAATACATAGTTGACGGGAGCGAGCAACACTATCACTTCTACACTGCCCTCAACGTGTTGCAGTTTAGTCAAGACACCAACATACCATCACGACAGAAAAACCAACGGATTCAACACATCAAAACACCTGCCATTTGGCAATCGTATTTAAAAGGTGCTGGAACAACATGACATCATATGACCCACCACCGATTTATATGCGAGACAGTAAATATCAATAGTTATAATTTAACTTACATACATTGGTATATTTTTAAACTACGGAATAGCCTCTGGTTATTTAGCATACCACATAGCTTAATACTCCCAACTTACATGCTTCTAATATTATGAACATGTCATTACCTGGTGATAATTTACCAAATACTATGTAATGGAATAAAATAATGACCAACTTCAGTACCGACACTATGAGGATGCCCTTCTTCAGTACAAGACGTGGTGTATGGTCGGGGTGGTCATTGCCATTGTGCCATATGGTCTTATCATCAACGAGTCGGGCATGGACCTCAACTGGGCCATCTTTGTTACACCGGTACTCATCGCACCTTTCGAGGTTCCCCTCTTCCTGACATTAGCATGGGTCCGTGCAACGTCAAAAGGTTTACTATCAGGTAATATTATGTGGAATTAAATAGTTGTTTTGCAGTGCTAATCTGGTTTTCAATACTCAGCTACAATTTTATAAATTACTCATTAGTATCCGTTTTATTGAACACAGTTTGTTATCTTTAATAAACTGTATACATATGATAGAAAAATTTCAAGAGCTTTCAACATATAAAGGATGATCTAATCTATGACACCTATCAAGTCTTAATAACCATACTTATTTATTCATATTTATTCACATCACATTTCAAAACCATTAAAACTGTTGCATATGTATATATACTTTTCAGGTGGAATAATCGGTCTTGTGGCAGCCATAGTTGGAATGTTATCATACGCATCAACATATGAAGGTGGACTTTCAAAGTTCTTCATCAACACTGCCCAAGACTGGAGTCTCATGACGGCTCTTCTTTCAGGTGTCGTTACCAGCACCGTTATATCCGTCATCGTGTCCATGTGTACCCAACCAAAACAGAGGAATCACCAATCGAATCAAACTGAAAATGGTCCATATAACTCTAACCTACATGGGTGTTTGGACATAGAGTGGCAGAAAACTATGTGCATCGACAATCCATTAAATCCTTACCGTGCCCTTTATTTTGAAGAACTTGCCGACACAGATATGAGCGAACGTACAGTTTTAACTACTCAGAATATGGATAACATATTCAAGGGTACAAAGCGTGTATCCTACATAGCCGCCGCCATAAGCTTTGTTGTGTTTTTGATAATAATTCCGTCGGTTGCGCTAAGTGAGGGTGTTCTAACTGTGGGTCAGCTGAACATGTGGATCTCGGTTTGCCATCACTGTTGCATGGTATGCACTGTGTTTGTTGTTCTGGTTCCACCCATACAGGAGGGAGTGCAGATCTGGAGAAAGTATCAATCCAACCGGACAATCAAGAAAAACGAAAACAGAAATTGTCTATTGGAATTGAACGAACTTTGATTTGATACATAGTTGTAATTATGTTATAGTATAATGCTTGTTAATATACCTATGCATGTATGTTATTATATACGCGCCACTTCTATATATTAATTGTCTATAAACATGGTGGGTGTATCTTACTTAAATATATAAACATGCAAGACTATTTTGTTTTCGCAATCTTGACATAATAGTCATAAAATGTATAAAAAAAGAAAAATAATATTAATAATAAAATATTTATCCAATGGGAGAACTCATTTGAATTATTTGAACAAGCCAAGTAATATGTATACAGTCACATAGATAAATGACTTGTTACAAGATGTAATACAGTTCAATACGCCACTGCAATATTTCTATTTAAAGATTGAAATCAAAATCTGAATTCTGAATCGATTTATAAAATTATAAAAGGTTTGTTGATTCTATTGTTTGCAAGTTGTAAACTTGTATATTTCTGACAGATAATTATTTATTGCTGTTTACCATGACAAACTTTACAGATATTAACGGCTCATTAAACTTCAGAAACAGTTCTTTTTAGTTTTAACTTAAGTCAGTTTTACTGTAATAGATGATAGAATACATGTTTATTTGATCACTGAGAGACTTTGCATACGAAACAATAAATATAAAGCACATAACTAGTACATCATTTAGAACGGGTTTTGTTAACAAAATAATGTTCGTGTCTTTTCGATAAACACCTTCGGCAGAAAACGGGGAGCTACGACGTCGGTCGGTTATATATGATCAATTTACTTCAGAGAGAAACATGGGTATGGGGAACTGTGGGGGATGCGGTTAAAAATTAAATAACCGCTTGTGGTAAGATGGAACATCCCTTTCATTCCCCTTAGTGTATTAATGAACTGGAACACATGAGCTAATTTATTGCACGTAAGCGAAGAAACGTTCATATAAAATTAGAAATAAAACTACTTTTTTTATAACTATACGGTCCTTGGTATCCTCTCAATATTGACTGTGATAAAGTGATTTGTGAAGTAATACCGCGTGCGATAGTATCACGCACATATGCAAGGGGGGATCCTGAGCAAGATTTACAAGACCAAACAAGTATTCGGTACTCGTTGTTTTTCAGTGCGTATTTATAAATGATATAATGCGTACTACGATCGATACAGTTTTATTGCAGACATCAATATATTTAAAAAAGAGAGAAAACCCAATAACGATACATAATATTAGTCAAGCCACAACTGTTCTTATCCTGCTAATGAACCCCTTATCTAACGGTCTTAATCCGCACACTACCACTGCAGTATTCATTTGTGTACTTCCGGACACCGGCGGAGGTACAGTAGTAAAGCTACCGAGTCATTACGGAATTACAAAAACATAAACAAAAGTTAAAAGTTCTGTCCGCTCGTCTAAGAAATACCTATTCGATCAAACTTATTTATTTTCTCACTTTTTTTAAAAACAGTCACTAAGTGGTCGACAGGAATAGTTTGAGCATAATATAAACACATCCTATTAAAATCATTTTTGTTATTATCAAAAAGTGTACATTTTGGAAGTTTAATGAGGCTTTAAATCATCCATGCATTTTAAAATGTTTGGAAATAGTAAGAGTATCTAATGCCATAGCAATTAGCCAAATACAAGAGAGGGAGTTCAACTTGAAAACTCAGTACGTGTGAATAAGTCACCTGTGCATAGGAACTTTTAACATCAACTGGGCTGTAAGGCATTTAGAAAAAAAGATATCTCTCTGAATTTTTATCAATGCAAAAAGAAGCTTGCATCTGTGAAAGCAATCCAGAATTTGATTCTGAATGACTTGGAAAATCGACCAAATCTCATCTCAAAGGGCAAATGGCCTAAATAAATGGATTTTAATCCATAAGAAAACTTTTTATACCCCCGCCAAAAAAATGTTTTGGGGTGGCATATAAGTTCTAGTAACATTATTTACAGCCTTACATTTTCAATATACAAAAAACATTAGAGTGAAGATTGCATTTATAACATTCAATAGGACGTAAACCAACAAGCAAAAAAAGAAGAGATAAATAAAAGAAAAAATAATTAAAGTAAGTGATAAAAAAAGAGAAAATACAGAAGTGCTGTCATAATATCGTTCCGGTGCATTTAAGGACGGCATAAAATTAGGTATCTGATGCCGAGAGTCAATTGTTGACAAAACGTTTCGTGTCTTTAACGAATGTATTGTTTTACTTGTATAAATATAAAAATATTTGTGTCATTTGTATACAAATATGTACTCTCACCAAATAAAAGCACTCGTGTACTTAATGGTTGAAAACGCCGTGGAGAACGAAAAACAAGAAGTTGTTCATCAGTATACATAGAACATTGCATAAAGTAGTGCTCGATGTCTTCTTTTTCATTACCACATCCGTGGCGTCTTGCATCAAGTGTTTTAAGAATTTTAAAAAAGTATCAAACTTAAGGTGACTACATCCGTTTCTCAAACGAGCGTGGAGAACTGATAAAATTCGACTACTAGTTAGATAATACGATGGTACCATTTGCGTTTTAAAATACATGTTTGTTATGTGTGTTTTACGAACAAATAACGTCTTTGAGATAAAAATATTACTCAGGAAGTGTACTCCAAATAGATACGCATGACAGAATAAACGATTTGCAAATAGTTGTGTTCTTGTGTTAGAAAGAAGAATTTCGTAAGTTGAAAGATGTATTTATTACTACTGTTCTGGAAAAAGAGAACATAAATAATCTGGCAGAATTCCTGTTTTAGGTTTATATGCAATAGTATATTTTTTATATTTTCTTCTTTCTGAAAGCGATAACCATCAGATTTCAGTGTATAACTTATCTATAAAAACCGAACGTTAAACCAGTAACCACTCTAGCTACTTCGTGTTGTACTTTTTCTAGTTTATCTTTTTCATATTGGGAACAATCATCAACAACAATTGATGCATATTCAAAAACTCGTCGCAGAAATGATATATATATATATTTATATATATATATGGATAAGGGATTTCCGAAATTTGATTTTTCGCATCATGCCTAACAAAATTTGAAGCTGATGAAACAACATTATTTATATGTTGATGCCATTTTCCATCATGACTAGAAGTAACACTTAAATGTTTATGATGTTTACAAAATTAACTTAAAATACATCCTGCATTAGATTTCGTGTCCGGCCTGTAACTTTGTCATACACAGATGATTTTTTTTTATAAATACTTGATACAAATGAACAACATAACATGACAAAATGTCGCACGTAACACCCAGACTCCAACTTCAAAGGTCAAGGCCAAAATTTATTTTTGTTTGACAATACTTTCAAACTGTTTGAGATTTCGTGTCCGGTCTGTAATTTTGTTACCTATGGATAAATTTCAAAAACACTTGGCTCAATCCATTAACATGACATAACGACGTGTCTTGCGTAAAATTCACACCTGCACTTAAAAGGTCAATGTTACACTTCAAGTTTGTTTGACAATACTTTCAGTCTGTTTGATATTTCGTGTCCGGCTTGTAACTTTGACATGCATGAATGAATTTTATAAATACTTGCTTCAAATGATCAACATGATATGACGAAATGTCGCGCGTAACACCCAGACTCCCACTTGACGGTCAAGAGCACAATTTAACTTTGACGACACTTTCAGTCTGCTTGAGTTTCGTGTCCGGTCTGTAACTTTGTTAATAAACACATTGCTTAATTCAACAACATGTCGTGCGTAAGATCAACACATGTACCTCAAAGATCAATGTCACATTTTAAGTTGGTTTGACAACACTTTGAGTCTGTGTGAGATTTCGTGTTCGACCTGCTACAAATGACAAAACACTTGCTGAGTTGATTAACATGACACGATGAAGTGTCGCGTATATTACCGAGAACCTTTCCTAAAAGGTCAAAGTCATACTTTCCATGTGTTTGCTATTTTATGTCTGGTCTGTAATTCTGTCTTTAATCTGGCTTAATTTATCAAGATAACATGACGATGTGTCAAACGTAAGACACGGACCTGGATTACATGGATTTATTCCATAAACGATTGGCTCAATTTGTAAGTTGATCAACATGACATGACGATGTGTCGGTTTAAGACCCAGAACCTAACCTCAGACGTTAAGGTCACACTTTCAGTTAGTTTGATATTCCATTTCTGGTCTGTAACTTTGTTTTACATTTTAAAATAGTTTTATGCAAGTGATCAACATGTCATGATGATGTGTCACCTGCATTTAACTGTAGAAATACCCAGACCTTTACAATAGATGTCACGATCAAGGTTACACAAAGGTCAGGGTCATATTTTATTGTAGAACTAAAAACCATGAAATTGCGTGTCTAGTCTGAAACGTCAGTCCATGACTCTGAAGGAATTTGAATGTCATGTAATAATGTTGAGTAAATAAAGATGCCCAGTAAGAAAAATCTATAGTCAAGTAAGGATGTTGTGTATCGAGTGAATATCTAGTGTCGCGTATAAAAATATAGTGTTAAATAAGGAATTTGAATGTTGCGTAATGATGTTGAGAAAATAAAGATTATAAAATCTAGTGCCCTGTAAGAAAAATCTATAGTCAAATAAGGATATTGTGTATTGAGTGAGAAAATCTAGTGTGGCGTATGACAATATAATGTTAAATAAGAAAAACAGAATGTCGTGTAATGATGTTTAGTAAATATAAATTAAAAAATTTAGTGCCCAGTAAGAAAAATCTTTAGTCAAGTAAGGATTTTCTGTTTTGAGTGAGAAAATGTAATGTATGAAAATATAGAGTCAAATAAAAAATTGGATGTTGTGTAAGAATGTTGAATAAATATAGATTAGAAAATCTAGTGTCCAGTAATAAAACTCTATAGTCAAGTACGTATGTTGTGTATCAAGTGAGAAAATCTAGTGTCGCGTATGAAAATATAGTGTCAAATAAAAATTTTGAATAATGTGTAAATATTTTGAGTAAATATAAATGATACAATCTAGTGCCCAGTAAGAAAAAACTATAGTCAAGTAAGGATATTGTGTATCAAGTAAGAAAATATAGTGTTGTATGAAAATGTAGAGTGAAATAAGAAATGTGAATGCTGTGTAAGGTTGTTGAGTAAATATAGATTGGAAAATCTAGTGCCCAGTAAGAAAAATCTATAATCAAATAAAGATTTTGTGTATCAAGTGAGAAAATCTAGTGTCGCATATGAAAATATAGTGTCAAATAAGGAATTTATTTGTGTTGTAAGGATGTTGAGTATATATAGATTACAAATTCTAGTACCCAGCAAGAAAAATCTATTGTCAAGTAAGGAGTTTGTGTATCAAGTGAGAAAATCTAGTGTCGCATATGAAAATAAAGCGTCAAATAAAGAATTTGAATATTGTGTAATGATGTTGAGTATAAAAAGATTAGAAAATCTAGCTCCTAGTAAGAAAATCTATAATCACGTATGGATTTTTGTATCAAGTGAAAAAATGTAGTGTCACATATGAAAATATATTGTTGAATAAGAAATTTGAATTTTTATAAGGATGTTGAGTGTATATAAGTAGAAAATCTAGTACCCAGTAAGACAAATCTATAGTCAAGTAAGGATGTTGTGTATTGAGTGAGAAAATCTATTGTCAATTATGAAAGTATAGTGTCAAATAAGGAATTTTAATGTTGTTTAAGGATGTTCAGTATAGATAGATTAGAAAATCTAGTTCCAAGTAAGAAAATGTATAGTCACGTATGGATTTTGTGTATAAAGTGAGACAATGTAGTGTCGCGTATGAAAATAAAGTGTCAAATAAGTAATAAGGTTGTTGAGTATATATAGATTAGAAAATTTAGTGGTCAGTTGTAAAAATATATTGTCGAGTAAGGATGTTGTGAATCAAATGAGAAAACTTGGTCTTGCGTATGAAAATAAAGTGTCATATAAGGAATTTAAGTGTTGTGTAAGGATGTTGAGTATATAAAGATTAGAAATTCTAGTACCAAGTAAGAAAAATCTATAGACAAAAAGGATTTTGTTTTTTAATGAGAAAATCTGGTGTTGCGTATGAAAATAAAGTGTCAAATAAAGAATTTGAATATTGTGTAAAGACGTGAATATAGATAGATAAGAAAATCCAGTGCCCAGTAAGAAAAATCTATAGTCAAGTAAGGATGTTGTGTATCGAGTGAGAATAAGTAGTGTCGCATATAAATAGGCCAAGTTTTTTTGAAAGTTTCAGACCGGACACTTAATCTCATTTAGACTGAAAATATCATCAAACAAAGTAAAATTGTGACCATGACCGTTAAAGTGGGATTCTGGGTGTAACGCGCGAAACATTATCATGTCGATAACGTGTAGCTAGTATTAACAAAATACATCTATGCATGACAAAATTACAGGCCAAACACGAAATCTCAAACAGACTGAAATTGTTGTCAAACAAATTCAAAGTGTGGCCACGACCTTTGAGGTAAGGGTGTGGGTGTTACTCGCGACACGTCGTCATGTTATGTTGATCATTTGTAGCAAGTATTTTTTTAAAATCCATCTATGCATGACAAAGTTTCTGGTCGGACACAAAATCTTACACAAACTCAAAGTGTTGTTAAACAAACTCAAATTGTGACCTTGATCTTTGAGGTGCATGTGTGGGCCTTACTCGCGACACGTCGTCATGTTATGTTTATCATTTGTAGCAAGTATCATTAAATCAATTGATGTATAACAAAGTGACTGGCCGGACACGAAATCTCACACAGTCTAAAAGTGTTGTCAAACAAACTCAAAGTGTGACCTTTACCTTTGTGGTACGGGTGTGGGTTAGATAGAGAAGTATTTTGGGGCCATTATTGTTTTTATGCTATGTAAATGATATGAGCATTAGTATAAGTCTTTTCCAGGGCCGTTTGAGTATTTTTACTACTTCCGGTATCCGTTTTACTATAAACAACTGCAAGAATTAATTCGCCAGCTATGTCAGTGAATTCTGCGAGTGGAAAAAGGGTCACTAATTATACCCCAAGTGAAGCAGTCTTTCAGGAAAAGGCACAGGAGAATCTTTCGTTTATAGAGGGTACATTTTCTGAATCCGGAAAGCTTGGTATTTGGTGACAGACCATGTCAACGCTGTAGGCGTTGCCAACAGGAGTGTGGATGAAGTAAGAGAAAAATGGAGATCCCAAAAAAAGATGCTAAGAATGAATTCAGCATGTACAATGTTGAGTCGAAGAGAACCAGCGGTGGCCCAACTCCCGAAGACTTGACTTCTGTGATACATCAGGTCATCGATATGTGTCGAGAAACGGCCGGTTTTGCAGGAGTTCCCGGTGCTTCACACGAATCTCTCATTATAAACATTCCAGATTTGTAACATTATAGGGCTATGTATTGTTTTCATTCATGTGGACCGGGGCCAGATATATAGTGTGTTCTATTTTATACGTACTGCCGAATATTTTATCGTATTACAGAGCACACACCAAATACTTTACATATAAACCATGCTTGAACACATTGGTATTTTTTATGAAATTTATTAATGGTAACTATAACTTATACAGACTTGTTGAATATTGAATCCTTCATAGCGCTTTACCCACGGTATTAACTCCCTTGCAAGTGACCTGCATGCATTGCTGTGTGGCGAAGTCTTCCTACACATTTTCTAGGAAAATTAACGATTTAACGGGTTCAAACATAATAGTTTTTAATGTGAATATTATATTATATTATCAGCAGATAGATAGATATAATGCTTATCAAAACTAGGTCTAGAAGAGGACCTGCATACAATTTTGAAAACATTTTGTAAACGGACATATTCTTGTACTCCACTCACTACAATCTCAATTCTACATCGTCTTTCATTTCGAATGTTTATAGGCTGAAGTTTCTTCGATTATACTACATACATGATTTTATGATAACTACAAAACATGTACCATCAATGCTATTTTGATATTACGTATTTATTTGTAATGTAGTACATGCAGATCTGAATTTTATACATTTGTACTGTAAATATTAACGTTTATAATTATTTGGTATGACCTGAATTTGGAATTTTGCTGTATTGAATTACGGAATATCAGGTCCAATGCAAGTCCATAACTGATTTAGCCCCTGACATATTCGTCCCCAGATTTGTTTAATCCTTTTAAACATATACATTTTGAGTAGACTCTTCAAACTCAAAGCCATACATAGTGAATTTTCATTAATAGATACATTCTACCTATTTATTCTGATAGAGCAGAAAACAGTGCAGAACCTGTTCTGATTGCTCGTCATGAGCAATCATAACTGGTCCTACACGTAAATTGTTCTGTATTAGAGGTGCTCAAAGGTAAAGGGAGAAGAATCAGGTGTCTATATAAGGCAAATATTGATGCATACCTCAGTTTCAAAGTATATAAACGACACTTATAGCAATACAAAAAAAAATCATACCTGTTACATTGACTGATCTGTGTTTCCAAAGAGCTTATAATTCCCTTTCAAGGGAAATAAAACGTTTATATATTTGCAACGGCAACCGAAAAATCATGCGCAAGAAATAGAAATCATTCAAATTTCTTTTGCATTTGCCATTTTGTTTTATATATAAAACAAAATCATATCTATTGTTTTAAGTATTGTTGTTTCCGAATAAAGATTTGGTCACTTATGTTAGAGTTAAATTTCAAGCGTAATGGACAAAAGAAGATATCAGTTCGTCGATATAACAGTCTGGTTCAAGTGATAAACAATTTGAAATCAATCCGTCTGAAAGTGTTTTTAAATTTCGACGTAATGCAATTGATGCCACTAAAAATGTTATGATTATATTTTGATATTGTTTTCGTGACAATATTGGGAACTTTATTTGTCCATTCTAAAGCTATAAAGACGATATTCATATTTCATTTTGTTATCCTGTCACATACTGTACTATATACTACACTACGTATACAATATTGAAGGACGGATAACAAATGGTGCCAGGTGTATGCTATTTTTCAAACAATTGTGGCCAATGATATGTATCCTCAAACTTAAGACCAATTCTGTGGAGATATAATATATGTGGGAGATTTTAGAAGTATATAATAATTTATGTAACCCAAATTTCTCAACATGAACAATGTTAGGTTATGTAGACAATATCATATTAACGATGAGGTGTTTGGTACATAAAATAGGTGATTACGAAGAGGTTTATTAGATTTGGTGGTACCTAACATTGTCTTTTCTATGTTTCAAACTCATAAACCTCTTTTAGTGTCAGCATTCAGTGGGTTCGAATTCTGAAACTAACAAAAATATATCCGAAATTGTCCATGGTCAGGTGAAGAAATGTTTCATTACTACCGCATGAGGAATAAAAAGGTAGAAAATACAAACTACTTTAGATCGTAATAGATGGTAATTTTACCAAGATACCCTTATATAAACATTTTAACAGTTTTGTAAACTCTCAAGCATACAGAGTGAAACCCGTGTTGTATATATGTGCGTGGATGCATGCGTGGGTGCATAAAAATGAAAATTAGAGAGAAAAAAATAGAAAAGAAAGAAATGCCTACCTACCTACCTACCTACCTACCTACCTACCTACCTACCTACCTACCTACCCTATATTTTTTGTCAAATAAACCTAAAGACAGTGGAGATGGGTTCTGGCCTTATCAAAAGATAAATCATAAAAGATTAATTGTTGTTATTCAGTTATTTATTTTTGATAATTTAATAAGTTATTTATTTTTAAATATTTAGTTGGGTTTAATCAGTTATTTTTAATTATTTATTTATTATTTACAGTTATTTTAATCAGTTGTTTATTTTTAATAATTCTATAAAATCAGTTATTTTTTTCATTACTTATTCAATCAGTTAGCTTAATTATTTATTACAGTAGTAGTTGTTGCTATATACATAGTTTTTAGCTCTACTGGCTAAGGGCGAGAAGTGCTTATGCGATGGCGCTGTGTCTGTCGTCCGTCGTCTGTCGTCTGTCGTCTGTCGTCTGTTAGTAGCACTTTCTCTGAAACCACTAGGCCAATTAAACTGAAACTTTCTTCTCATGAACGGACCAACATATTTTTAAAATGTTTATGTAGTAATGAGGACCAACTATAGTTTTGTTAGATTTGTTCAAATTTTGTCCCTAGGGTTAAAAATGACCCCGCCCCGATATTTCTATTGCATAGAGCGTCCTCAGGCCCTCTTGGGACTTTTGTTATTCAATTCACAAGTGATTAATTAATTAATCAGTTATTTATTTCTAATTATTTAGTTGTGTTTAATGGGTTATTTTAATTGTTTATTTACTATTTACAGTTATTCTTAGTTATTCTTAATTATTTATTATTATCTAATCATTTATCTATTTTTAGTTATTTAATCAGATATTTTTTTTTAAATATTTAATTGTTACCTTATTTTTTTATCATTATTTAATTGTGTTTAATCATTTATTTTTAATTATTTATTACAGTAGAAGTTGTTGCTATGTAAATATTTTTATTCAGTTCATGAGGGATTAATTAATTTATATATTTTCAAGAAACGGTTATCACTAAAACGTCTCCGTCTGGTGGCCGAGGGCCTGACTCCTTCAGTGTCCGCGACCACGCCCTAGATCGAGTATACAAGCCATTCATGTATACTTTCGAGATTAAAAAGTGACACCGTTCTTAAATCATGCCTACCTTTCAAAACTAAGATATGACATACATTAGTCCGTGTGCCTTCTATATTCAATATGCAATAAGAGCCGCAAATATTACTGTAACGTTATCCAAGATGATCGCCGCGCACCTGCTATGACGTCATCCCCGTGCAATCGCATTTCTTATATGCAAATGAGTTACTATTTATAGAAACAAAATGGCACCCGTTTATTTACACCTTAAGAGAGACTTGAGTGAGATGGGGGTGATTTTCCAAATTGTTAATTGTAGGTAACCTCTTTTTTACACTCTCATAGTCTTAAATGACAAATTGGAGACATTAACCTCGTAAAAAAACAACATTTTGCCTCAAATAAGGATATTATGTGCATATTTACATTGAAATTTCATGAAAAATCACACAAAAAAATAAGATTTTTATTTTGGATGATTGAAATGTGCAATTTTTAGCATATACATTGTATTGAATGGTGTATTTTGGTAAGATAATGTCTCAAATGTGTCATGAGACTATTTTTGTGTAAAACATTTAATGAAATTAGGTAAAAAAAATGTTTTGGTAAAATTAGTCAAACACATCGAAATTGCATGTCAGTCAACATCTCGTGCCTGTATATAATGATCATGCAAAAAATGATATTCTCACAAAAGTGTCAGTATTTAATGCTTGCTAGTTGGCAGTATTACTTTAAATTGATAGTACTTAGTAAAAAAGAGGTAATTATGTTATTAAAAAAAGTTTCCCTATAGGCATAGTACCGTCATTGCAAAAAGGAAGTGCTTCCGTGGGGTAGTCGCATAATGGCAGTTATAAATAATCCTCGTTTCTTCTTCTTTAAAAATGTAGTTTCCTTATTTTAATGCTCATTTTTGTATTTGAATAGCATTATTGATGTATTTTGAACATTTTGACAGCACTGTCATGTTTGAATTGTGAATTTAGAAAATAAAATGCTTGGAAATAGGGGTATGAATACATTTTTCGGAAGTCTAATTTCACTTTGTCAACAGTGTACACACTGAGTTGACAAACAATAAAATTTAAGATTCACCTCTTTCATTTGGGGTTCTCTATAAATGACAAGCCTTCAAACTTTTTTTATTTACTATAGAATAAAGAACAACAATCAATGCTGGGTTTACACCTTAAGAGACGAATGTTGGGGTCACACATGTAACTAAAACACATATGTAACTAAAAAGACACATATGTAACTAAAAGGGCACATTTGTTATTATTTAGGAAAAAACTGACAGGGCACAAATGTAACAAATCGGACACAAATGTAACTAAAATCGTATATGTAACTGAAACGGGCATATATGTAACTACTACGAAACATGCTAGATTTTTGACAAACAACATGCATTTAACTGTGAGCACTATACTTTGCGATTGTAATATGTAGTTGTGATAGTCTCCAATATATGTTGTTAATACTGATATTGTTAATGTAGTGTATGTATACTGACCAAAAGAGCTAACCCGACACTCATTATTTTTCGTAAATCACAGTGTTGTCTTAGGTTGTGATCCGGACTACATGCTGAACTTTCTTTAACATAAGTATGAAATATGTAGTTTAAGTGCATAGTAAGACGTGTCCTAGAGTTAATTATTCAACAATGAAAATATTCAAAACGACCCTATTAAAGTTTAATATCACTTAAATATTCGCTTGTTGAAGCAATATGCTTGACTTAAAGTGCACTTTATATTTGCTAGCGTATTGGCTAAAATTATAATTAATCTGAAAAATTTGATCGTAAATATTTTCGAATTGAACATTTTTTCTAGGTTCTAAAAGTGACGTCATGACGTAACAGAAAGCATTTCGCGATATTCCAACATAACTGTAATATTGCACAATGTCATATGGATTTGATTAATATTTAGACTAAAAAGCAGATAAAATTATTCTAAACGGATGTTTACCTATCTGATGAACTGGTGGCTATGCTTTAAGGAAATATTAAACATTTCCGATTACAGCTGCTGTTATATGCACCTTATAGTGATGTTTTGTTATGTGTTTTCTTTATACAGTCAATATAACTAACACAAGGGCTCAAGCTGCACGTACAGATAAGCATTTAGCCCAAAACCGACGCGGATGAGTGATTTAAAAAAAAGAAAAAAGATTATATATATATTTCATTATCTTGCCAGACTGTTTGATTCGTAATATGTCAAATAATCATCACAAAACCGCCACAAGGCATTAATGTATATCTGCAAGTTTATTGTGGTATTTTAGACTGAATATCTAAATTGAAGATAACAAATTATGGTATTCTAGTTAACTATTATGATTTCCATTAAGATATATATGTAAACACGACAATAAATATCCTGTAAGGGCCCAAAACTGACACCAGTTAATTACTTCACTAACGAGGTAATATCTAGTTAACTAAAACATATCTAGTTAACCACTTAGCTAACGCGATAATTATATGGTTATCTAGTTAATTAAAGGCATATGCTTTTCATTACGATAAATATCTTAAAACGAAAATGTGCGTATTATCTGCTTTCAACTGCCACCACATACCAACATAATATACTAATTAGCCATCTAGGCAAGATTTGCGTAACCAATTAATTAACTGGATTTGTTGAATAAGTACCAAAAGTATTTAAAATACTAAATATCTGATAACACGAATATTATCTAGTTATTCAGTTAACTAAGCGGTATCGCAAATCTTATCTAGATAGCTAGTCAATATAAGTTGATATGTGGTAGCAGTTGCAAAGCAGTTTATAGACAACTTTTCGAGTTAAGATATTTATCGTAACAATAATCCTATCACGTTATTTAACTTGATAACCAGATAATTATCGCGTCCGCTAGGTGGTTATGCAGATATTATGTATTTAGTTTTATGGATCAAAACCATTTTATTTATAAATTATTTGAGTGTTTTAAATACAGTGTATCTATTTTCCTGTCTCGAATAAAACAAAACAATAATTTACAAGTGAGTTTTGTGATAACTGATAAACTAACTGATCTACAATTTGCAATTAATAAAGGTCAACCAAAGAGCAAGAACTAACTTGATACGGATGTATCGACAAATACACGAATATCATACAATATTCAAGCTTTGTACATTATGAATGGGTTTCCGTAATATACTCGACTACAACAATTCTGATTATTTATCTTACACACTTGTGTTATAAAACCTACAATGAAAACAAATAAATTTAACATTAACAAAAAGATTTTAAATACGTTAATGTTAACATGAATCGTAATACTAAACGTATTTCGTACAAATAATGTTAGATTGCTACTTTCATCTAATGGTTTACAATGTTTCTTAAAAATACATGTAGTTTATATAATATTGAAGGTTTGTACATGATAAAGGAGTTTCCTTTATATATTGGACTGCAACAGTTCTAAATTGTTATCTTACACAATTATGTTATAAAGTTATAAAAACTACAGCAAAAACTAACACATTTAATATGAAATTTTATATTAGTGTTTACATTTTATAAACCGTTGCAAAGCTTTACTAAAAGTGTAGGAAAATTGTGCAAAAACTAAAATATACTCATTCTTCTGAAAGCAAAAATCGTATTACTCTTAAATGTTCATATGAATGTATAAAACTGTCACTGTTTTTTATCATTAGACAAATTTTATATCTTAAACCATAAATCGAAATGTGTGGGTTAGTAGCTTTAATGTTAACATGAATCATAATATTTTTCGTACAAATAAAAATGTTAGACTGTTACTTTCATCTCATGGTTTTCGATGTGTGTGCCATACACGCTCTATTTCGTACTATCCATGTATGATGATCATTTTTAAGTAAAACCATGCATTCTTCCATGACTTAGTAAGCTTCAAAAGTTGCTTAATTTCGCATATTAAACTACATCCTTTTCCCGACACATTCATATTTTTTCTTACACTAACTTGATATGTTGGAATGTCGTCATACAATGAAGAATTCAAATATAACGCTGGTGGCTTTATTCTGCTCACAAAAAATTTGAAGAATTGGTTTGAACATTGTATCTGCTCGTCGAATCAATTTCCAAGGCAATGCGAATAAGGATAAGTAAAATGTCATTTGGCAAATATTGAATATCTCCAATATTGCATGGCATTGTACGATTCTGCATTCTGCTCATCGAAGCATTTTCTCCGTTACTAGTATTGTGTTCATAATGTTTATCGTGTACATATTCCTGATTTGTACTTGAATATATTTCACTGTTGTGTTCTGTAGGTTCTGAAGCATTTTCATCACCTTTATTGTTATTAACGAAAATATGTGTTTCTGGAATATATGAGTCAACCATAATTTTGGATGATCGTTCAACTACTTCAGTTAAATATTGTTTGTTAAACTCAAATGTAACATAGTGTTCCCCTTCATTTTCAGGGTAGTGTCCGACCAAAATTGTGGGGATTTCCTCAGGAAAAAATTGATGTCCGTATGGAGAAATTAGGGTTGTATGGGTATTAAGTGTTGACACAACTAAAATTTGAATATTAAACATTTCGGACATGGCTTGAAGAGCAACGTGGTCACCATATACACCGCTATTTTATATTTGAGTAAGATAGTTTTCCCTGGTATCTGTCGTATACTCCCACCAAGTAACCAATTGATTTCCGAAATATCGACTTGTTAATAAATAGTTGGTTGTATCATTTCGTAGAGTCTCTGCTAACCTATATACTCCAATTCGAAGTAATTGGTGGGCGATTGCTGAAAACTGAGTCTTCGTTCCCAGGTGGATTAAATGACACTCCGAGGCCAAATTCGAAATGTAATTTTACTAAATTGCTTTCACTTGTTTTCACAATATAATACTTTGACATTAGTTTCGGTTTTATTGAAATGTTTGAAAGATTGGTGACCTGGTACCATTTGCTTATTCTAGTACATTTGCCATTACCTTTGTAATAAATCTTGTACATATTTGTCCCAACTTTTATATCAACAATCTTTCCATTAATAACTGAGTACTTAGAAAGTTTTCCGTATTTCTTGAGTTTTACATAAATCGTTTCGCCCCCTTTGAACACTAAAGTTCGTAGGGATTGTCTTTGTTGTCTGTCATTTGAACATTTAATTGTTTGGTTGCCTTTGATGCTATTTCACGAACCTTTTTCAGCCGTTTCCACATCCCTGCCTCTGCCAAAATAAATTTCGTGTAGAGATCTCAAACCAAGACATTCCTTTGGTGTTGCATTAATTTTTTGCTGATACTTAGGCAGCTGTTTTACCCAGGAAACACCATATTTTCCGATTGTGGATGGTACGGTCAGCTTCTAGCTATTTTTGTTTTTTATCTCAGAAGTGTTTTAAATTCTCCATCAAAGTCGTGCAGAACCACATCTGATACTCCATATGCATCTATTTTTGTTGAATTCTATACAGATTGATTTTTTAAGATTTACTTGATAACGGCCTCAATCAAACATATCTGCTAAATATATCCATAATACTTAAAACATATCTATATGTTTTCGTGTGATGAACTAACTTGTTCAGATCTAACAAGACAAGTGCTCTACCGACAAAGCTAACCAGACTGTTGACTTATCTTTCTCTCCTAACAGTTTAGGTACACACTGTGACATTTATATTATGCAAGAAACATTATTAACAAGAATAACCCACGTCAAAAGGTTCTGAATAATTTTGTGACCAGCATCCACTTATGTAGCTTGATTAGATAAGGCGTAAATGGACAGCTTCTTTATAATTTGGACATCCTTTCTGCTGTCCATAACTCGGGAGATGCAAAATAATATAAAAAAAATTAAAAGGCTCCTACAGATGTGCAATATGTCGCACTACCATTTATGATAATAATAACATTTGCTTTTTTCAAACCAAGGAATTAGAGATATTGTTCCTTGAATAAAGTTGCAATCATGTAATAAGCGATTTATTTATGATAAACATAATATATATTAAATATATAATTGAAACAACTGCACCGTTATCCTAAACATATAATACTTGTACTATAAAGTTTATTTTGTATTTGTTTTTTACTATACTTATAAAATTGAAGTTCGACCCCCAAGAGAGGCAATGCCTTTGTTCATATTAAACTTAATATTCTTTCTGATGTAAAGTTGATCTTTAGAAAGCACATTTTGACACCCTTCAATGACACTCCAACATATCTACGATTTAGGTTATAAAACACAGTTTTAGCTCCAACGCCTTTTAAATCTCTAAATGTGTTTCTCACTACATTCCTGAATGATGATTCCTTCAGAAATTCTTTATCTTTATATTACAACTTTTGCGGATCGCACGGACTGAAAGGTGATACTTATTTCGGTAGAAACGAACTATTGCAGATTTTTCAATTGTAGATCTGCTCTTGCGATCTATCGTAGATTCGCCATTTATTTTCTCCATAGATATTCGATAGTCAAAGTCAGATACTTTTCCAAGTGACCGCCCGGCATCCACCATGAATACAATAAAACGTCAGTCTGAAATGAAAAGTCGGTACCCGGGTAAAGCACAATAAAAGGAGCATATTTAAATTCTGTTTGTTAAATTTCAGAAAACAAGCTCTTAACAGTTTTCGATATATGGTCATAAAGGCACCGTAGAATACATATTTTTCTAATATAATGCTGATGGACTTTTTTTATCATTTTCAAGAAATAGATTTTCTAAATAAATTGCAAAATATGGTAATTTTGATAGAAAAATTAAAAACGAATGTATTGGTACAAGTTTTGCTAAAATCGGATAAATAATAACAAAGATATGGTTGTAAATCAAAAATGGGTGTTTGTTATCCATTTAGGCACATTTAACAGCATTTTAAAATGTTTTAATGTGCAAGAAATAGGTAACCCTTAGCCTTTGTCATTCATCACACAAATTGTAAATTATGATAAAATTATTTACCAACCTACCTGTCCAAGATGAAAAATCTAGGTTGGTAAAGGACAAACAAAAATATTCTAATTTAGACCTATCCTACTCCTTTGTAAGCAACTGACAACTTCCCCACACAAATCATAGTTTAGAGGTGGAGGACAAATGCTTCAACAGGCAGTGTCTTCAGTCAAAATATCATGGGAGGAATAAACGCCGATCCAAGGGTTCGAACTTATGACCTATTGATTAACAGTCGAGGCTCTACCTCCTTAGCTAACCGGCGGATAAAAAAGAAATATATTTGGATACATAGAAATGCTAAGTTAAGGTCATTACTCTACTATTACAATTGAGAAAACTTTCAAAACGCTACGCAAGGATTGTTGAAATAGCTTTACTTCATATAAAAGTAATTATATTGTGTTATTAAGAATTTTATAACGAACTATTACATATGACATGCATGGAAAGAAAATATGAGTAGATATATTTGAATATAATGTGTCACAGAGAGTGTACTCAAATTAAAACATACCAATAGTATAACGTTACGTCATAGCAAGCTATTTAATATACACTGCAGGACTTTAAAAAAAGCAACACTCAGATAAACAGTAATAAAACACCGAATTATTCATCGAGTTTTCCGAAATTTATTTTATTTGCTAATATAACATCTTTCTACCATTCTTGGAAACTTTCATCCACATATACCACGATTATCACTTCTATTTATTGATTCGAAGCATACAACCCCCATTACCTAAATTCACAAAACTTTGTAATATACTCCTTGATTAATGCACGCACTAAATTCAGGCCAGAATTTTTATTAACTTCGACACTGAAGCTAGTTCAGTTTATTTATTTACTTAAACATCAGGGATAGAATATTTATTTATTTTTTCAGCCAGCCCCCCCTGATTTTCAAATAACATTTGTTAACGTGGAAACAGACGCCAAATCGTTTTTTAATAGTCACTATTAGATATACCGGGAGAACATTACCCTAGTGTCAATATGTAGTAAATGCCTTCCAATTACATAATCATAATTATAGTAGTGTGTTCTTACTCTTTTATTTAAGAGTTTAAAATCTTTTTGTTAGTGCTTAGCGTCTACAAATTGGGAGTCAAAAGTAGGGATTCTCCGTATATTACTGTGTATTCCTTTCTTATTAAATGATAAAGATAACCTAATATATTAAAAATGCACTTACTTGAATGTTCTTTAAACGACGTCATACACATTTTTTGTCGGGTAAACACCGTGATTAGGATGTTACATGTTTGTCAAAAATATGTTATGGTAGTACTTACATATATGCCCGTTTCAGTTACATATAGAATTATGGTTACATATGTGTTCGATTTGTTACATTTGTACCATGTCGTGTTTTTTTCTAAATTGTTACAAATGTGCCCTTTTAGTTACATATGTGACCCCAACAGACGCATATACTACTTTAAGATCTTTTTTTTAAAAAACATTTTTCTTTGACACTTCTTTTAAGATCGTGTGGAATTTCATCAATGTTGTTGGTATCTTAAATAATGGTGCTGCATCTTTCAAAAGCTTGCAGGAGTATTGTCCAATTCAGTGCTTTTAGAACAATATCATTTCTCCATATCAATTATCAATTTTTAACTTGAACACATTATTTGGTAAAGATTTAGTCCCATTACTGGATACTTACATTTGAATTTGAGACCAGAGTTTTTTAGGACAGTTCTTATGTTATTTTTATTGGAAAGATACTCAGATATGGCTCTTTTTATCTTCCTCTGAACTAAATTTCTTTATGAACAATATGATTTAAAAAAAATCTTCTTTTTTTTATTTCTTACTCCGCTTACCGAAATGTAGCTTATTTCGGTAATTTACCGAAATGTACTTCACAGTTACCGAAATGTAGATCAAATAACGTGATAACACGTTATATTTAATAAATGTTTTGTTTCTATTTAATATCGTGATTCGTGCGATGTGAGAAATGATTTTCCATAAGAAATACATTTATTTTTTATTGCTTATACTAGTATATGAAATTGTATAATAGAAATGAGCTAAAAAAACAAACATTTCAAAGGTTTAATAAAATTTATTATGAAATATTGTCAATTCTCCCTCTCTACATTTAACATTTAAGCAAAAAAATCACAAATTGAATAAATAGACAGAAGACATTGTAATTCTACTTGGCAAGGGGAGTTGGGCTGGCTGAATAGTTCCTGCTGCATAAAACTCTCTCTCTCTCTCTCTCTCTCTCTCTCTCTCTCTCTCTCTCTCTCTCTCATTTCAAATTCCGCTCTCTCTTTTCTCTCTTATCACAAACTCCGCTCCCTCCCCCCCCCCCACTCTCTCTCTCTCTCTCTCTCTCTCTCTCTCTCTCTCTCTCTCTTATCTCAAACTCCGCTCTCTAATTCTCTCTCTGTGTGTGTGTGTGTGTGTGTGTGTGTGTGTGTGTCTCTCTCTCTCTCTCTCTCTCTCTCTCTCTCTCTCTCTCAAACTTCGCTCTCTCTCACACATGAATTGGAGAGGAGGGTGGGGGGTAAAAATGTTTTAGCGAAAACCTTTATCTCAAATTGAATTAAATACCGTGAAGACTGGGTCTGAATTATGGTGGTATAAAAAACAAAGGTTTCTCTCTCTCCCAAGGACATGCATGTACCATTAATAAACATTCATGTAAAAGAACATTTTAATTTATATGTAAATATGTCATCACATTAACTGATGTTATCAATAATATGTATAGTAATGTAGTTATAAAAGAACACATGTAAACGAATTGTAAATAGCTGTTTTTTTAAACAAAAACAAACAACATTAACGGGTATGTAAATAAAATGTGTTTAAAGTATATCACAGAACTATAAACATAGTACATGTATAGCAATCGAAACCGGCGATATGGTTATAAGACAATATGTAAACAAATTGTAAAAAGTTTTTCTTTTCTTTTTTTTTGAAAAAAAAAGCATTAGCAGGTATGTAAATAAAATAGAATAGCAACCGAAATCGGTATTATCGTAAAGTAAAATACAAAGGTAAATTATATGTATATGAAAATTATAATGCAAATTCAAATAAAAGACTGGCGCGGTACTGTAAATAGATCATTAAAACAAATATTTTCAAATGGAGGCTATATAACAATTAATATACACGAGTAAATGGCAAGTCCATCAATACACAGTGCCACCTCAATAATGGGGCTTCCACAAGGGATTCTCGGCGGGGGCATTGCGTGGACGAACGCATGTTCGTGTAAAAGACATACATTACAGGTGTATTATATAGACGACAGTCACACAATATTTAACACCAACTTTATGCCGTCAAAACGTTTGCTGCGTTAGTCGTGCTCGGACCTCGACTCTTTGTCAACGTTGTGCCACCACAGTAGACAGTCCGTCGCTGGATATAGCCAATCTGCTGCTGGTAATTTTATATTGCCTGAACTTTTAAAATATTCTGGCGTTGGGGCAGTGTCATGGAAAGCCATTCAGTTTTCGTTCTTTTGAAATGTAAATGACTGTCAGCAATCCGGAAGTCATCCGTGCCAATGAGTGCATTTTTTAGCTCCGCAGTTTGTCCATCAACCAGCTCTTGAGCAAGTTGTGCAAATGTCGTCAGTCCTTTCGATTTTCAGTCTACCGTCTGTTTTAGGACATGGTTAATGGACTCGCAATTGTTGTTTGTCCAGTTCGAGGATATCAATTCATGCCTGAATGGACCATTAACATTGACTTTGAAATGGGATTTCAGTCTGGTCTGGAAGTCATTGACGAATTTGTCTGAAATGCCTGAGCATAATTTTTCAAACTCGTCGCATCGATGCTCGAAATATCTGTCATCTGCAGAGGCAATTCCGTCTTGACCAAAGATCTGACTCAGTAGCTTTATTCTATCCTTTATGTTTACAGCGTCGTCAGTCAGTTGTTGGCGGGCATTTTTCTGTAAATGCCGTGTGCACAGGACATGGGATGCTTTTGGGAATGTAGTAGTGATAGCCTTGACCAGCGACTTTTCGTCGTCAGTTTCAATGACCAGTTTTTACATGTTTGTATCGGCCAATTTTAGTCTTAAATGGTGGAAAAATTACTATACGTTTCATAATCACTATTATCATGGACAAACATGGGTCCAATAAAGATCGGGGCATCGTCTGTCGTGTGGCGTGTTACCGAAAGCTGTTTATAACATGTGACTGTAACATGCAGTTTACACAGCATAAACGTTTCGTCAATGCCATAAACAGTTTGACCAGTACAGCATAAATTCCGAATGACCGTCAATTGTGTATCATTGTACATAATGATACATGGGGGTTTGCCACTAGTTCTTATTATGGAACGGACAAATGGTTGACTCTCAGAAACCATGTTTTCCAACTGTGTAAACTGGTCTGCTATATTTGAGTGTTGGCCATGTTGTTGTTGTTGTTTTGACCTTTGTCGATGATATTTGTTATGTATGACATGGAGATTGGAAGGTCGAGTAGTCTCGTCATATTTTGTCTTTAGTTTATTGTAAATTTGGTGGGGCTTCAGTTTTGTCGTCAATTCCGTTACTTCGTCCATGACATAACCTGGGACTCTGGTGTATTCTTTGTGATGACTGCCATTCCCATATGGACCAAGACGGGAAATTTTCCAGTGTACGATTGCAAGTGAACTGTATAAGCCGCAACCGCCAAGCCACGTGACCCTTTTCCGTTTTTTGTATAAAGCGTTCGCCTTCAAAGTTGAATAATTTCGCTGAACCACAACAGTCTTATTTTGATCTGGTTGTGGATCCAGCGCAATAAATATCCTTTGTCGGCTGACAGTCTTGTACGTTCCATATACATTGGACTTAAAAAAGACATTGGTCAGTATTCCAGTTTCTCCTAAGACATAATATGACTTGGGAGAGGCACTGGAAGTGGAAGCTTAAACACTGCAGTCATCAGAGAAATCACTGCGTTGTTTGCGCTCCCGCTTTTCAAAATTACGAGCATTATCTACGACAAAATAAATGTCTTCTTTTATACCGGCTGGAATATGTTTAAGACCAGTTTTTTTCAATCAGCATGATTGTGTTGCATGAAATTCCATAGTATATAAGTCATGGTCGACACCAAATTTATTATATTATCATAAAATAACCGCTGTATCTTATATTTGTAACAAAAGTCTTAAATAACATAACGTCTATGAAAATATGTTTTAATTTATATGAAACAACCACCCTCATCAAATTCTGTTTTGTTCTACTTTAATTATCTCTGCTAATATATATATATATATATATATGGAGATGATTATTTGTGAATAACCAAGACATAAATGTACAGACCAGACTACGTCGAGTGCGACTTATATACTATGGAATTACATGCAACACATCTGGACAGAGTGGACAAATTTACATACATGAACTGATAGCTCTATATGAGTAGGATCCAGTTAAGGATTCATGACTACTCACATGCTATATAAAGGACAGATTTGTAAACCCATTGGATCATATAGATAGAGTGAAATCATATATATTTAATTTCATAAAGGGAGATAATTAAATTCACAACAACGGAATTTACGATTTTGGGGATCCCATATATATATGGGAGAGATAATACATTAATTAATACACCCAAATAATACTGAATTCTTTAAAATTATTATAAAAAAAAATATATCTCAATTAATTATTATATATATATATATATCATAACAGTTTCACCAGAGACATTCAAACTGTTATTAAGTTACTGGTTTCACAAGTAGGTTTTCTTTATTATCTTCCGTATCAGTTTAAATATACAATTCTAAATTTTACATTATTCCATTGTGTATTAACATCATTGTATTAAGCCTCTTCAAAATCTTTAAATACAAACACTATTAAAATTAGTGCCGATAGTTGTCAGTGTTTTCGTCTGTTTTTGGTAATTTTCGGTATTTAGTATACAGTATGAGAAACAAGTAAAAATATCGACCGATACACTATTTACTGAACATAGCTGACACATATCAATAAGTTGCCTAATAAAGCAAAATATCAACATCATATGTCATAATATGGCATCAGTTAGCAAAAACATATCGCAAACACACAAATATAACGTGTTATCACGCTTTTTGATCTACATTTCGGTAACTGTGACGTACATTTCGGTAATTTACCGAATTAAGCTACATTTCGGGACGCGGAAGACGTAATCTATCTGATCACCTCGGCCTTTATGCTAGGTATTATACGGAGGTGTGACGTAATGGCATATAACCAAAAGCCGAGTTGTCGGAGTTTTCAATGATTGTACTTTCGATTTCAAGACGCCAGCATTTCAGCAGTTTTGTGACTGTTTGATCAATCGATAATAACCTGTACATCTTTACACGGTAAAGTATGACTTTCCTTTGAACAGTTTTATTTATAAACTTCAATTTTATAACATGACATTGAAGCATATTAATAGTACAACCGGTGTCACGTTAGATTCACACGCACTACGGAAAGTCCACGCTTTATGGGTGGTATAATAATGCTTATTTATCTGGTGATACTATAAGTTATGTATTGATATTTAAATGATTTGTTTCATAATACCTAAACTTCAAATTGGTAAAGGTTAGAAGAAATATTTCGTCCAATATTAAAAAATGTTTTAAGTCGCATTCAAAATCGATCAATATTGACAAAATGTGCGGTTTTATCGTCAATGGGTTCCTTTTGAAACCTTAATTCTGAAAAGATACTTAAGAAAGAAACATGAAGACCTTCCAAAAACTCATTTGATATAATACATTTTCAATCGGTCATATTGTCAAAGTTACCAATACAATTTTTATCAGAAAATAAATCGTCCAAAATTTACTCATTTCCGAGCAATGTATATTTTTCGGCGTCAAATGGTTCTTTTCAAAACCTTAATTCTAAAAAGATTTCAAAAATACCAATATGAATTCTTTACAATAACCATTTGGTATACTATATTTTCAATCGCCAATACTTTTAAAGTTATCTTAATAAGCTTAATTTGACAAATTTTCCTCCAAAATGTATCCATTTCTAAAAAAATGAACATTTCACCGAATTTGTTTCTACGCATGCACAGTTCAGAGAGATCTGGACACTAAATAAACAATGTTCATTATTTTATTTTGTTTCGTGACCTTTAAGAACTGCAAGGTTAATACGTAATTCAACAATGAACATATAAAGATGTATTTTTCATTGTGTTTTGAGGAAAAAATAAGAGATTAAATCCAGGCATTTGTTTCACAATATTTTGCCTCGCTTTCGAAAAATCTTGTGGTCAATTTGCCAACATACAAATCCTTAGTTTTTAACAGTTATACTAATTTTCTTTAAATATTGAACAGTAGGGAAATGTAAAGGGATTATATTGGCAAGTAACACAAATAATCTGTAAATCCAGACTTTTCCTGTATGCAGTGTGCACAAAATAATGCTTATGTATTGACGTATAACCTTTATTTACTTGAGAGTTATCAAATTAACAGTAATTGAATATTGGCCAAAACTTTAATACGTCCCGCAATGAAGTATTTCGCAATGTTTACATTGAACTCCATAAAGCCTCGTATTTCCGAAGATATACGAAAATATTCGCGCATGCGCCTGTTACTTGATAGAAAAACAAATGGCGACGTTTAGCTGAGAGGGTTGGTCGGCCGAAAATATCGGAAAACATTGAAAAAGAGAGAAAACAACAAAAAGATCGAACCAGCAATCGATCAAGGATAAAAATTGGCATTGAAATGAATAGGTGGAACGGTTTGAGAGATGAATTAGAATGTGTAACCAACGGACTTTGCGAGACTTCTGCTGCACAAGTAAGCGTTACATACATGTAAACAATCGTTGAAATAATTTCGTAATTGCAAACCATTTTGAATACATATTATTATTTAAACTAACTGTAAACTTAATTTACAATGAAATAAACTTATGATTCATTGTATGATCTAAAGAGCCCCTAAACCAACAAATGTTGTATTTACAGAACAATAAACATCATGAAATGCCGAGGGGTCATGGGGTCGGGGTCCTACTAAATGCGACTAAGGACCACTAAGGAGCCTCTAAGAGTTAAAAGGGGGCACTAAGGACCACTAAGGGGTTCAAAGGGAGCACTAAGGACTACTAAGGGGTTTCATATTAAGATTGTCAGTTAGCTACAATGGACACATTTTAAGTGATTTAAATGATGACTCGGCATTAATCACCTGGATACAGATAAAAATCCATCATAAGTTTCTTCTATTAAGCATGCTTGGTGTATAGTACCATCACATGGGCCCTTGGTTTAAAGTCTCATATGGACGATTGTTAGTATTTTCAGTTGGCCAGCCCCGGGAGTCAAACCCGCAACCCCAAAACTAGAAGTATTGTGCTCTATAGACTGGGCTTATTGGAAACTACTAGCTCAATTTTAAAATAATATCACAGAAATGTTTCTTGACCCCCACCAAATTTGTTCAAACCGTAGTGATTCGTCAAAAAACATGGTGACCAGGTGGTGGGGTCAGTTTACAAATAAGCTATAGTAAAAACTTAAAAAAATCTTGTTGTCAGAAACCACCGGATCAATTTTAAAACAATTTCGCAGAAATGTTCCTTCCGTTACCAAGTTTGTTCAAGCCGTTGTGATTTGTTAAAAAACATGGCCGCCACAGTGAGGTGCTAGTTTACTATAGTTAAAACTTCAACAACCTTCTTGTCAGAATCTTCTGACCTGATTTCAATGTAATTTCACTGACATTTACCATGGTTGAACCATTACCAAGTTTGAACTCTTCTACACATCTGTTACATCTTCAAAACAAATAAAAATTCTTGCCCATCTCGTTTTTCTGGAATTTTTAGTGTACATGTATTATATAATCTACTTAAGTTGGGTGACTCAAGGTCAGTCATGTGAGCGATATAGGGCCATCTTGGCCCTCTTGTTTTGTATAGACTAGTGGACTTGTACGTTGATTTGTCTCTCATAATTCTTATATTGATTGTTTGGATATTTAGCATCATTTTTATGCCAGGGGGAGGGGGGCTAACAGATGTTAGTTAACCTAATCAATGTTTCCTGGGGTCCTTGGAGGTTAACTAGATCTTGATCACATCCCCATCTCTGCAAGTAACTGATAACTTTTCCATTTGAATCAGTAGTGAGAGTTGAATGATGAGACTCAATGTTGTATATCAAACATCACCGAGAGTGTGGCCAAGCGGTGATTCAAACTCACTGCCCCTGTATTGTTTAATTGTACTTATGATGTGACCTTAATATTTATATAATTTTATTCCATCTAAATCTAGTAAATCTTTATTAAAGATATTTAACCTTTGCAGGCTTTTAGAAAGTCCTCACTCAGGCTCACCACAGACGCTCACCAAACAAGAAATAGATGCTAGGTGTCAGTGACCTACCTTTAGAGTAAGTATTGAAAATCCATAAAGTGTCGAAAAATGATAAAATAGGAAATAAATTGCACTTTTAGTATTGTTCCTGTCATTTATAAATTCTTTTTACAATAAGCAAACTTTTCAAATCTTATACTTTGTATTTACATATGAAAATGCCACATAATGGGACAACTTAAAAAAAGTGTATTTGTGTAATGCAGTTATTTATTAAATATAACTTAATATTCAAATAAAAAAGTCTTCTTGAATATCAAAGGACATAATGCAAATAAATGTGTGTTTTTAATGATTTGCAGCTTGACTTGAGATGACATCATATAACAGATTTATCAGCAGATGAGGACATTGATGATGATGAGTATGCCTCTGACTACAAGCAAAACTTGCAGTGACTGCTATATTGTAAGTTGCTTTGAAAGATCTATATATTGTTTATGATTAAAAGTTGATATGACATTAGGTCATCCTTAAAAACTGTATGTTTGCTATACTCAGACCTAGTGTTTTTCATGTTGGTAGGTAGGTAGCGAATTTATTTTTTTGCCAGATTTTGATTTTGCATTGTCATTTTAAACAAAAAACGGGCATAAATCATAAAAATATTAAACACTTTGGTAGGCAATAAAAAGTTTGGGAAGCTGAATATTAAGTGAGTATATAGTATGGCAAATAATATTTTTTTCAACTTCAACTTTATTACTAAATATTGAGATAGTCACCATCGTGTTTCAAAACAACACAAGCTAAGTGTCAGTATAATCTGACGTGTTTTGGTCAAACTGAAAGTGACAAGTCTAGTGTCAGTACAATCTGACTAGTTGGGTCAAACTGCGAATGAGGAGTCAAGTGTCTGTATAATCTGACTAGTTTGGACAAACTGAGAATGAAGTGTCTAGTATCAGTATAATCTGACTAGTTTTGGTAAAACTGGGAACAACAAGCCTAGTGTCAGTATAATCTGACTAGTTTGGGTCAAACTGGGAATGACAGGCCTAGTATCAGTATAAACAGACTAGTTTGGGTCAGACTGGGAATGACAAGCCTAGAGTCAGTATAAACAGACTAGTTTGGGTCGTACTGGGAATGAGAAGCCTAGAGTCAGTATAAACAGACTAGTTTGGGTCGTACTGGGAATGACAAGCCTAGTGTCAGTATAAACAGACTAGTTTGGGTCAAACTGCAAATGAAGAGTCAAGTGTCGGTATAATCTGACTAGTTTGGACAAACTGGGAATGAAGTGTCTATTATCAGTATAATCTGACTAGTTTGGACAAACTGTGAATGAGGAGTCAAGTGTCAGTATAATCTGACTAGTTTAGACAAACTGGGAATGAAGTTTCTATTATCAGTATAATCTGACCAGTTTGGACAAACTGCGAATAAGGAGTCAAGTGTCAGTATAATCTGACTAGTTTTGGTTAAACTGGGAATGACAAGCCTAGTGTCAGTATAGACTAGTTTGGGTCAAACTGGGAATGACAAGCCTTGTGTCAGTATAAACAGACTAGTTTGGGTCAAACTGGGAATGAAGTGTCTAGTGTTAGTATAATGTGATTAGTTTGGGTCAAACTAAGAATGAACTTTCTAGTGTCTGTACAAACAGACTAGTTCAGGACAAACTGGGAATGACAAGCCTAGTGTTAGTATAATCTGACTAGTTTGGGTCAAACTGGGAATGAAGTGTCTAGTGTCAGTATAATCAGACTAGTTTGGGTCAAAATGGAAATGACAAGTCAAGTTTCGGTATAATCTGAGTAGATTGGGACAAACTGGAAATAACAAGCCTAGTGTCAGTATGATCTGACTAGTTTGGGTCAAACTGGAAATGACATGTCTAGTGTTAGTCTGATCAGACTAGTTTGAGTCAAATTGGGAATGACAGGTCTAGTGTCAGTATAATGTGACTAGTTTGGGTCAAACTTGGAATGACGAGTCTAGTGTCAGTATAAACAAACTAGTTAGAGTCAAACTGGAAATGACATGTCTAGTGTCAGTATAATCTGACTAGTTTGAGTCAGACTGGGAATGACAAGCCTAGTGTCAGTATAAACAGACAAGTTTGGGTCAAATTGGGAATAAAGTGTCTAGTGTCAGTATGATGTGATGAGTTTGGGTCAAACTGGGAATGAACATTTCTAGTGTCAGTATAAACAGACTAGTTTGGGTCAAACTGGGAATGAAGTGTCTAGTTTCAGTATAATGTGATTAGTTTGTGTCAAACTTGGAATGAACAGTCTAGTGTCAGTATAAACAGACTAGTTCTGGTCAAACTGAGAATGACAGGCCTAGTGTCAGTATAATTGACTAGTTTGGGTTAAACTGGGAATTATGAGCAATCAAGTGTCGGTATGATGTGACTAGTTTGGGTTAAACTAGGAATGAGTGGTCTACTATAAAATAAAATCCCCACTAAAACTGGTTCAAATTTTTAACATAGATTAAAGCATTGTCTAAATATTATATTTATCTTATAAGGTTACTTGAATTATCAAATACTCTTGAATTAATTACTATATAATTGATTAATAATAAGGCTACTACAATAGTATCATGTATTATTAATAATGCTACTACAGTATCATCAAGGAACTATAGTATATCCTTCTATAGTTCCTTATTAATACATGATATTGTAGTTGCCTTATTTAAGATGATTCATACATTTACCAAAACATACATGTATCATACTGTTATTAGTGCTGAAAATGGTGCTCAACATAACATGCAATGAAGTAATGACCTTTTTTCTATTATTTTGTACGTGCCAAAAATGCCCTTTTTCAATTGGTACCCTGCCCTTTTTCAATCCTGGGGGTAACACTTGTAAGTATTAGTGTCAGGATATTGTGTCTCGTTTGTGATTTTTTTTCACAGGGAATGTCAGTATAATTTGACTTGCTGGAGAAGGGTTGGGGTCGGTCAGCCAAGCAACTACAAAACTGATACGATACAATAATGTAGACAAATACAGATACTTTTTATTGTCATGTTTTATCAAATACCATATTTTCAAATAAGTTTATATATTTTAGGTAGGATGCTGTTAACCTGAACATTGAGGAATTGTCCTGTGAAGAAATTGAATTTGGGATGAAGGCAACTGTTGATACCGGTTGTGGTGAAGATGTTGAGACTGGAATAGATCAGAGACAGATTGTGAAAGAATAATAGATGGTGCTCTATTGCACAGATAAAGCGATTAGCAAATATTCATGTGACCCAGTGTGGGAGCAGAGTTATGTTTACTGCAATAAAACTTGCAACATATTGCATTACAACACAGTTTTGTCTATTGCAATTCAGCTTACAGCACATTGGATTACAACAGTTTTGTCTACTGCAATACAGCATGCAACAGGTAACATTACATCACAGTTTTGTCTATTGCAATTCAGCTTGCAACATATTGTATAACAATACAGTTTAGTCTATATCAATACAGCATGCAACAGGTTGCATTATGGCACAGTTTTGTCTATTGCGATAAAGCTTGCAACACATCACATTACATTAGTTTGTTTATTGCAATACAGCCTGCAACAGGTTGCATAACATTACAGTTATGTCTATTGCAATACAGCTTGCAACATAATGTATAACAATATAGTTTAGTCTGTTGCAATACAGCATGCAACAGGTTGCATAACATCACAGTCTTGTTTATTGCAATACAGCTTGCAACATAATTTATAACTCCATTTTAGTCTGTTGCAGTACAGCATGCAATTGGTTGCATCATAACACAATTTTGTCTATTGCAATGCAACATGCATTACAACACAGTTTTGTCTATTGCAAAACAGCTTGCAGCATATAGCATTACATCACAGTTACTGTTTTTTCTATTGCTATATAGCTTGCAACATATTGCATGACATCACAGCTTTGTCTATTACAATACACCTTGCAACAGATTGTATTCCAACACAGTTTTGTCTATTGCAATACAGCTTGCAAAGGATTGTATTTCAATTTCCAACCTAAATTTTAGAATTAACCATAACATTTCTTTTCCAATAGTTCCAGCATGCATATAATTATTGAATTCTTATTGATTTGTAAACAGCTGGTTGTGGTGTGGGGTTATTGATTGATAATGGTGTAGGATTATTGACCAAGACATAGAATTATTTATCATTGATGTAGTGATGTAGGAGTATTGATCATTCACAGTTTTGTGGGATTATTGATATGATGTAGAATTATTGATCATTGACTGATGTAGAAATATTTATCATATACTGATGTAGAATTATAAATCCTGGTATGTGATTATTTACCACTAACCGAGATGTGTGATTATTGATCCTGATATAGGATTATTGACCATTCAGCAAGATTTGGGATTATTGATTGTTAACTTTGATGTCAGATTATTGATCATAATGTAGAATAATTGATATCTGACCGTGATGTATGATCATTGATTGCAATAAAGCATGCATCTGAAGGTCATTCTAGAGGTTGTGAGTACAAATCCCTGTCTTGCTAAAGTCTTATTTTATATTTAAGGATTGCAAGACAATTTTTATCACACAAATATATTGCAAATGAAAAACCTGGTTTTCATGGAAGTTCCATTTTAATACCACCACTGCAATTGAAATGTTATCTATTGTCTTGTTTCCACAGAATAAAACTTTCATGCACTTCAAATAATATTGATGTTGATTTTTTTCATATTTATAGTCCTATATGATGATCAGTATGACAAATTAATGCATCCATTTCAATCTGTATTACAGGAGGCATTTCAAGAAAACACAAGTTTGTAATTTTAACAATTTATTACATTTTGAAAACTTGAATGACTACTATTTTCAATCAGAAAATTAATAATTTCTAAAATATACAGTTACAGATTGTTATACTTGAAAATTAATTTTGTTATATGAATTTATGTGATAAGATAATTGTTATAATGCATGAACAATAGTCGTAACTAGATGTCAACATTTGTCGAGTGTCTCTTCAATCTTAATTTCATATTATACAAATGTATAATTAATAATCTACGTCCTGGTACACTTAAAATATTTGTTAAAATTGTGACACACTAATGAAATGAATAAAATACCTTGAACTACAATTAGTATTTTCTTGTTATTTATATTTCACAAGTACATTCAAAACATATTAATGTTTATACAATAGAGTTTTGGGTGTCTTGTGATACATCTACTTGACTAGTATGACTAGTATGTGTTCACCCATGATGCCATAAAAATGTTGGTTGCACTATAGAGCAAGGAGGTCCTGTCTCCCTGGTCAGTGCCAGGGCTGCCTCATCCAAAATTGAAACAGAAAAGTCCTGAATTCTGTTTTATTGCATCATATTCATTTACCTATGACAGTTAATATATAGCATATCCATTTTTACTCGTTACAAAAACTACAGCTAAATTTGAGCAGAACCGTCCATCGTCACTTCGAATGTAATTGACAAACACTGTCTCACGGCCTGAGCGAGGGCCATTATGTGGTCATTTGTGATGGCACCATTTCAGGGAGGACCCTGTCCATATATTAATTCTGAACTATTTCTCATACAGTTCTACTTTTATATAGAATTCCACCATTACATTGATTGGTAACTGGCACTACACTCTGGAAAATTGATATTTAATTCTCATGATCAACTGCTTCTGTACAAACTTTACAGTATAGGAGCTTTACAAGGATAAAGACATATCCAAACTTCAAGTTCTGCTTCAAAATACAGGTCAGGAACTTGTTATAATGATGATAATACGCAATGTCATGTCAACCATAGTTGTGGTGTAGTGGTAGAGCCAGTCTCTCATAAAGAAGATATGCTGCCGGCCATTTACACTTTCCTTGCCTTTTTGAGGTTTTTGCTTTATCCATGTCTGTATTTCTCAATAGTGAAAAATAGAAAACAAAAAATGTATGCATCCAGTAAAAGAACATCTATGACTAGATAACACTGCCATTTAAAAGATAATATAAGGAGCCAATATTAATCTTTACAATCACATGAGATAACATTTGTTGTTTACCATGGTGTATTATGCCACACACAGGTTAATTCTTTGCATAAACATACTTTCAACATCATAAATTCATTCTTTAGGGATGTCTGAACAATAAAACTGATTTTTTAGTTTCAACATATTTTAGTTTGAAATAAGACCCAAATTTTACTTTGAAATGGGGTTGGGCAACAAGTTCTTCAAACTTAGATTCGACCCTCTCCTTACCAGTCACAAGTTCAATAACAAGGTGTATAACAGAACAAATTACTTGTTTATGTCATTACAAACAACTAATAGTATAGAGCAGGTGATTGAGTGAGAGAAAGACGGAATGAGAGAGAGAGAGACATTTTAAAAGCAGAGAAAAAAAGTATATGATCAATATCTCTTTTCAACCGGATTTCTTTTAACAAATCGATATAATCGAGATTCAGTATACAAGACGGGTCCAGTCCAAACTGAATTCGATGTCTAAAAGTCATGCAACTTGAAAAAGGTATCCTATTTGCATATACAGAATCCCTTGTCAATACAACATAATAGTCAATACAACATAATAGTTTGTATCTTGTCTCATTTAATCACCATAATACGGATGAGACTAGCGGACAATTAAATATTTTAAAAAACCAAATAATTCGACATCGTGATTTGATATGTACTTGTCTGCACCCACATGCAACTCGATTCATTTCAAAACATTTGTTGACAATTAGCGCGAAATTTATTGGTGACATATGACATACATCCACGTTCACTATTTCTGATGTATATTTCTTGGCTTTCGCATATAATAAAAACAAATATTGAAGTTAATTGGGCTTACTTACCAATACATTGCTATTGCGCAATTGTTTTGCTGAAAGAGGTCACCGGATGTTTACCTCCGAAAATGAGATCGGGAGCGAGTCTTTATGATGTTATCCGATGATTGTTCGGAAACCCGAAAGCGGTTCATTGTAAATGACGAATGTAAACAAAAACAAAAACGTGGCTTCAGAAACCCGATGTTTCTAATAAAGGGGTTATACAATTAGACACATATATCTCCAAGTTATAAGTATATCTTCATGCTGGGCATGTGTATTTAGGACAGAAAATTGATGGCAATATGCCAATATAATCCCTTTAAAACATTTTTCAAATAAAGGTTAACATGCTGAAGGAATTTACAAATGCTTTTGATGAGTAATTTATGTTTTATTTGACACGGTCGAGACGTTATGTCATATTTACATATATTGATTGTGGACACACTTTTCAGAAGTTTTTTAAGTTTTGAAATTAAGCGTGGTGTTTAAAAATCAAATGTCGACTAATTTATTGAGTGTAAATAGATTAGAAAATCTAGTGCCCTGTAAGAAAATCTATGGTTGTGTAAGGTAGTTGTGTATCAAGTGAGAAAATCTAGTGTCGTGCATAACAATGTAGTGTCATATAAGGAAATTGAATGTTGATTATCCAGTTAATAAATCTAGAGTCGCGTATGACAATATAGTGTCATATAAGGAAATTGAATGTTAAGTATCGAGTAAAAAAATCTAGTCGCATATGACAATATAGTGTCATATAAGGCAATTGAATGTCGTGTAAGAATGTTGGGTATCGAGTGAGAAAACTAGTGTCACGTATAAAAGTATAGTGTCATATACGGAAATTGAATGTCGTGTAAGGATGTTGAGTATTGAGTGAGAAAATTTAGTGCTGCATATGAAAATATTGTGTCATAAGGAAATTGAATGTTGTGGTCAGATGTTGAGTATTGAGTGAGAAAATCTAGTGTTGCGTATTAAAATATAGTGTCATATAAGGAAATTGAATGTCATGTAACAGTAAGGATGTTGAGTATTGAGTGAGAAATCTAGTGTCGCGTATAAAAATCTAGTGTCATATCAGGAAATTGAATGTCCTGTAAGGATGTTAAGTTTCAGTGAAAAATCTATGTGCATATGAAAATGTAGTGTCAAATAAGGAAATTGAATGTCCTGAAAGAATATTGAGTATTGAGTGAGAAAATGTGTCGCGTATGAAAATATAGTGTCATATCAGGAAATTGAATGTCGTGTAAGGATGTTAATGATCGAGTGGGAAAATCTAGTGTTGCATATGAAAATATAGCGTAATAAAAGGAAATTGAATGTCATGTAAGGATGACGAGTATAGAGTTAGAAAATCTAGTGTTGCATATGAAAATAAAGTGTCATATAAGGAAATTGAATATCTTGTAAGGATGTTGAGTATCATTGAGAAAATCTAGTGTTGCAGATGAAAATATAGTGTCATATAAGGAAATTGAATGTCAGGTAAGGTTGTTGTATATCGAGTGAGAATATCTAGTGTTGCATATGAAAATATAGTGTCATATCAGGAAATTGAATGTCGTGTAAGGATGTTGAGTATTGAGTGAGAAAATGTAGTGTCGCGTATTAAAATATAATGTCAAATAAGGAAGTTGAATGTCAGGTAAGGATGTTGAGTATCGAGTGAGAAAATGTAGTTTGCGTATGAAAATATAGTGTCATACAAGGAAATTGAATGTCAGGTAAGGATGTTGAATATCAAGTGAGAAAATCTAATGTCGCGTATGAAGTATAGTGTCATATCAGGAAATTGAATGTCCTTTAAGGATGTTGAGTATTGAGTGAGAAAAGGTAGTGTCACATATAAAAATATAGTGACATATAAGGAAATTGAATATCATGTTAGGATGTTTAGTATCGAGTGAGAAAATCTAGTGTCGCATATGAAAATAAAGTGTCATATTAGCAAATTGAATGTGTAAGAATGTTAAGTATCAAGTGAGAAAATGTAGTGTTGCATAGGAAAATAAAATCAAATAAGCAACTTGAAAGTCTTGGAAGGATGTTGAATATATATATAGATTAGAAAATCTAGTGTCCTGTAAGAAAAATATAATGTCAAGGAAGAATGTTGTGTATTGAGGGAGAAAATATAGTGTCGCATATAAATATATAGTGTCATATAAGACAATTGAATGTTGTGTAAGGATGTTGTGTATCGAGTGAGAAAATGTAGTGTTGCGTATGAAAAATATAGTGTCATATAAGGAAATTGAATGTTGTGTAAGGATGTTGTGTATCGAGTGAGAAAATCTAATGACGCATATGAAAATATAGTGTCATATAAGGAAATTGAATTTCAGCTAAAGATGTTAGATATTAATTGATAAAATCTAGTGTTGCATATGAAAGTATAGTGTCATATAAGGATATTGAATGTTGTGTAAGGATATTGAGTATCGAGTGAGAAAATATAGTGTTGCATATGAAAATATAGTGTCTTACAAGGAAATTGAATGTTGAGTAAGGGTGTTGTGTATTTAGTGAGAAAATCTAGTGTTGCATATGAAAACGTAGTGTCGTATAAGAAAATTGAATGTCAGGTAAGGATGTTGTGTATTTAGTGAGAAAATCTAGTGTGGCATATGAAAATACAGTGTCATATCAGGAAATTTAATGTCGTGTAAGGATGTTGAGTATCGAGTAAGAAAATCTATTATTGCATATGAAAATATAGTGTCATATAAGGAAATTGAATGTCAGGTAAGGTTATTGTATATCGAGTGAAAAAATCTAGTGTAGCATATGTTGAATATTGAGTGAGAACATGTAGTGTCGTATATGAAAATATGGTGTCATAAAAGGAAATTAAATGTGGTGTAAGGACATTGAGTATAGGGTGGGAAAATCTAGTGTTGCATATGAAAAAATAGTGTTGTATAAGAAAATTGAATGTCATGTAAGGATGTTTAGTATCGAGTGAGAAAATGAAGTGTCGCGTATGAAAATATAGTGTCATAAAAGAAAATTGAATGTCGTGTAAGGATGTTGTGTATCGAGTGAGAATATTTAGTGTAGCATATGAAAATGTAGTGTCATATAAGGAAATTGAATGTCTTGTATGGATGTTGAGTATTGAGTGAGAAAATCTAGTGTCCCATATGAAAATATAGTGTCATATCAGGAAATTGAATGTTGTGTAAGGATGTTGAGTATCGAGTGAGAAATCTAGTGTTGCATATGAAAATATAGTGTCATATAAGGAAATTGAATGTCCTGTAAGGATGTTGAGTATTGAGTGAGAAAATTTAGTGTCGCATATGAAAATATAGTGTCATATAAGGAAATTGAATATTGTGTAAGGATGTTGTGTATCGAGTGAGAAAATCTAATGACGCGTATGAAAATATAGTGTCATATAAGGAAATTGAATGTCAGCTAAAGATGTTAGATATTAATTGATAAAATCTAGTGTTGCATATGAAAGTATAGTGTCATATAAGGATATTGAATGTTGTGTAAGGATATTGAGTATAGAGTGAGAAAATATAGTGTTGCATATGAAAATATAGTGTCATACAAGGAAATTGAATGTTGAGTAAGGGTGTTGTGTATTGAGTGAGAAAATCTAGTGTTGCATATGAAAATGTAGTGTCATATAAGAAAATTGAATGTCAGGTAAGGATGTTGTGTATTTAGTGAGAAAATCTAGTGTCGCATATGAAAATACAGTGTCATATCAGGAAATTAAATGTCGTGTAAGGATGTTGAGTATCGAGTAAGAAAATCTATTGTTGCCTATGAAAATATAGTGTCATATAAGGAAATTGAATGTCAGGTAAGGTTGTTGTATATCGAATGAAAAAATCGAGTGTAGCATATGTTGAGTATTGAGTGAGAACATGTAGTGTCGCATATGAAAATATGGTGTCATATAAGGAAATTAAATGTGGTGTAAGGACATTGAGTATAGGGTGGGAAAATCTAGTGTTGCATATGAAAAAATAGTGTTGTATAAGAAAATTGAATGTCATGTAAGGATGTTTAGTATTGAGTGAGAAAATGAAGTGTAGCGTATGAAAATACAGTGCCATAAAAGAAAATTGAATGTCGTGTAAGGATGTTGTGTATCGAGTGAGAATATTTAGTGTAGCATATGAAAATGTAGTGTCATATAAGGAAATTGAATGTCTTGTATGGATGTTGAGTATTGAGTGAGAAAATCTAGTGTCCCATATGAAAATATAGTGTCATATCAGGAAATTGAATGTTGTGTAAGGATGTTGAGTATCTAGTGAGAAATCTAGTGTTGCATATGAAAATATAGTGCATATAAGGAAATTGAATGTCAGGAAAGGATGTTGTGTATCGCGTGATAATATCTAGTGTTGCATATGAAAATGTAGTGTCCTATCAGGAAATTGAATGACGTGTTAGGATGTTGAGTATTGAGTGAGAAAATCTAGTGTCGCATATGAAAAGACAGTGTCATATCAGGAAATTGAATGTCGTGTAAGGATGTTGAGTATCGAGTGAGAAAATCTAGTGTTGCATATGAAAATATAGTGCATATAAGGAAATTGAATGTCAGGAAAGGATGTTGTGTATCGCGTGATAATATCTAGTGTTGCATATGAAAATGTAGTGTCATATAAGGAAATTGAATGTCCTGTAAGGATGTTGAGTATTGAGTGAGAAAATTTAGTGTCGCATATGAAAATATAGTGTCATATAAGGAAATTGAATGTCGTGTAAGGATGTTGTGTATCGAGTGAGAAAATCTAATGACGCGTATGAATAATAGTGTCATATCAGGAAATTAAATGTCAGCTAAAGATGTTGGGTATTGAGTGATAAAATCTTGTGTTGCATATGAAAATATAGTGTCATAACGATGTGAGTAAATTGAATGTTGTGTAAGGATGTTGAGTATTGAGTGAGAAAATCTAGTGTTGCATATGAAAGTATAGTGTCATATAAGGATATTGAATGTTGTGTAAGGATATTGAGTATAGAGTGAGAGAATATAGTGTTGCATATGAAAATATAGTGTCATATAAGAAAATTGAATGTCAAGTAAGGATGTTGAGTATTGAGTGAGAAAATCTAGTGTCGCATATATGAAAATACAGTGTCATATCAGGAAATTGAATGTCGTGTAAGGATGTTGAGTATCGAGTAAGAAAATCTATTGTTGCATATGAAAATATAGTGTCATATAAGGAAATTGAATGTCAGGTAAGAATGTTCTGTATCGAGTGAGAATATCTAGTGTTGCATATGAAAATGTAGTGTCATATAAGGAAATTGAATGTCGTGTAAGGATGTTGTGTATCAAGTGAGAAAATCTAATGACGCGTATGAAAATATAGTGTCATATTAGGAAATTAAATGTCAGCTAAAGATGTTAGATATTGAGTGATAAAATCTAGCGTCACATATGAAAATATAGTGTCATACCGATGTGATGAAATTGAATGTTGTTTAAGGATGTTGAGTATTGAGTGAGAAAATCTAGTGTTGCATATGAAAGTATAGTGTCATATAAGGATATTGAATGTTGTGTAAGTATATTGAGTATAGAGTGAGAGAATATAGGGTTGCATATGAAAATATAGTGTCATATAAGGAAATTGAATGTTGAGTAAGGGTGTTTTGTATTGACTGAGAAAATCTAGTGTTGCATATGAAAATGTAGTGTCATATAAGAAAATTGAATGTAAGGTAAGGATGTTGAGTATTGAGTGAGAAAATCTAGTGTCGCATATGAAAATACAGTGTCATATCAGGAAATTGAATGTCGTGTAAGGATGTTGAGTATCGAGTAAGAAAATCTATTGTTGCATATGAAAATATAGTGTCATATAAGGAAATTGAATGTCAGGTAAGGATGTTTTGTATCGAGTGAGAATATCTAGTGTTGCATATGAAAATGTAGTTTCATATAAGGAAATTGAATGTCAGGTAAGGATGTTGAATATCGTGTGAGAAAATCTAGTGTCGCATATGAAAACATAATGTCATATAAGAAAATTGAATATCGTGTAAGGATGTTGAGTACTGTGTGAGAATATATAGTGTTGCATATGAAAATATAGTGTCATATAAGGAAATTGAATGTTGTGTAAAGATATTGAGTATCGAGTGAGAAAATATAGTGTTGCTTATTAAAATATAGTGTCATATAACGAAATTGAATGTCAGGTAAGGATGTTGTGTATCAAGTAAGAATATCTAGTGTTGCATATGAAAATGTAGTGTCATATAAGGAAATTGAATGTCGTGTAAGGATGTTGAGTATTCAGTGAGAAAATCTAGTGTCCCATATGAAAATATAGTGTCATATCTGGAAATTGAATGTTGTGTAAGGATGTAGAGTATCAAGTAAGAAAATCTAGTGTTGCATATGAAAATATAGTGTCATATAAGGAAATTGAATGTCAGTTAAGGATGTTGTGTATTGAGTGAGAATATCAAGTGTTTCATATAAAAATGTAGTATCATATAAGAAATTGAATGTCCTGTAAGGATGTTGAGTATTGAGTGAGAAAATCTAATGTCGCATATGAAAATATAGTGTCATATAAGCAAATTGAATGTTTTGTAAGGATGTTCAGTATCGAATGAGAAAATCTAGTGTTGCATATGAAAATATAGTGTTGTATCAGAGAATTGTAAGTCATGTTTGGATGTTTAGTATTGAGTGAGAAAATGTAGCGTCGCATATGAAAATAAAATGTCATAAAAGAAAATTGAATGTCAGGTAAGGATGTTGTGTATCCAGTGAGAATATCTAGTGTTGCATATGAAAATATAGTGTCATTTAATGAAATTAAATGTCCTTAAAGGATGTTGAGTATCGAATGAGTAAATGTAGTGTCGCGTATAAAAATATAGTGTCATATAAGGAAATTAAATGTCATGTAAGGATGTTGAGTATCAAGTGAGAAAATCTAGTTTTGCATATGAAAATATAGTGTCATATAAGGAAATTGATTGTCATGTAAAGATGTTGTGTACTGAGTGAGAAAATCTAATGTCGCGTATGAAAATATAGTGTCATATAAGGAAAATGAATGTTGTATAAGGATGTTGAGTATTGAGTGAGGAAATCTAGTGTTGCATATGAAAATATAGTGTCATATAAGGAAATTGAATGTCAGGTAAGGATGTTGAATATCGCATGAGAAAATCTAGTTTCGCATATGAAAATAGAGTGTCATATAAGAAAATTGAATATCGTGTAAGAATGTTGAGTATTGAGTGAGAAAATGTAGTGTCGCATATGAAAATATAGTGTCATATAAGGAAATTGAATGTCAGGTAAGGATGTTGTGTATCAAGTGAGAATATCTAGTGTTGCCTATGAAAATGTAGTGTCATATAAGGAAATTGAATGTCATGTAAGGATGTTGAGTATTGAATGAGAAAGTCTAGTGTTGGGTATGAAAATATAGTGTCTTATAAGAGAAATTGAATGTCCTGTAAGGATGTTGAGCGTTGAGTGAAAAAATGTAGTGTCGCATATGAAAATAAAGTGTCGTTTAAGGAAATTGAATGTTGTGTAAGGATGTTGAGTTTTGAGTGAGAAAATTTGGTGTTGCTTATGAAAATATAGTGTGATATAAGGAAATTGAATGTCATGTAAGGATGTTGAGTATCAAGTGAAAAAATCTAGTGTTCCAATTGAAAATATAGTGTCATACGAGGAAATTGAATGTTGTGTAAGGGTGTTGTGTATTGAGTGAGAAAATCTAGTGTTGCATATGAAAATATAGTGTCTTATAAGGAAATTGAATGTTGTATAAGGATGTTGTGTATCGAGTGAGAAAATCTAGTGTCGTGTATGAAAATATATTGTCATATAAAGAAATTGAATGTCAAGTAAGGATGTTGAATATTATGTGAGGAAATCTAGTGTTGCATATGAAAATATAATGTCATATAAGGAAATTAAATGTCGTGTAAGGATGTTGTATATCGAGTGAGAAAATCTAATGTTGCATATGAAAATGTAGTGTCATATAAGGAAATTGAATGTCGTGTAAGGATGTTGTATATTGAGTGAAAAAATCTAGTGTTGCCTATGAAAATATAGTGTCATACAAGGAAATTGAATGTTGTGTAAGGGTGTTGAATATCAAGTTAGAAAATGTAGTGTTGCATATGAAAATATAGTGTCATACAAGGAAATTGAATGTTGAGTAAGGGTGTTGTGTATTGAGTGAGAAAGTCTAGTGTTGCATATGAAAATGTAGTGTCATATAAGGAAATTGAATGTGGTGTAAGGATGTTGAATATTGCTTGAGGAAATCTAGTGTTGCATATGAAAATATAATGTCATATAAGGAAATTAAATGTCGTGTAAGGATGTTGTATATCGAGTGAGAAAATCTAATGTTGCATATGAAAATGTAGTGTCATATAAGGAAATTGAATGTCATGTAAGGATGTTGTATATTGAGTGAAAAAATCTAGTGTTGCCTATGAAAATATAGTGTCATACAAGGAAATTGAATGTCGTGTTAGGATGTTGAGTATCAAGTTAGAAAATGTAGTGTTGCATATGAAAATATAGTGTCATGCAAGGAAGTTGAATGTTGAGTAAGGGTGTTGTGTATTGAGTGAGAAAATCTAATGTTGCATATGAAAATGTAGTGTCAAATAAGGAAATTGAATGTCAGGTAAGGATGTTGAATATCGCTTGAGAAAATATAGTGTCGGTTATGAAAATATAATGTCATATAAGGAATTTGAATGTCGTGTAAGGATGTTGTGTATCAAGTGAGAAAATGTAGTGTTGCATAGTAAAATATAGTTAAATAAGGAACTTGAATGTCGTTGAATGATGTTGAATATAAATTATATAGATTAGAAAATCTAATGCCCTGTAAGAAAAATCTTATGTAGAGGAAGGATGTTGTATGAAAATCTAGTGTCACATATTAAAATATTGTGTCGTATAAAGAAATTGAATGTAGTGTAAGGATGTTGAGTATGTATATAGATTAGGAAATCAACAGCCCAGTATAATCTATAGTCCAGTAAAGATGTTGTGTATCGAGTGATAAAATCTAGTGTCTTGATGAAAATATTGTGTCAAATAAGAAAATTGAATGGATGAATATAGATTAGAAAATCTAGTGCCCAGTAAAAATCTATAGTCGAGTAACGATGTTGTGTATCGAGTGAGAAAAGGTACGAAACGTGTGCTTATCATGCAGTTGGTGCTTGCTTTGCGTAATTTAAATACCAAATCCGTGTAATGTGTTTATCATGCAAGTAACACATGTCTTGTATAATTTACGTACAAACGTGTGATTATCATGCAATTGATGCTTGTCTTGTGTAATTTAGGTGACTATCGTGTGGTCCCCATGTCGTTGGTGCCTTTCGTATGTAATTTAGGTACCAAACGTGTGGTTCGCATGGTGTTAGTGCCTGTCTTGTGTATATTACGCATCAAATGTGTGGTTCTCGTACAAATGATGCTCGTCTTTTGTAATTTAAGTTCCAAATACGTGCTTATCATACAGGTATTATTTGTCTTTTCTAATGTTGTTGGTTCTTTAATTGTGTAATTTGTTGCTTAAATTACACAAGACAAGCACAAACAGCAGAACAACCACACGTTTGATATCTAATATACAAAAGACAGGCACTAACGGCATGAGAACCAAACGTTTGGTACCTAAAGTAACCTGGCAATGATAGCTTTCGAGGAATAACTGTGTACAGCATAAAGGTATCTCATAATCCGAGTGTGGCTGGCCCTTTCAATAGGATTGACAGTATAATAAACAAACACTTTACACACGTATAATGCAAATCTAAAGTAAGACAAAATCCCTCCTTATTAAATATTATATTAGTTAGTAATGCTTGTGTTCTTTTTCACATTTCAAAATATCAAAATTCGATTTAAAAAATATTATTTTAACTTCGTGGAACAACTGTTTTAAAAAAGATCCACCTTATTACATATTACGCCGTATACATGTTACAATTCACAAGCAAGTTGCAATATTATATCTTATGTAATAATAAATTGTGTTAAGTTTTTGTTTACAATCGCACTTTGAACTGGCCATTTAAGTCTCACTACACAGTTACACCCCTTTTTTCCCAACGCTAACATGATTCTTGCGCTTAAAAACAAGCCCTGTGTAATTTGGTTTTGAAATAATTTCAAAATGGTTCATAGTAGTTGTGATTTCTTGCTGAAGATGAGTAGAGCAAAAGTTGGTATAGCATATACTACAATATGTCATCACTGGTGCTAAAAAAGTGACTTTATAGGATTTCAACATATGCATATATATATATACGAGCATTTGAGGACTTCTTTTTTTCCAAAAAAAATCAGGGTGTCACTGCAACCTCTTTTAAAAAAACAATGTGGTCAATCTACCAGTTATTGTACATTTTTATGTGGGTTTACATTCCTGCTATAAAAAAAAACTTTAAAAAAATCTACCTATGTGGATTTTTTTTTACCATTGAAATCCTAAACCTTATTTTATATAGAACTAAGAACAAAATTCAACTGTGTAGTGAGACAAAATTCAACTGTGCAGTGAACCTTTAAGGCGAGCATCTATAATAATAATTATTGCTGTTGTTTTTATAAAGACTTCCATTTCAACTAGACAATATCAGAGACATATAAACAATTAAGGCCCAAACGATATCCTGTCCACTGACAGGAAACAGGTGTGAAAATGGCACCTTGTTATCATAACCAAATTCAAGGACTTGTATAAAGTCTGTATAGAATTCCTTGCAAAATTACTCAGCAGCGATAAGGGGTCATAGAGTCACAACCCCCAATGTTTATGCTTATAATTAACACGCGCCATATACGGTAAAGAACGTCGACAATTCTTGGATTTATTTAAAATACAATTGTATTGACAAATATGGTTCTACGGAGCTGCTAAAATATCCAATCACAGTATATTGTTGAAACACAAGTATTAATGTGATATTAATGTTTAAAACTAAAAACTAAAGTATAATTGTAAAATTGAGGGATGTTTAAAATGTTTGTGGTCTGCCTCAATGTTGCAAAACGTAAAAACTACGCTACATATGTGTATGCTTTAAGCATGTAATTGTGGAAAAGAATAGTTGTGATCGAATAAAACTAAATTGTAAGTAGAATTAAGAAAATACGTGTAATACGTCGCAAATGGTGGCTTAAAACTAAGGGAGACATCTACATCAAAACGCCAAGTTATACAATGGTAACGAATAGCAGTATGAACACTTAACAAGTGAAAATGAATTATTATAAGTATTAAAGAGTCAGCACAGTTTGCGTGGATCAGTGGAAGAAAATGTTGTTTTTTTCTCATTTATATAATTATACTGCTTCTACATTTTATAACATTTTTTTTAATGTGACCTATCTATTTGTATGCATCTTAAAATAAAATCTTAAGAAAATCTTCCCAGAAACTACAAGGGTATTTTAATAGCTCTACTGGCCAAAGGCCAGCAGGGCTTATGTCAAGGTAAATTGTCCGTCGTCCGTCCGTCATCCGTCCATTAACCCTTTTCTTGTAGCATCTTCATTTTCCATTGAATCTTAACTCAACTTGCACAGTTGTTATATAACCACAAGATCTCAGACGAGGTCTTGAACCAGATTTGTTAAAATCTGGTCCCTAGGATCTAATTTGGGGTCGCCACAGGGGTCACTGTATATGTTGTTTAAGTGATGGCACTTTCATTTTACATTGAATCTTAACCAAACATGCACAGCAGGTAAATAACCACACAGGATCTCGGACGAGATCTTGAACCAGTATGATTTGACCACAAATGCCCCCACCATAGGGCTTTTAAGCACATTTTTAGAGAAACTTTAAAAAACATTTTTTCTGTAAGCTGAAGGCCAGACCTTAGATATTTTACATGTAGCATTGTATGGAAGTCTTCTTTGATGCCGCCACAGGGGTCACTGTTTTACATAGAGTTATAAAGGGAAAATGTTGTAGACGCGACAGCACCCCTTATTTTTCATTGAATCTTAACGAAACTTGCACAGCAGTTATATAACCACACACGATCTTGAACATGTTCTTGAACCAGCCTGAACCACCAAAGCACATTTAAAGAGAAACTTTAAAAAAACATTTTCTCTGAAAGTTGAAGGCCTAGACCTTAGATATTTTAAATGTAGCATTGCAATGAGGTCCGCTAAAAGGTTTGTTGCGGTCGGTCCCTGAAATCAAGTTTGGGGGTGCCACAGGGGTCACTTTTATACACAGAGTCATTTAAGGAATTGTTGTAGACACAATGACACCCCCAATCCCCATTTTTTAATGAATCTTAACCAAACCTGCACAAAGATCACAGACAAGTGTTTGGACTAGTTTGATTCGGCCACAAATGTCTCTGCCACAGGGCTTATAAGCACATTTTAAGCGAAACTTTGAAATACATTTTTTCTGAAAGTTAGACTAAAACATTTGTTGAAGAGAAACTTACAAATAACATTTCCTCTGGAATGTTCATCTGTCTTTTTGTTGCCAGTAGAGCGATTCAGGCCCTATTTGACCTCTTGTTTGTAATATATTGCATACATGTAGCATAAGGTGGCGCCCATACAAATGACTTTGGGTAATACTTTCGACCTCTTCTGAGTGTTTAAACTTTTGCATAGACTTTACACATGCATACAGAAATATAAAAAAATCTTCTGAAACCGCAAAACTAATTAATAATAAGACTTGTATCATCAGCTCATGAGGTCATATTTGGCCTCTTCTCAGGTATTTAAATAACCAGTTTATATAGATTAAAGTCCGATACCATGTTTCTTCATATCATGACCCTGGTGTCAGTATGGTCCTGTGCTTGATGTTATATGTTACAATTATAAAGATACTCATGAAACAATAGGTGAATTTAAGATTTCATATAATGCATTCATTATTATCCTCATTTGCATAAAATGATGCTAAACATTCAAATAAATTTATAAATAATTGCTAACCTAACATTACTATGAACAGCTTTCATCATTTTTCAATTGGAATATGGTAAAATTAAAGAACGTGGCATCCTTTTCACATGGTAATATTAATTGTATGTACTTATCCGTGAATTAAAATGGTGATTGTTGCTAAAAATAGATGTTTTATTTTTCTTGTGATAGGCAGGAAGTTTAGTCTGGCAGCATGGCTGAAATATATGGTATTGAACACCTCATTTTCGAAGTACATGATCAACTGGAAAAGATGAAGACCCTAGAAACGGCAACAAATGTTTTGAAAGAATCTTATGAAAAGGTAACAAAGGGATCTAATCAAGTTATTTAGGTGGGAGTCATCATTTGATTTTATTTGTTGTCTGTACTAAAGTAAACTGCTTAGATATTGGAAAGTAATGTTTTTTTTATTTCATACACTCTTGACCAATCAAATCTGTAAATAATTGCACATGTAATGAGGAAAATGTACAATATCTGTATACATGCTTATATTTCAATAAATTCATGACATTATGTTATTGAGCAAAAATTATTGTAATTTAATGCAAGTTTTTATAAATTATTGAATAGTGCATGTTGTGAAAGTGTTGCTGAAGTCTTGTTTTCATCGCTGAAGGTCATGGGTGTGATTAAAGATCAATGGTCAAATAATGTAATGTGGAGCGTGTGGTTCAGTGGTAGAACATCGGCCCCATGATTGAAGGGTGTTGGGTTCGATCCTCCGCCACGGCAATGGGTGGTGTCCTTTAGAAATACATTTTTCGGCAGATGCTTTAAGTACTGGTTCAACCCAGGAAGACTACGAGCATGATTTGTAAAGTTGTAACTTGTATCACTATCGTAGTAAAACAAGTACGTTTAAACTTAATAAATAAATGTAATGTTGTTTCCATTCTGTTAATTAATAATTGATGAAATGATGTAAATTAGTTTTATGTACAGAAGCAGTCTAAATAAGGAAATACACATAGTGTTCATGCTCAGTCTTCGTCTGTCCAAGGATTAGGTTTTAGCTAGATTCAAATGGCCAAATGTAATATTTATAATGCTACAAGCATACTAAGAATATCACATAATTTTAATTTGTGCATAAAATAAAACCAATTTGTCTTTATACATGTATTGGGTTATTTGTATAAAAACTGGACAGAACAAATTAAACAATGTGTATATTTTCTTCTTCTTTTGTTAACGTGCATCGTCATATAAGTGACATCCTCGCATTGTAGTTTAAAACTAAGGGCACTCGAGGGAGGGCCTGTTTGTACAGGTTAAAAACAGGATAAGATAAAATTCGTCGCTACTGACAGTCTTACATATGTGTTTTTATATTTAAGATGGATAATTGACCCATAATAATATTATGTTAAATGAGAATACACAACAGTATTTAAAAAAGTGTTTATCTTTGTCGTATAAATATTACATTGTATTTCAAGATGGTGTCTATACAGGGAAAGGTTTTATTTTAAATTGATTTAGACAAATCAAAGTCACCATAACGTGAAAGCTCTCTAAAATGCTATAATCTTAATGTTACCGGCATATTAGATGTTATTACATCATGTTCTAATATATTATGGCATTTATGCTTGTTTTCTGACATGTATTGTATAATTGCTTACAGATAAAAGTGTTTTTGTATGATTATTTTCTGACAATACTACTTGTATATTTCAGGGTGAGCCAGATAATGTTAAAATTATGGCAAGACAATTAAAGATTCTATTTATGGAAACTGGATTGTTGACGAGTGTGTTATCAACTGCTGGGCAAGATTTGTTGTCTAACCTAGAAAAACGAAGCATGACAATAGAGGTGTCAAAGACGGTAATTTATATTTTAATGATGGGATTTTAACTGTAAAAAAAGACAGTTATTTGTAGTAAAGTTTCTATTTGTTGTCAGGTACTACTAAGGCACTTAAGTTCAAATTTCACATGAATATATGGATTTTTTTCTCATGTGTGCAACATAATATAGAAACTCGACTGAAAGTAGCTAACATGGGCAGTTGAAGATTTGGACAAATCCATAGCTGGGATGTATAAAGCTCCTGGAAGGGGACTTTATTTATTTATTTATTTACAGAGAAATGGTATGGGCATTTAAATCATTTCCTTTTCATGTGAAGTAACTTTTTGTTCAGTAAGGACGTTGTGGGGGAATATATCAATATGGAAACACGACAAACCTGCGGTTTAACATCGTGAAAAGAAACTCTGACCACTATATGCCAGCAAAACATCCTCAGATTCTCTTGCGCCTCTTGTTAACATATTATAGCATGTTCACATTTATGCCTCACTGTTCACTTTGTCGCTGTTAAGTTTATGTTATTGTGACGACGATGCTCTAGCCTCCAAGTATACAATATACTATAATAGAAGAATAGGAGCATTATTGACCATCGTGTATTCAATATTCATTAATATTTACCTTGTGTGCACTCAGTCTGGAACATACATTTTTGTCAAGCCTGCTTGCTGTGAGCTTGACTTAGTGTCAAGGTCACAAATATACTATAATAGAAGAAATAGGAGCACTATTGACCAACGTGTTCGTCAGTATTCATTAAGTTTTACCTTGTGTATACTCAGTCTAGAACATGCATTTTTTGCCAAGCCCGCTTAATGTGACCTTGACTTAGTGTCAAGGTCACACATATACCATAATAGAAGAATAGGAGCATTATTGACCATTGTGTTCGTCAGTATTCATTAAGTTTTACCTTGTGTATACTCAGTCTAGAATGAACATTTCTGTCGAACCCTTTTGCTGCGAGCTTGGCTTAGTGGCAAGGTCACATTTTGGACAAACAACCTTACAACCTCTCCTGCAGTTCAAAGCCAATTCCAATGAAACTTGCTGCAAAGCAGGAGAATGGTTTGAATATGAGCCTATAGTCTTGGCATTCCGATTCAATGATTTCTTACTGAGTTATGACCCTTTGTTCCTTTTAAAAAAATGCATTTCATCCTGTAACTATTGAGTGACAGCACCTACCGTCTTGAATTTTCTGAAGAGGACATGCTTTCAGGAAGGGATGGCTTTTATTTTTTAGGGTCAGTAACCTCAAAAAGCAATATCACTTGCATCACATTCATCGCGATCTCCATTTGTTTTTACTATAGTTTTTGCTTAATTATTTTCCTATGTATTTATTATGATCTGCCATACCATCACTAACTCCCACCTACACCTTGCTTATCTTCCACCCAGTTCATCATACTGCTTTTTTCACTCATTGTTTTAATTACTTTTATATAACAATGTTGTTTTTTTGTCTCGGACATTATAATGCACTGTTCCTGTTTTCCAAAACTCAGCTCTACTACTTCTCCTTAACATTAAATTGATTTTGCTGTTATTGGAGGGATAATTGAAATAAAAATGTACCTTTTTCCACCCACAACTCCCCCACCCCATTGTTGGCAAATAGTATCATATTTCGTGTATACATTGATAATAGAACACACATTTACACATGTAATTGTTGGCATGTTTACACAGCATCCATCAGGAATAACAGTAAATCAACCTGGAAACGACCAAGTAGATGGACGGAGGTAAGTCTGACTCATCTAAATACTATGACATGAGTAATGTAGTGTTTATAACTATTTTTAATTATCTGTTAATAATTTAATTGTAAAGAAAGACAGAAGTGAGATAAAGTTTACTGATACATCTTTAACATTTGCCTGTGTTTTTAATTTAAGGAGCAGATTGTTTTGATGCATGCACATGTCATTGAGTAAAATCAAGTTCAGCACTGCTTATTAATTGTATCTCTTTAAAATACACATTTTGTTACTGGTCATTTTAAAGCATTTATTGTTACATCTATTAATTACAATTATAAAATTTGACTGGCAGAATACAAAATCTCTTCTGGAAAGATAAATTTAGAAGTTATCAAACATATTTAAACTTACTAAAGCCTGCAAATTGGTATAATTTTAAAAATCTAATTTGATGTAATCCAAACATTAAGGTCGAAGTCACAAGTGTATTTATTAACCATTGATTCTCTAAGGATGTTTTATTGATAAATGATATAATGAATACAAACAATTATTTCCACTCAATGACGGATTTTTTAATAGGTACAGCATAAATACAAACTTCATAGAATATAAAGGATTGCTAGCATCTGTTAAAAAGTACTTGTATAAACTTCCAATAGTTCATTTAGCTTGAAAACGATGGGCACCTACATGCCCTTTATTAATTTCAATAATCATGAAAGATCCTAAAGGATGTAGAGCAATACATCAGTCTTGTATACAAGAAAATATACTCCCTCAATCCGCTGCTAAATGGGAAAATGAATTGGATTTAAGAACCAATCTGGTTAGAACAAAATTATACTGCCTTCCTTTTAAAATTACAAATTTACAATAGTTTCAATACACAATTAGCCACAAAATATTGGGAGCCAAATATCTTCTTAAAAATGAAAATAAAGGACTCTGATATTTGCAGTTTATGCAACAGAAAAATAGAAACAATTAAACAATTTTTTTTATCTAATGTGTTATTTCTAAACAAATTATCTCGTGTTTGATGAACCATATTTGCAAAAATTGTATAGACATTATGTTCGGAAATAAAAAGTTTGACAAAGTCTTAAATAAAATAATATTAATTGCAAAGATATGTTTTTACACTAAAAAATTTAAAACAGTTGAACCTACACTAGACAACTTTAAAAAAAGCATATTATAAATCTGTATTTGAACGGTATCTTGCAACAATAAATTGTAAAATACACACTTTTGATATTATTTGGAATGATGATAAGCAACTAATATCTTGATATAGGCCGTGAGCTAAGACCCAAAATTTAACAAATTGGTACCAATCAGACTGGCAAATTGCTATACTATTTTTTGAATAGATACATGTCTGTGGTATATGAAAAAGTCAGGGGGCCACGTCTGAGGCACAGCTTAGTGTCTGATTTTAATGAGTTTCTATGGTAACTGTAAATTCATTAAAATCATTACAAATAATTTCTTATTTTTTAGTATACAAAACAGTTACATTAGTGCAGTGAATAATTGTTATATGTGTTATCCAATGGTGTTTAAACAAGAGCAGAAGTGTTCTTCTGATATATAATACCACATTAAGCAATTATTTTGTAATCATTTTTTTTATGTTACAATGACATTTGACGTTACTTTTTAGAAGTAATATTGATTTCCGATATTTCTATTGAAATCCCTTCCTAGATTTGTTTATAAAGTATTAATTTAACATAAACAAAAATACATAATAAAACACAACTGTATCAGATAAATTTAAAATATGTAATTTATTATTAGTAGTAATTTCTTCTAAACAATATTTACGTTACATTCATCTGATAAAAACAGTAATATAATCGTTCCAAAAATCATCTTAAAATATCAAATCAAATTCCTGCAGGCTTTGATTCATATTAACGCCTATATGGTTTCTTCTTGTCCTAATGCTTTTATATAATGTTCTGTGGACACATATTAGTACAATACAAACACATTTTTATAACTTTATACAACATGAAATACGTTACAAAAATGTGAAATGTAACGTTGACAAGTGGTATTTATTCACTTCTTTAAAATTTGATTATCAAGTTTAAGTTTGATCAGATCAAATTCCTGCAGGCTTTGATTCATATCAACACCAATATGGTTTCATCTCGTCCTAATGCTTTTATATAATGTTCTGTTGACACATGTTAATACAATACAAACACAATTTTATAACTTTATATAACAAAAAATACGTCACAAAAATGTGAAATGTAACATTTACAAGTAGTATTCATTCATTTTTTTTAAAATATAATTATCAAGTTTAAATTGGATCAGATTAAATTCCTGCAGGCTTTGATTCATATTAACACCCAAATGGTATCGTCACGTCCTGATGCTTTTATAAATGTTCTGTGGACACATGTTTGTACAATACAAACAAATTTTTATAACTATATAACATATAATACGTTACAAAAATGTGAGACGTAACATTTAAAAGTAGTATTTATTCATTGTTTTAAAATATAATAATCAAGTTTAAATTGATCATATGAACTGTAATTTAAATCATACAAGCCTGCTAATGACTTCCATATAACATAATAAGAATGACGATACATATAGGTACACTTGCAAAATATGGAATGTTTTTTTAGGAAAATTTTACACAAAATAAACTTCTGTTTCAAGCAATTTTGAACTCTAAAGTAACATAATCTTATAATGTAATAAAACACTATGTGTATTTAATCCATTTTGTACATGTTTGTTGTTACAAGAAGTAGTTGGATAGTGTACGTGTCATCATTACTGCCATTCTCTCCATCAGAGCTCTCTCTATGTTCCGTATCAAAACTCTTACTCGATTTTTGCAGACGAATGAGCATTTTAGTGCATTTAACAGACAATGACATGTTGGTAATTTACATTATCTAGCGTACTTGCAGGAGACATGAATTCTATAACAACCTGTGTAGCCGAATATCACTTCATCCATTTAGCTTCCAACTAACCATCTTCCATGAATCATCCGTGATCTTTTGGACTTGAATTTCAGTAAAGTTTATTGGGCTTCTACGCCAGATGTCTGATAATTATCTCGCAATGAGTGGAGATATAATGTGCCTTCACAGGGTGGAAGTGTTTCCTGATTCAACACCAAGATATTAAACCCGAAACATCTTGTTGCACAAGCTATTCACTTTAGTATTAGTAGCCTTTGCAGCATATATTCTACATTTGAAGTCTTAGAGAGATGCAATCACTCGCAAAGTAGTACAATCCATTCTTCTCCTAACTTAAACATAGCTGATTTGAATACACTGATTTTCATAACAAATCTAATTGCAGACACCTTTCCATGACCATTGAAGGACTACACACTGGGTCACGTCTGGTAAATGCTTGAAAAACGTCCATTATCACTAAGAGAGTCTTCATATATCTCTGTCTTGGCCCTACATCTGATAAATATATGCTCGATCTCCCTGTAAAGTGCCAGACAGCATAAACACATCTTCTGATTCAATGGCAATAGAGTTAAAGTGTTGACTGGCATGTAGCAGCATTTAGCAGCGTGCGAGTTTCAGCTTTTTGTGTGAAGATGCTGGCTGTTCCACATGACAAACAGTTTCATGCGTTAGTTTATAACATTGGTTTTCTGATGTTGCAAACATCTCTTCGTCACCTAGAATGGCAAGGTAGTACGGGACCTTCCAAGTATCAACAAGAAAATTGGTTAATGCTGCCTTGCTTTCTGGAAAACCTTAGAGGCATCTCTATTGCTGAATTGGTTGTCCTCTATTGATACATGTCATTGTACTACAGATCCACAATCCACTACCCGAGCTTCTATTATACATCTCTGCATTATAGTTTACATCAAATACCACGATAATTCTAAAACTATTCTTGCATTGCATTATCAAATGTGTTTTTGGACAGATCTCCAAACGTTAGGTTCTCAACACTTACTTTGTTGACAATCATCATTGCATCACTAACACAAACTGGTCTATGTTGGACATGTTCCTTACAAGTGCAGATTTATTTGTTTTCTAGAGGATACCATGACAGTTAGCCAATGCCAAGGTTAATGGTTCTGGTGGATTTTGAAGTACTTCCTTCTCAACCAAATGTCAACTAGATGCTACCAAAACCATGTATTTAAATAACTGGTTATCAACGTCAAGAATACATTCTTTACAAAAAAAAATTAATTTGTTTTCTGAACGCTACCGAATATATTTAGGTGTTTCCTTCGCAATATGTCGTAAAACTAATCATATGGATTTTCTTTCAAAAGATTGTATTCTTGATCTGTTTAAGCATATATAAAGCATTCTCTTCCCTTTCCTTATCACTTAAAAGATCATTACAATGGCAGTAGATATTGCTGTAGCTGTTGATAAAAGAGCACAACCATTTATTCTCAAGTATATTTCTTGGTCTTAGTTGTCATCCTTTTGAATGATCTGTGCTTCAAGATCAACATGGATAAGTCTCAAATTAGCTAGTAGGATCGCTTTTCGTCCATACATCTGTCTGTCTGTCCGCATGTCCGAATGGGTATTGAAATGCCTATGGTTTAGGTAGGATAAGGTATTTTTGACAGTTGAAAAACAGATGAAAAAAATATGCAACTGTTTCTAATCACTTAAAAGATGATTTTATATGGCTAAAGATCACTTAAATGCCTATTAGTTCGAATGTATGTCAACAATTTCTGTAAATCACTCCTCATATACTGCTCGATAGGTTTTCACCAAATTTTAAGTGAAGTATCTTACTCGAAGTTTGTTCAAATCAAGACCCTGGTGTCAAGACTGGACCTGTCCCAGAGGCTTATCAGTTATTTTCTTATTAAAAATTTCAACAATATTCTTCTTGGAAAGTGCAATACTGGCTTTGATTTTTGCAATTAGTATCTCTCAGGTTTATTTATGCCATGATCATAGGCCCTGGCCACCAGAAATCTTAATTTAATAAAGTTTCAATAACTGACCAGCCAAATTCATTTTTATTCAGTATAGATGAATAGGGGTTTCAAGTTTGTTCAAATGAAAGGGTTAGGGCTCATTGGGGCCCCAGAAAATGGAATTATTTTGATCATCTTAAGAGCTGGATCATTGTTTAATCATAACAATTGGGACGACAGTGTCCTTTAACCCTTATCCTTCTATGGACGTTTGGTTTTATTAGAATATACACACTGTAGTTAAAGGATTGAGTGCATATATACCCTGCTATAAAAAGTGTATTTCTTTGAATAACATAATCAATTAAATACAGACCAGGGATTGGCTCGCATTCAGCAAAATATAACCAACGAAAGTGTTGATATTTTGACATGTTAGTTAGAAACCCATGGAGCTGAATGTTTGTCTGATCTATTTTTGGAATTATATCTTATTCATCCTGAGAACTCTCTATTGTTTAGCAATTAATAACATTTGGAACTGGGTCCTTTAACAGTGATCTTATGATCTCCATAAAGTTTCAGCAGGGGTCTAAAAAGGGATGGAATTGTGGATTTTCAAAATTATCAACTTCAGATCTTGAGCATTGTTGTCATTATAGTTGAGACAGGGTCCTTTAAAGAGGAATAAATATCAATGAGGGACCAGCAGGGGTAGAAAAGAAGGGATTAATGTTGTACGGTGTTAAGTGTCCCTTTCAAAATTGTTTCAGTCATATCGAGTCTACTAGAATCTGACAATATTCTAAGCGTTGTCACACTGAAATACCATGTCACAGACATATGGTATGATACCAACTCAGTCACATGATACTGACAACAGGTTGACCAGAATTTATTCTCTAAGTGATGAGCACCAAGTGAGGAAGATTCTAGTACCATTTTAAATCTTTGGTGTGACCCGAACGGGGATCGATCCCATGACCTACCACATGCGAGGCAGAAGCTCTATCACTAGACTACCACTTCGATTAGAAAAAATGAAAATGTGAATTTTCAAAAAGCTTTAACTCAAGAATGTAGGTCCAATGTTTTCATATTTCCTATAGAATATCCCTATTATAGAGTTTTCTTTATTCTAATAAATGGACTGGGGTCTACCGAGACCTTGTATTAAAATCACTTCTATAGTAAATATGAGAATGCCATAGGTAAATATAGCTTTTTTAAATCTTCTGCAAGTGATATGTTGTTTGTCAATTGGTTGATAGTTCTTTATCAAGATTGTTCAAATCGGGTTGCTGGGGTGAAATTAAAGGCTTCCACAGAAGTTAACTTTTACAAAGTGTTAATAAGCACAATGTATGGAGTTTGAATATTTTACATCTAGTATTGTCTGGTAGCCCTGTATAAAATTTGATCAATCTGGACCCCTTTTGTCAAATTTAGGGCCTCCACAGGGGTCAATCCTTTTCTCAGGTGATTGACTTATATGGGCTTCTTGTTTAAAACAAATGTATAAATATTTCAAGTTTGTATTTTCATCAGTTTTTAGTGTTCATGAATTAATTTCGTTAGAAATAAATGTTAAACATGATTAACCAATATATGTATATCAATTATGACTAATTGTCAAATTCTGTAAATATTGTGCGATTTACCCCACCCACTTTGATATAGCTGTAATTCACAAAAAAAAGATTTTGACACCTAATTTTGATAAAATCTATAGTTCCTTTTTAACCTTATATCATATCTGATTAAAATATTAGGCCATATACCATCTAACATATAAAAAAACATAAAATTTATACAGTTTTAATGCAAAAATGTGTTCTTGGTGTTGAAGTTTTTAGTTTTTATTAATAAAATCCATTTATTTTTTAACAGTGTGTTTTAATGAAGAACATCACAATTTTCATACATTAATGCGATAAGTAACTTAAAACACATACATTTGTGCAGTTAAAATTTGAAAAGCAGGTGTATATTATAGATAATGACACCTTTTAAGAAATTGGCGGCCATTTTGGAAGCCATTTTGGAATCGCTCATTTTCAGACATTAAGCTATGCCCGAGATATGGCCCCCCAGATTTTTTTTGGTGTATATATATATATATATATATATCTTTCAAAACTCATAGGGGGGATTTGCCAGAAAAATGGTACCAATTTTTAGTTTAGCTCACGGCCTAATATAAACATTTTACATGTTACTCTTTCAGTTTTAATTTAGACACACTTGTTTGTTTTCATATACCTTTATAATTTGTAGACATTAAATTATATCAGGACCGCAGCGTGGTCTAGTGGTAGAGCGTCCGCCTCGCACGCGGAAGGTCGTGGGTTCAATCCCCGGCCGGGTCATACCAAAGACTTTAAAAATGGTACTAGAAGCTTCCTCGCTTAACGCTCAGCATTTAGAGGAGAGTTCTAGGTCTGGTCGGCCCGGTGTCAGTATAATGTGACTGGGTGGGGTACCATACCATGTGTCTGCGGCATGATACTCCAATGTGACAGCGCTTAGAATACTGACATAAGTAGACACCGTCGTGATATGACTAAAAAATTGTTGAAAGCGACGCTAGACACCATACAACAACAACAAAATTAATTATATCAGACACCATCTCTTCTCCAGATTGTTTATATAGTGTCCTTTATTTCTTCTCTCCAATCAAGTATATTTAACTGCTCATTATCATGACTAGACCTGCATGAAGAATAATTAATTAATGTTTTTATACTTCAATAAAGCAATATTTTCTTTTAAAAAAAAATGGTTTACAAAGTCAGATAAAAAAAAATTCAATGCGGAATGTTTTGTGACAATCGGATTGTGTTTATGCACTTGTCTATTTTTCAATAAATGAAGTCCAACACTCAATTCAACATGTTTTGTTGCTTTATAGTTTATACATTATAATAAGTGCAAAGCATTTTGATAACATTTCTGTAATTGACAGTACATCAATGTGTGTGAGACTTGGTGAATACTAAACGAATTTCTATGTGAAATTTTGCATTTTTTAAGTTATGTAGTATTTGCTCAAGAGTTGACAGAGTTTAAGCTTAAAAAATTATAATTTTAAAAATATCGCTATTATAAATGATTAACCTGTCAGATGTTTAATGACGTGCCACTATGTAACACTACTTGTTTATAGTAAATTGTGAAAATTGATTTTAATTATATTGTGTAGCACATCTATTAATGCTATTAGTTTCTTGTTTGATAATTTTTATTAATTACGCTAAACTGGCCCTTGGACTATGAACTACACCAAATAAATCATCTGGATTGAGTGAGCACTGTTCATTACTCATTTAATTCTCACTGACAGTGAGACACCCAATGGCTATTAAATATTTCAAAATGCAAATATGATTGCCATGAACTATTTATATATTATGTAAAACTAAATTGAAATAAAAGTTACAAAAAAAATGTTAAACAGTCATGTCTTAGATGTATAATTAAACATTATTTTACAGGAAACTACGTATGCGTTCTTCACAAGGGGGAATAGAGTTGTCTCCAAATAAAAGCGACTCTCCACCAATGAACACTCAAGAAGCTAAAACGGCTCTACCCGTTATACAAAATGCGTAAGTGTTACAGTTACATAATATTTTAATTCCTTTATGTAATTTATAACAACTGGGCTTATCCGTTCTATAGATCAAAGCTTACCATGCATGTTGTCCATTAATGTATGTCCATTTACTGATAACTTTTGACCTTGTTGCTGACCTAAAATAATATGTTTATTATATTAACCAAATGTTGATATAAAACTGTAAATACTCCGATGAGTTTACAAAGCAGTCCTAACTGTTGGCCGGCTTGCCCCTCTCAGATACTACATGGTTGTTTGATATTGAGCATTGACTTAAGTGCTTTGCCAAGTTTTACCAATGGTTATCATGGTGCCTTTATTAACCCATCCAAGGGGTCACATGTTCACCTGCAGTTGTATAGTAATATTTAGAATATTAAACTTAAAAAATGTTACATCAGGTGTTGGAACTGTACGGACGGTATCCATTGGAGTCCACTTTGATCCAATTCCAGAATTCCCTTTTTACATCTATAGAATTACATAGTTACATGCATGCTGCGGTGTTCATGTAACCTGGTAGGAAAAGTGTATGCCAGCAGTCCCGCTAGCCCAACACAAGGCTGTGTATATATATATATATATATATATTGAGAAACATTTACATGATTCCCTTGTCTCTATCGAAATTCAGGGACAAGATGCAAATGTGTGTGTATGTGGGGGAGGGGTTGTGTGGTGTGATGTAACCTGTTGGATCGGAAACGTGCCAGCAGCATTCCGGCTAGCTAACTTGATTGAGCATTAATTTTTGCATTATCAGCAAAAGATTCTAGTCTTGAGCGCAGACTACCTGAATTTCATTTTTTGTCCTGTTACAAATTTATATATATATAGACAAATCTGTCTTAAGCAGCCAGACAATACAGGTTAATTTGCTCTGAAAACATAAAAATGTGAAATACCAAATAGAGGTGACCGCTTAAACAGGTTTGACTGTATGCGGAACTACATGTACAATGTCTTATTCTCTTCCATTATTATCTGATGATTCACTACTAGGTACAAACAAAGCTTCTGGGACGAATGAACTGTTATTTGGGCTTTTTGTTTCATAATATAAAGTGCAAAATATATAGGGTACATTGCTTCTAGACCTCAACCTTTGACGATATTAAAATGTGCAAACTTAAATTTTTGCAGGTTACCTTTCATAATAATATTTTGATCATATCTTACTTCCCCTTATTTTTCCCCGTATTTTACCAAGATGATTGTCATCAAATAAGCCAAACATAATGTCAAGTGAAACTAATTGACTACTCCGATGATTGCATGTTGCATGACTCAATTTTGTAATAAGTAATTAATTACTCACATATTACACAGTATTTCTTCTATAGACATGATAGAGTTGACAGTATTCAATTTTGTCAAAAAATATTAGATGGTATCAATAAATTTGACTTATAACATTAGTAAACATTCTTAACATATGCTGTTCATGTGCTATTGGTTACAATGGCTTAAAACGGCATGATATGCAGTACTAGTTGTATAAAAACAAAGATTAGAATTCAAAACCTATTCTCTCATAATATTACCATACATTTAGGCTACAAGGTACGGAGCAAGATAATGAAAGATGGCGTCAAGAAAACTCTGTATTGAAACAGAAAATTCGTACTGGAGAACACCAATTGGCAGAACTCATCGCAAAGGCAGAGGCGCGTAAGTCACACATTAAGGAATTAAGGAAGCAACTGAAGGACGCATATGAAAGCAGCTATTTAAGAGAAAACAAAGAAGATGAAATCAGATTTGACACTCTTAAAAAGGATCACCAGGAGTTGAAAAACAGGTATGACAGGACAGACTTGTACTACTTGCAAACATTGAATAAATTGAATGATCTTTATGTATGTCTGTGTATGACTGTCAACTTGTTGATTTGTCGTATCTTTATATGTATTAATATATTTATGTATACTATTGTTCATTTGTGTAATAGTGCTTGTACTTGTGTTATAATCAATTTCCCAGTGGTCTTCATAATGGCATACATACATGTACTTGTGTACACTGGTCCTTGTACTCATATGCTTCTACTATTTACTTGGTTACAACACTGAGCTGGCTAGGAGAACACTATAGCTATTAAGATGTTTCTACTAGTAACTTGGTTACAACACTGAGCTGGCTGGGGAAACACTATAGCTATTAAGATGTTTCTACTAGTAACTTGGTTACAACACTAAGCTGGCTAGGGAACACTATAGCTATAAAGTTGTTTCTACTAGTAACTTGGTTACAACACTGAGCTGGCTAGGAGAACACTATAGCTATTAAGATGTTTCTACTAGTAACTTGGTTACAACACTGAACTGGCTAGGGAACACTATAACTATAAAGATGTTTCTACTACTAACTTGGTTACAACACTGAGTTGGCTAGGGAAACACTATAGCTATAAAGATGTTTATACTAGCAACTTGGTTACACCACTGAGCTGGCTGGGGTAACACTATAACTATAAAGATGTTTATACTAGCAACTTGGTTACAACACTGAGCTGGCTAGGGGATCACTTTAGCTATAAAGATGTTTCTACTAGCATCTTGGTTACAACACCTATCTGACTAGGGGAACACTATAACTATTAAGATGTTTCTACTAGCAACTTGGATACAACACTGAGCTGGCAAGGGGAACACTTTATCTATAAAGATGTTCCTACTAGCAACTTAGTTACGACACCGAGCTGGCTAGGGGAACACTATAACTATAAAGATATTTCTACTAGTAACTTGGATACAACACTGAGCTGGCTAGGGGAACACTATTGTTAAAAAAATATTTTTACTAGCAACTTGGTACAACACTGAGCTGGCTAAGGTAATACTATAGATATGAAGATGTTTCTACTAGCAACTTGGTTACAACACTGAGCTGGCTAAGGGAACGCTATAGCTATAAAGATATTTCTACTAGCAACTTGGATACAACACTGAGCTGGCTAGGGGAACACTTTATTTATAAAGATAATTTTAATACTAGCAACTTGGCTACAACACTGAGCTTGCTAGGGAAACACTATAGCTATAAAATGTTTCTACCAGCATCTTGGTTACAACACTGAGCTGGCTAGGGTAACAGTATAGCTATAAAGATGTTTCTACAAGCAACTTGGTAACGACTCTGAGCTGGCTAGGGAACACTATAGCTATAAAGATGTTTCTACCAGTAACTTTGTTACAACACTGAGTTGGCTAAGGAACACTATAGCTATAAAGATTTTTATACTAGCAACTTGGATCCAACACTGAGCTGGCTAGGGTAACACTATGGCTATAAATATGTTTCTATTAGCAACTTGGTTACAACACTGAGCTGGCTAGGGGAACACTATAGCTATAGATATGTTTCTACTAATAACTTTGTTACAACACTGAGATGGCAAGGGGAACACTATAGCTATAAAGATGTTTGTTCTCGCAACTTGGTTACAACACTGAGCTTTTCTTTGAACCTTCAGCCATTAAACTAGATATGCCATATTTAACCTGAAATGTGTCCGAAATGGTGTTAAGCCCCATTAAAAAAATACAACATAAAGGTAAAACCAGCTATTTTAGAATACTGAAATAAGGAGATATTATAAAAGAAAATTTGAATAGCTGGAAACTCAGCCAATAAAGTTGCATTTTGGCCAACACAATCGGAATACTTTCACCAGCCCAAATGTTCATGAGATTCATATTGAAAAGTTAGCTGACATAATAATATTTAAATCATGCCCTACTTCCTCATATTTTACCAAGATGATTGTTATCAAATGAGGCAAGCATTACAGTCAAGTGAGACTAATTGACAACTTTGATAATTGCATGTTACATTCAATTTTGCAATAAGTAATCCCTCACATATTACACAGTATTTCTTGTATAGACATGTTAGAGTTGACAGTATTCTATTTTTGTCAAAACATATTAGATAATATCAATAAATTTGACTGATAACATTGGTAAACACTCTAGACATATAAAAATTATGCTGTTCAAGTGCTGTTTGGTAAAAATGGCATAATAGACAAGATATGCAGTATGGGTTGTATAAAAACCAAGATAAGAATAAAAAAAAATCTTCTCTCTTTCTCATTTAGACTACAAGCTTCACAGCAAACTATTGGAAAATTGAGTGAAGAAAACTCTGTATTGAAAAAGCAAATACAGGTTGGAGAACAGGCATATGCAGAACTCATTGTTAAGGCACAAGACCAAAAGGCATACATTAAGGATTTAAGCAAGCAACTGAAGGAGGCATATGCTAACTTTAAAAGAAAATTCAAAGAAGATGAAATCAGATTTGACACTCTTAGAAAGGATCACCAGGAGCTGAAACACAGGTATGAAAAGACAGACAACACTGGTTCTGCTTGCAAACATTGGATCAATTGAATGTCCTTTATACATGACTTTGTATGACTGTCAACTTGCAACAATTAAATGAATTGTTAATTCTTTATATCTATATATGTATTGATATCATATTTCCTTACACCCATACAGGTACTTGCGTACACTGGTCCCTACACTCACACATTTACTTGTGTACACTATTCTTACACACATACATGTACTTGTGTACACTTGCCCTTACACTCACACATGTACTTGTGTACAATAGTCCTTACACTCTTACATGTACTTGTGAACACTGGTCCTTACACTCATACATGTACTTGTGTACACTATTCTTTACACACATACATGTACTTGTGTGCACTGGTCTTTACATTCAAACATGTACTTGTATACACTGGTCCTTAAACTCATTTATGTACATGTGTACACTGGTCATTAGAATCATACATGAATTTGTGTACACTGATCCTTGTACTCACACATGTACTTGTGTGCACTGGTCCTTGTACTCACACATGTACTTGTGTGCACTGGTCTTTACACTCATACATGTACGTGTATACACTGGTCCTTGTACCCTTACATGTACTTTTGTATAGTATACATGTACTTGTGTGCACTGGTCTTTACATTCAAACATGTTCTTGTATACACTGGTCATTGTACTCATTTATGTACTTGTGTACACTGGTCCTTACAATCATACATGAATGCGTGTACACTGGTCCTTGAACTCACACATGTACTTGTGTGCACTGGTCTTTACACTCATACACGTACTTGTGTACACTGGTCCTTGTACTCATACATGTACTAGTGTACACTGGTCCTTGTACGCATACATGTACTAGTGTATATTATACATGTACTTATGTACACGGGTCCTTGTACTCATACATGTACTAGTGTACACTGGTCCTTGTACGCATACATGTACTTGTGTATATTATACATGTACTTATGCACACGGGTCCTTGTACTCATCCATGTACTTGTGTATATTATACATATACTTGTGTAAACTGGTCCTTGTACTTGTACATGTACTTGTGTATATTATACATGTACTTGTGTACACTGGTCCTTGTACTCATAAATGTACTTGTGTATATTATACATATACTTTTGTACACTGGTCATTGTACTCGTACACGTACTTGTGTATATTATACATGTACTTGTGTACACTGGTCCTTGTACTCGTACACGTACTTGTGTCAACTGGTCATTGTACTCGTACATGTATTTGTGTATATTATACATGTACTTATGTACACTAGTCCTTGTATTCATAAATGTACTTGTGTATATTATACTTGTTCTTATATACACTGGTCCTTGTACTCATAAATGTACTTGTGTATATGATACATATACTTTTGTACACAGGTCCTTGTACTCGTACACGTACTTGTGTATATTATACATGTACTTGTGTACACTGGTCCTTGTACTCGTACACGTACTTGTGTCAACTGGTCATTGTACTCGTACATGTATTTGTGTATATTATACATGTACTTATGTACACTAGTCCTTGTATTCATAAATGTACTTGTGTATATTATACATGTACTTATATACGGTGGTCCTTGTATTCATAAATGTACTTGTGTATATTATACATATACTTTTGTACACTGGTCTTTGTACTCGTACACGTACTTGTGTATATTATACATGTACTTGTGTACACTGGTCCTTGTACTCGTACACGTACTTGTGTATAATATACATGTTCTTATATACACTGGTCCTTGTACTCGTACACATACTTGTGTATATTATACATGCACTTATATACACTGGTCATTGTACTCGTACACGTACGTGTGTGTATTATACATGTACTTATATACACTGGTCCTTGTACTCATAAATGTACATGTGTATATTATACATATACTTTTGTACACTGGTCCTTGTACTCGTACACGTACTTGTGTATATTATACATAGACTTGTGTACACTGGTCCTTGTACTCGTACACGTACTTGAGTTTATTATGCATGTACTTATGTACACTGGTCCTTGTACTTGTACATGCACTTGTGTATATTATACATAGACTTGTGTACACTGGTCCTTGTACTGGAACAGCTACTTGTGTATATTATACATGTACTTATATACACTGGTCCTTGTACTCGTAAATGTACTTGTGTATATTACACATATACTTGTGCACACTGGTCCTTGTAATTGTACATGAACTTGTGTCAACTGGTCCTTGTACATGTACATGTATTTGTGTATATTATACATGTACTTGTGTATATTGGTCCTTGTGATCGTACATGTACTTGTGTATATTATACATATACTTGTGTACACTGGTCCTCGTAATTGTACATGTATTTGTGTATATTATACTTATACTAGTGTAGACTGGTCCTCATAATCATACATGTACTTGTGTATATTATACATATACTTGTGTACACTGGTCCTTGTACTCATAAATGTACTTGTGTATAGTATACATATACTTGTGTACACTGGTCCTCGTAATCGTACATGTACTTGTGTATATTATACATGTTCTTGTGTACACTTGTCCTCGTAATCGTACATGTACTTGTGTATATTATACATGTACTTGTGTACACTGGTCTTTGTAATCGTACATGTAATTGTGCATATTATACATATACTTGTGAACACCGGTCCTTGTACTCATAAATGTACTTGTGTATATTATACATATACTTGTGTACACTGGTCCTCGTAATCGTACATGTACTTGTGTATATTATACTTATACTAGTGTACACAGGTCCTTGTAATCATACATGTACTTGTGTATATTATACATATACTAGTGTACACAGGTCCTTGTACTCATACATGTACTTGTGTATATTATACATATACTAGTGTGCACAGGTCCTTGTAATCATACATGTACTTGTGTATATTATACATATACTAGTGTACACAGGTCCTTGTAATCATACAAGTACTGTGTATATTATACATATACTAGTGTACACAGGTCCTTGTAATCATACATGTACTTGTGTATATTATACATATACTAGTGTACACAGGTCCTTGTAATCATACATGTACTTGTGTATATTATACATGTACTTGTGGACACTGGTCCTTACATGCATACATGTACTTTTGTGCATTTGTCCTTACACTCTTACATATACTTGTGTTCACTGGTCTTTACTCTCATATATGTACATGTACCTGTGTACACTGATCCTTACACACATATATGTACTTATCGACACTAATCCTTGTACACATATATGTACTTGTGTATGCTGGTCGCCGCGTAACGGCATCGATTTCTTAATTCTATACCTCATTAGATGTCAATATCTGACCGACTTATTACAGTTTGACAAGAATATGGTTAAAAACACCAGATTCAAATTTGATTTTTCATCTATTTTTGGCATTATTTCAAATATCCGGGGCATTGGTTAGTTGAACAGTTGAGACTCAGGAACTTTTAAAGGGGATTGAATAACCATAAGTTGTCACCATGAGTAAAAAGGAGTATATCAGGAAAACGTGCTAGAAATGTCTTAAAAAATAATATAATTATTAAAACGGATAAAAACCATCTTATTATCATTAGTTGGTATTGTAAATCCGCCAAAATGTGACAAAATCTATATATTGAAATTGGAGTGGTAAACTTGAAATAAAATCCCCATTCTAAAACTAGACAACACGTAACTACTGTTTGACGTCATTCTGACTCTTTCTGAGATGAAACAATATCTAATCTTAAAAAAAAATCTTGCGTATGCCTTTCCTCATTAAGCTCCCGTATGTTATTGAAATGCATTATATTTCTAAAAATCCAGGATCGTCCCCTGTGTATAACGGATCAATTTGAAATCAAAATGTAATAACGTGACTCTTCATTTAATACGTTACAAAATTGCAATTTTAAGCGGGAAATCTATTTTAGGCTAACATAGGCACATAGCCCAAGTTAGGTAATCCTTTTTTAATTTATTATTTTGACAGGTTTAAATATATATATATGTTTGGCAATACGGGGTCAGTGAGTATATATAGGCAGTGAGTATATATAAATGGATAAAATTGTGAATGTTCAAAAATTTTCTGGAGAAATGGCGATTTCAGTTCCATTTTAATGAAGGTGCATATATATGTCTATTGCGGCTGAGTAAGCGAACTTGGATTTTTTCATAGAATTTGAAAAGAAACTACAGGTGAAATCAGCAACTTGGGCCCATTTTGGCTGTTTATTAAGTAGAGGAAGACTTCAGAAAATGAATCTGAGTAAAACCAATGTATAAGTAACTGGTAAACATTCTCACACAGAGTTTTTGGCCCAAGCAATGCCTGCATCAACGATGTATGTATGAATGAATGAATGAATGAATGAATGAATGAATGAATGAATGAACGATCAACAAATTAACATACAGATTGAAAAAAACATCCACAAATGGATAGTAAGAATATTTACTATATTGGATAACACATTACCGTGTATTTATTTGGCACAGACATTTTTTTATATATATTATAACGAAAGTGCCAGAACTTTCCCATGCAATCATAATATAACCTATATAATTACTCAGCTAAACAATTTACATGAATATTTTTTTTAAATATTACTAGATGGAGTAAAGTAGCAGGGGTCAGATTTCAAAATAGTAATCCAGATATAACAGATCTCAGTGACCCAAACAGGGCCATGAAACTAGAAGGGAGATTCTCGGCTCTGTATGATGATGATGACTGGACAGATGCATTCCAGGCCCAAACTGATACACTGAAGAGTAGCACTAAAGTTGCCATACAGAACCTGTTAGATGTGCTGAAGGTAAGATTATTTATAACTGTTATGCATCTTTGTTGAACATACATAACATGTAAATAATATCTTATGAACCATTGCAAGTCTATGTTTGTGTCGAGGCACATTTGTTTTCCTTAATATTTCAACTAAAGTATTACTCAGGGTTCGCAGAGACCTTGAAAAGTGCTTGGACTTTGAGAAATATTACTGGAGTTATCTGGAACTTGTGTTCTATAAAATTAGCAAGATCCATATGTTAGAGATATTTTTGTTCTCAAAAACGATCATTTTGGTCCAAAATTATCTTATTTTATGTTTTTCAATAAAAACTCGGATAAAACAGTCGAATAAATTTATATCTCTACACATCTACAGTGTAACAGTAAGGTATGTTTTAAGTAATTATCTTCTGGTGAAATGTATGAAGATGTCCGCGCAAGTGTGTCCTTGAAAATTGATGAAGAGTCGTGGAAAAGTCTTTGTTTTTTTCCATTAAAGTCTGTACAAATCCTGTTACTGTTCTGGTTTTCTGCTAGCTCTAATACAAACATACTGGGAAACACCAGGTACAAATGGACATGCGGCAATGTTCAAATTAATTTTACCCAATTTCATGAGCCAAAAATATAAAGTCAAACCTGTCTTAAGCAGCCAGTCAATGGAATTAGCAAATGTAGTATATTAAGACAGGATGTTGCATAATACAGGTTAATTTGCTCTGAAAGTATAGAAATGGGGAACAGTAAATATGACTGCTTAAGACAAGTGTCTGCCCAATAGAAGTGACCGCTTACAGAGGTTTGACTGTAGAAATGTATACATGTAGCCATCATATCAATTTCAAAAATATAAAGTTTTCCAGTTTCTTACAGAAGGATATTGATACTTTTCAAATTCATTCTAAAGTATCTCTCCGCCAGTAGAATAGGATGGCATATATAATCTCAAGTTCTTCAAAATTGTCATTTTAATCAGAAATAGAAATACAATTTCTCTTCCCCATACTGCATGGACATAAGTTTAATTGAATATTTTGGCTCTGTAATGTGTATATATGTTATCAAAGCAAGCATTTATTTTTCACTTTTACAGAAATGCTATGAGTTTTGTAATGATGTGGCAGAACAACAAATGGACAGTTTGAGAATGGTTTTCCTTCACCCAGTCCAGGATCTGTGTCAAACAACCATGGTAATATATGTTTAAATTTGTGTATGATTTCAGTTAAGACAAACAATTGTTTCATTGAATTTTAAACCAATGTGTTTGTATGAGCTTTAAATTAGAGTTACCAGCAGTAAAATGTAAAGTTACAAGAAAGCTAAATCAGTTACTCCATCTTTCATAGAATTTTGACAAAACCTGACTGTATTTGTTAATGATCATGAACGTTTAAATTGGTCTGATCAAGTTGGAGTCAACACAGTTATGCCCCTTGAATTATTGAAAAACATTAATTTTTGTCTTGTAAATGTAGCATCTTCAGTTCTTTTTCCAATTTCTTGAACTTCTCTTGAATGATTTAAAATAAACTGTTACTATTGTTTGATTATCCTTCCAACTTATATCAAATAAACTATTGTAAGTCACAATTGAGTATCATTTTGAAAACAAATGTTTTGTTAGTCTCATATTGGTTTCACCAGAGGAGATTATAGGCTAACTCTTTGTCTGTTCGGCATCAAAGCAGCCGTCTGTCCTGAAAGATTACTAACAAAGCATTCAAGCTAGATTTATAAAACTTTACATGTGGATAGAGGACAATAAAGATATAATGCAGGTCATTTTACTTTTTCAGTTGGACAAACATTACGATTGCCTTGGTAACACAATTGGTAGGGAACTATGTATTGCTTGCAATACTCAATTGTTATGTATATTTTGTTATTTTCAATTATTTTTTCAGCTGAGGAAAGAACATTTGAGATAATAGAGACGGTTCTTTTTGACAAAGTAGTTTAATCTGATTCATTTTAATAAAATTGGCGAATGCACTGTCTCCGATTCACTTTCCTTTAAGTCTCACCAGGTTGTGGAGATTAGCCTAACTCGGGCCAAAAACTGTGTGAGAATGTTTGCCAGTTTCCTTGATAAGGATGGTTGTTATACTCTCCGATTCATTCTGGGATGTTCATCCACCATTCAAACTGGATGCCATATATAACCGGCAACGTGATTGCAGTGGAGTTAATTTTTAACTTATTTGAGTGTAAAAACAAAACAAGTCCTTGAAACTTGGGCAAATCATGTTTGATATTTTGCTAAGAAGATTCATTATTAAGCACACATGGATAAACCGTTTCATTGAAAGACACAACATGTGTTCCTAAAAGGAGATTGAATTTCCTCATCTTTGATTCAATGCACCAAACACTCATGATATAATGTATATCTGAGAAAAATAAGAATCTAATCAATGATATGAAAATGACATAGATTCAAATAAATGCTCTGTACGATTTTGACAATATGGCCAGGAACCATTAAACAACTTTCAATTCCTGGATTAATATTAGCATAATGAAATAATGATTTTGACCAAGGGGATTTGTGTTTATTAGCTACTCTGCAAAATATGTGCTTCTGTCCATTTAAAGTGGCATAACCAGTATTTGAAGATATTTCATTTATAAAGAAAGAAACAACTTGTTTATGAACGAAAAGCATTTTCGTGAATTCTGATGGCCTTCGATGCATTCATAACAGCCGATACCTCTCTTAAACGTGAATAAATTGTGTTTTAACTCCAAATTTACTAATTAGTTATTCTAATATACAAGTCTGATGGAAATTATCTTAACACTTCAGATAGCAATGCATAGATGGACAAATATGTTTTCCATTTTGTTGGAACATACTTTTTTTAGATACAAATGCCTTTAATGGAGCAATGTATGAAAAAAGGGAAATTAACAAAAAACAAATACTTAATACTGGATTCAAAGCCGCATCGCCCAGATCATAATTGATAGATACATGTATGAGCACTACGCCATGTGGGATTATCACATGATATACTTTAACTGTATACTCGGGCTTAATCGCAAATGTTATATTATGTACTTGGTATTATGTTGCACATTTAAACATCTCCACATAAATAAGATAAATTAATCTGTGTTTACATGTTACTTTCAGGCAAAGAAAGATAGACCAAGAATTGCATCAAAAGAAGACACGATCCTGAAGGACTTGCGCAAACAAATTGGAACACAGTCAACAAATGAAGTAAAACAGGTGTGTGGTCTAGTAGTCATAATTATATTCCCCCGATGTCCGATTTATCATGCTGTGTGACACTGGAGTTACAGTTATAATAGATTGAATTAACAGTTATAATATACTGGAATGTAAACAAACAATTGAACAGCTGAGAAATAGGAAAACATTTCCAGAAAAATAATTAGAAAAACAAAATATTTTATGGAAAAGTAATAACTAACACTTCGATTTTCACTGCATGATCTTGAACGCAACAAAAGCATCACTTTTGTGATTTAGAATATCTTGTTGTATGTTCAGTATACCTTTAATGTATTCAGCAATACTTCCAACAGTTATTGAGTCACATCACACGCATGTCGAGTCGTTATATTGTGTTATGATTTAAGCGGAGTAATGTATACAGCACTCCAATATGAGTTTATATGAAAGATAAAGGTTTTTATGTATGAGGATTTATGTTCTGTTTTGGTCGGTAAATTACTTAATAATATTCGGTTCTTAATGTATTACTGGTATCCGTGCATAGAACGTTTACCCAGTTTTAAAAAGAGTGAGGTACCAGTCTTTCCCAGTTCTAACCGTAAGCTAGAGGAAGACTGATGTGGCTTTTTGATTTTACCCACCGCCACCCTGTTTCCTCATTTTTAATTTTGTATTTTTACAATTTTATTAATTTTCTTGTTTTCAGTTTTACTTAGTTTAGTTATTTCAGAACATATGTCCTTTCTTGTTTTAATTTATATCCATTAATTTTGATCTGGCCGTTTTGTATGCGCAGATATGTTTTGATGTGTATATATATGTATTGGTATTTAATGTTTTTCTTCTGGAATTAGATAATGTTATTCCCCGCATTTTCAAGTAAAATGCCCATTACAACTTACTTGGTGTTTTGTTTTTACATCTTTACCATACAAGCGACTTCGGTCCATCCTAATCGTTGTCCATCTTTTATTAAATCCGAAGTAACATAAACAGGTTTTATGCCACAGACACATGGTATGATTCACTCAGGTTGGCCAGTTTTAGAAATGCCCTGTTCATGCACGAAACTACCATTCTTAATGGAAGGGCATCAAAATAAAACAAAATCGCATGAAACGTGGACAGTTTATCATTGCGCCATACATCTTCAGTCTTTTTAGCTCACCGAGCAAAGCTAAAGGTATTCTGACTGCATGTTTTCCGTCAGTCCATCCATTAACTTTTGTTGTGTGCACTCTAGCGCTTGCATTTTTGATTGGATATTCACCAAACTTATGTAGTAGTTATATAACAAACAATCTTTAGAACTGGCCAAATCGACTAGTTAATATCAGAGTTATGGCCCTTGAAACATCAAAATTTGCACTATTCAACTTTGTGTGCACTCTAACAGATGCATTGTTTAATTTGACCCTCACCAAATTTACACATAATATCTCGGATAGGCTCTTGAACTGGTCAAATCGGATAATAATTGCATTATTTGACCTTTTGTGCTCTCTAGCATCCATATATTTCTGTTTGATCCTCACCAAACTTACAAAGTAAATATATAACCATAATATCTTGGGCAAGGTCTTGGACTGACCAAATTGGATAATAAATGTTGGAGTTATGACCCTTGAATCATCAAATAATGCAACACTAGCACTAACAGTTTTCAAAAACAAAATTAAAGTTGATCTTTACTAAACTTACACAGTAGTTATATAACAATAAACTGGCAAAATCAGATAACTAGTATCCGCCCTTGAGTCATCAAAAATTGTAAAAATACAAACATAAAAGTTTCAAATATTAAAATGATAAAGATTTTTTTCCATCATAAAATGTTTAGGTTATGCAAGTTTACTTATGTAATGTCTCATACATTTACAGCAATTTATAGCAAAGATGTCCCAGGAATACAAGAAATCTGAAGAAAGCAAGAAAGTCATGAGAGAATCTAAAGTCTACTTTGAGAAATGTGCCGAGATTTGCTGGATGATGGTTCTACATGATCCTCCGCTGTATATGGACATGGGCGTTAAGCCTGGAGATAAAGTTGATTTGAATTATTACAGGGTGTATTCAAATAATGGGGATAAGGTAGATTTTCTTGTGTGGCCACCTCTTCATATTACAGGTGGTGGTCTGCTGGCTAAAGGTGTTGTGGAACCTGTCAATAAGAAAAAATGATAGGGAAGAATTGCTTAAGCTATGAGCTATGAAGGAGATAAAGTGATAAAAAGGTTTTAATGTTATTATATTGTTGAATGGCTGTATAGGAACGATTGTTGTATCATTATTAAATGCATCGGATATACATGTAACTGATTACTTTCTTAATTCTCAACCGTTCTGGCAGCTAGGTCTCATTATTTGTTAGAGATAATAAGCAATCTGTCCGTTTTCTATGTTTTTATAGCAATAATTTAGAATAATATGGATAAAAAAAATCACACCAAAGTTTCAAAAAAAGTAAAAATAGTGCAAGGCTTTATAACTTCTTTATACTGTGGGTGTTTTGTTTGTAGCTTTTATGATAAAACAATGATAATTTAAAAAAAAACTAGCTTTAAAGGGCTTGATTCTTATTGTTTGCATATAATATACTGGACGGAATAGCTAACCTGCAACCGGACATGTATTTTCTAAAAAAATATCAAAGCATGTGCTGCACGTGCAAAATAAGCATTTTGTCCCAGACAGATACGCACGTGAAATTGTATAGAATTTCGCAATCGAGCTAAATGTTAAATCAATGCATAATAGTCTTATAATGTCGTATACAAATTTTAGTAATGTTTCTCAATATTTTGGCGAATGTGTTGGAAATACAAATGTGACAGGTTAGCTGTTCAGTTCATTATATATATTTGTTCCATTGATGGGATTATAAAAATCATGTAAAGAATTAAGGATGAGATAGAACATTCCTTTCCAGTGTGTTAATGTCATGAAGAACAAAGGGTTGATGCCGAAATAGTTACTTCAAAGGATAGGATGTGGAATCCAAACTTGAGAGCAATGAGTATTATTTATCTTACATACCAAACGCAATGAATTGTTTTAATCATTCCAATATCACAGCACAAAATCATAATCTCGACTCTCGGATGAGATGAAAATATTTTGTAAAAGGGCAGAAATCCTAATCAGGTATGTGAAAATATCTTTCTTTTTTTATACATTTTTACCCTTTTTAACATCCCAACTCTGAATATGTGTCGAAGTAGCCAGTCACTTGCATACTGATAAGGGGTTGAGCACCTAGCCAAGGAATGCTGACCAGGCACGCTGGCCACCGTTAATATGCACATTTTAATACGACTTCGTGCTGTTCTCAAAAGATGATTAATCCGTGTATTTGTAAAATAATAGAAAGATCATACATGAAGTTGTATTTAAGAAAAGAAGTCACACATGAGTATACGCTCACACCAGAGGTTGCGAGTTCGATCCTTGGCTCAATCCAATGCCTCTAAAAAAACAACACTCAGTGCTGGCTCTACCCAAAAAGTTGTTCATATAAACCGTGAACTTTCTTCTCTATCAGGCTAAAATAAATTGAAATAAATTAAATAATGGCATACCATGATTATGAATAATGCGCTACAATACGTGGTGTCTGTTTATGAAATCCTGAACTATCTACATGCAAGTAACTGTCATTACTAGTTCATGCTGAATATGTCACATGTAAATATAGATGCAAAGCTGCATTGCTGTGAGAATGATGGAGAATATTTAACTATTGAGGAGTGTTACAGTTTTATTGTTTTATATTATTGATATATAATAACCATTTGTATAAAAGTTCTTTTTATTTTGTTGTATTTGTTTTACTGGTTATTACCACCACCCTTTCATTGCTGTGTCAAATGTAGCGTCAATCTAGGGGTAAAGCATACGCCTCACATGCAGATTGTCGTGAGTTCGATCCATGGCTGGGTCATACCAAATACTTAAAAATGGTGTTAGAAGCTTCCTCGCTTGGTACTCAGCATTTAGAGGATGATTCTAGGTCTGATAGCCCCAGTGTCAGTATAATGTGGCTGGTTTGGGTATCTTTGTCATGTGTCTGGGGCACGATACTTCAGTGTGGCAGCGCTTATATTACTATATCAAGTATACACCGTCGTGATATCACTGGCAAATTGTTGAAAGTGACGCTAAACACCATACAACCAACCATCATTGCTGTGTTTAAATGATTGTCGATAGTAATCTATGAAACCAGCCACATAGTTTGTACACTAATATACATATATTTACTCAACTCCAAAAGAAACTTAAACTTTTTATTTCACTTGTATGCCAGAGAACCCAACTGCCTCTGATCGTTGATTGTCATTCAGCCTACCAATATTTAAGTTGCCGGTCTACTTGTCTCGTTATGTTTTTATACTGAACATTTTGCTGGTTCAGCGCACTACCAGATTAACTCCGTATTTTTCCAAATTTACTATATATTCTGAAAACTCCCCTTAAGCCTTCAAAAGATCGTGAATATATTCTCGAGCAGACACCGTCCAGATATGACTTGGAAACAGTTTGAAAAATAAACGTCGTAGAATACAATATGTCAACAATTATTCAACAGAACCACAGAGTTTACTTTTTATGAAAAAATAAGAAGGTATAGCTAATAGTTTATAGTTTGTTTTATTTCATAATTTTTACATGAAATGGGGTTGGGCCACAAGTTCTGCCAACATTAGATTCGGCCCTTCCCCTACAGATTATGTTTTTAACAATGGCATAAAATACATTACAAAACCAAAATAATTGACAAATATTATGAAAAAACGAGAAAAAAAAAACACAATAAATAGCTAATACATACATGTATGCGTAGGGACCGGGTTGCAAAGGGGTCAGTGTTCAGGTTAAAGGGGGGGTGTATACTATTCCGCACCCACTCTCCATCCCAATATTTTAATAAGTACATGTGGGGAGGGGGCGGAGGGTGGCGCTGTATTGGCTTCTTGTGCAAAACCATGTTTGAATCCCAGTAATTATTGATTTTTTTGGATACATAGTCTATTATGTTTTCTTTAATGAAAAAGTTTAAAATTGACAAGATACCTAATAAGAATTCACCAGAATGCAATATTTGGTGTTTTTAATATTTCTTGTTGTTTGTGTGTTTTATTTTTGTTGGTGAGTGGTGGGTAGGGGGAGGTAGTGAGGTTTTTATTGGGTGCCCCGTGTCCCACCAACGAGAAGCCGAACACTCCAATCACACACCCTGTCCCTGGTCTTGTCTCCCAGTGAATACAGGTGGAAGTATACTTAAATGTACTGAGCATTTGGGGTTTAAGGTATCATTTTTTTCTGCGGTGCCCCCCCCCCCCCCCCCCCCTACTTCCGCCAGCGAGAGGGGTGTTACTCTCTAACACTGAGATTCAAAACTACACCTCCTACATAGCAGTTATTTTAATAAATAACATCGATTATTTCCATATACATCTGATCGTTAATTTTCCTGAACAAAGGAAATTTTGAATTAATGTTCTTTTTTTTCTTTTACTATAAACATATAAAAATATGTATTACACATTCTCCACTCAACAGTGTGCAACATGCATTCATACATCTCCGTATTTGGTAACATTAAGCAGTTCTTTTTCCAATATAACTGACTGTGTGGCCAAGACTTCGATCAAATGTCTTCTGGAAATCGCACGCATTAACTGTTTGTTGATATGATCAGATGCACAACAAATAATCAACCTGGCTGTGAAATTTCACGATTTCCATGTTCACGGTTCATAATTGATGGGAATGAATAACATTACTTATTAAACGTCCCTCGTGCAATGTTTGATCAGGAAACTTAAAGATTGCATACGGAAATTGTCGAAGATTCATAAACAACTGACAAAAAACTTAAGCTTTAGTTTGTTTATTTTTAAAAATACTGCTTTATGATTTAACACATTATATCCGACTAAAGTGATGTCGCCTTTTGCACATGCAGTCATGTCGGATTTGAATCAAGGCAAGTCATGTCGGATTTGAATCAAGGCAAGTCACGTCGGATTTGAATCAAGGCATTGCGTCATTTTTTAAGAAGGCGGCCGATAATTATGACTTGACGAGAAAAGTGATATTTCTAATTAATATTGAAACGTTTGATTTATGCAAATGAACAAAGGTCATTTAAAGTTTATGGTATATGTAGTTTATGCGTCCAACCTAAAGACTGAAATTGTCTATCTGCAACTACCAAACATCCCAACTATAGTTTCACAAAAAAAAAGGGTGCGTTTCACTAAAAACTTACGACAAAAATCGCCGTAAACGTAAACCAACAATTATTCATAATATGTTTAATTTTCATCCAAATAAAGTCAAGTTGGCTCAAATCATGCAGAAAGTTATATATTTTCTGAATATACAAACATTCTAAATGTCGACCAAAATTTGAACACACAACGGAGAAATTGTTAAATTGACTTACGTCGACTTTTATCGTAAGTTATTTTGTAAAACGCTGCCCATGACTTCCCAATGCCAATAAGGCGAAGTGGTGCCCTGATTTCTTAATTTCAAATACACACATGTATGGTGCCGACATAGATGCATTACTTATCACAATACAGAAGTCTGCTTTAGCAGATATTTGAGATGTATGACACAAGCGTCTGTGTTACACGGGTGCCGAAGAACCGGAGAGGGAAACAACTGACCAGTCAAACATTTAATTGACAATTAACATTTTGCTTAGTATACAAACACCGAACAGCGTGTGGTATCTATCAACTCAATCAACACTAGTTGTTCATCTAATTAAAGAATTACTATATGATTAAGAAAGTATTGGTAATGATTAAAAGAAGTGTAAATAAACATATGTGTCTGATATTCATTAAGGTGGTTGTATGTTTAAAAAATATTTTATTCAAATACACATATATTTAACCAGAGACATTATAATGCAATCAAGTCACTGATTAAACATTGAACCAATAACGTTATATAAATTATACAACAAATTATGATGAAAGGGTTCAGAAAAATGCCTTTGAAGTTTGTGTAAATCTGCCTCCGTAAATTGTTTTTTTCTCCCAAATCCTTCTTTCGTGCGAAAATGCCTTACGCCCTAAGTTGTTTCTGCAGAAATATCCGTATACGATAAAGTAAAAATATAAGAAGGTTAAAGCGTACAGTATATATTACATTCTAGATAAAATATGTTTGTAACAAATACACATATTATTAATGTTCAGCCGTAACCTCTTGATGTATTTGTTAAATAAGCAGTATTAGCAGTAACAGCAGCGGCGTGAAAGGAATAACTAGCAGTATTAACAGTAGCGGTATGAAATGTATAGCCAAACAGTTGCGACAGTATTAGCAGCAACAGTAGCGGTATGAAAGGAATAACTAGCTGTATTAGCAGTAGCGGTATGAAATGTATAGCCAAACAGATGCCGCAGTATAAGCAGCAACAGTAGCGGTATGAAAGGAATAACTAGCAGTATTAGCAGTAACAGCAGCGGTATGAAAGGTATAGCCAAACAGGTGCGGCAGTATAAGCAGCAACAGTAGCGGTATGAAAGGATAACTAGCAGTATAAGCAGTAACATCAGCGGTATGAAAAGTATAGCCAAACAGATGCGGCAGCATAAGCAGTAACAGTAGCGGTATGAAAGGAATAACCAGCAGTATTAGCAGTAACAGTAGCGGTATAAAAGGAATAACTAGCAGTATTAGCAGTAACAGTAGCGGTATGAAATGTATAGCCAAACAGATGCGGCAGTATTAGCAGTAAGAGTAGCGGTATGAAAGGAATAACTAGCAGTATTAGCAGTAACAGTAGCGGTATGAAATGTATAGCCAAACAGATGCGGCAGTTTTAGCAGCAACAGAAGCGGTATGAAAGGAATAACTAGCTGTATTAGCAGTAGCGGTATGAAATGTATAGCCAAACAGATGCCGCAGTATAAGCAGCAACAGTAGCGGTATGAAAGGAATAACTAGCAGTATTAGCAGTAACAGCAGCGGTATGAAAGGTATAGCCAAACAGATGCGGCAGTATAAGCAGCAACAGTAGCGGTATGAAAGGAATAACTAGCAGTATAAGCAGTAACATCAGCGGTATGAAAAGTATAGCCAAACAGATGCGGCAGCATAAGCAGTAACAGTAGCGGTATGAAAGGAATAACCAGCAGTATTAGCAGTAACAGTAGCGGTATAAAAGGAATAACTAGCAGTATTAGCAGTAACAGTAGCGGTATGAAATGTATAGCCAAACAGATGCGGCAGTATTAGCATTAAGAGTAGCGGTATGAAAGGAATAACTAGCAGTATTAGCAGTAACAGTAGCGGTATGAAATGTATAGCCAAACAGATGCGGCAGTTTTAGCAGCAACAGAAGCGGTATGAAAGGAATAACTAGCAGTATTAGCAGTAACAGTAGCGGTATGAAAAGTATAGCCAAACAGATGCGGCAGTATTAACAGCAACAGTAGCGGTATAAAAGGAATATCCAGCAGTATTAGCAGTAACAGTAGCGGTATGAAAGGTATAGCCAAACAGATGCGGCAGTATTAGCAGCAACAGTAGCGGTATGCAAAGGAATAACTAGCAGCATTAGCAGCAGCAGAAGCGGTGTGAAATGAATAACTAGCAGTACAAGCAGTAACAATAGCAGTATGAATGGTATAGCCAAACAGATGCGGCAGTATTAGCAGTAACGGTAGCGGTATAAAAGGAATAGCCAAATAGAGGCAGCGGTATTAGCAGTAACAGTAGCGGCGTGAAAGGAATAGCCAAACAGAGGAAGCGGTATTAGCAGTAACAGTAGCGGCGTGAAAGGAATAGCTAAACAGAGGCAGCAGTATCAGCAGTAACGGTAGCGGTATGGAAGGAATAGACAAACAGAGGAAGCAGTATTAGCAGTAACAGTAGCGGCGTGAAAAGAATAGCCAAACAGAGGCAGCAGTAGTAGCAGCAACAGTAGAGACGTGAAAGGAAGATCCAAACAGAGGCAGCAGTATTATCAGTAACAGTAGCGGCGTGAAATGAATATCCTAACAAAGGCAGCATCAGTAGCAACAGTTGCGGTGTGAAAGGAATAGCCTAACAGAGGCAGCATAAGTAACAAGATTAGCGGGGTGAACGGAATATCCAAACAGAGGCAGCAGTACTATCAGGAACAGTAGCTGCATGAAAGGAATAGTCTTACAGAAGCGGCAGTATTAGCAGTAACATTAGCGACCTGAAAGGAATAGCCAAACAGAGGCAGCAGTATCAGCAGTAACAGTAGCGTCGTGAATGTAATATCCAAACAGAAACACCATTAGCAGCAACAGTAGCGGCGTGAAACTTAGTAATGTACAAACAGATGCACCATTAGCAGCCACAGTAGCGGCGTGAAAGGAATAGCCAAACAGAGGCAGCAGTATCAGCAGTAACAGTAGCGTCGTGAATGTAATATCCAAACAGAAGCACCATTAGCAACAACAGTAACGGCGTGAAAGGAACAGCTTAAAAGAGGTGGCAGTTTTAGTAGTAACAGCGTGAAAGGAATAGCTAGCAGTATTGGCAGTTACAATAGCGGTGTGAAAGGAATAGCCAGCAGTAATAGCAGTAACAGTAGCGGCGTGAAATGAATTTAGCCAGCAGTAATAGCAGTAACGGTAGCGGCGTGATAGCAATAGCCAAAAAGAGGCAGCTGTATCAGCAGTAACGGTAGTGTATATGTAAAATACAGTGTGAGGGTGCCAATTTGATGGTAATACACGAAAATAAACGGAAGAAGAAGAAAAATAAATAAATTTAAAACAAACAATTTGGTAAACATCAGTGACTTTAATTTTAACCATGTTATTCTGATAACATATAGGGAAAATGCATAGCAAATTAAGCCTACAGTACAGTTTAAAAATAAATTTCTGCTCATTTGTTGGCACGAATAGTGCGTATCCGACCAGTCTCTAAAACTACTATATATTGCCTCCGTAAGCCTGACAATTAGGGCGAAAACCACATTGTACGAGACGGTATGATTTATACAGGGGAGGTCACTCTACGGATTTGCGAAATGACAGCTGGTCCCATTCTGTCACCGAAACTTGTCAATATTGATTTGATTGATGCAAACACAACGAGAACGTTGTCATGTCGTCGGAAAAAGGAAACAATATTGTAGATTACTTTAATACTATTTTAAGACAGTACGATTCAATAAGAGGTAAGTTTCTGAATAGCTCATGTAGGTTTTCGATACAGATTGTCTTCGTGTTAGATCCTGTTGGCCCATATCTTTATAGATAAGGACCCAAGACATGCAGAACTAATCGGCCAAGACAGTTTTATGCCTCGGGTATTGCAATAGGGCTCTGTGTGGGACCAATATGGACTTTTCATGGTCTGTAATAGTTTTTGGGAAGTAAGAGTTCTGGAAATTTGCTCTGTACGTTTAAAGCATTTGCTATTACTTAATGAACGTTTTTCAATAATGCTATCTGACTTACAGTCTATTTATTTTCTGGCTTTAATTTGGTGTTTGCCACAGAAGGGGTTAAGTAGTCAAGACATAAAATAGCTGGCACCAGCCCTTATAGAAGAAGGGTAACCTCTTAAAGGGGTGGTAATTGTAGGTCATTCATCATACATGTGACACTACCTGGTTCCCGTAACTTGTAGTTTCCTGTTATGAAGTGGATGGCTTGATGCTGTTCTTTTTGTGTGAGGATGTCCTTTTATTGATAAGGATCCCAGATAATAGAACGGTATTCTAGGGTTGATCTCACTTAGTGAATGATACGCCGTTTTCCTGCATGATGATGGGCAGTGTTTCAAGTTCCTTCTAATGGAGACAATGGTCGAGTTTGCTGTTTTGGAAATCTTGGTGATGTGGGCGCTCCAATTAAGATCTTCAGATGTTGTCACTCCCAAGATAAGGGTTTCCTGGAACTTGAAGTATGGTTCTGTCGAGTTCCTACAAAATGTGACAATTTGCTATTCATACTCATCAAGTCACATTTCTTTGCATTGAAATGCATACCCCATGTATCAGCCCATGTCTCTAGTTGTTTTAAGTCCCGTTGGAGGGTGATGGGGTCTTTTGGCTTTTTATGACTTCATAGAGTAGACAATCGTCAGCAAAATGTTGGACTGATGACTGCACTGCATCTGGGAGGTCGTTGATATTGCATAAGAACAGCAAGGGTCATGATATACAATTGCAAATCATCTTCAAAATCTACATTTATAGCAAAATACAACATCACATATTCTGACTGGGTAATCATACAATACAATGATATATTATAATATATTATGGTCTGGTTATACTTGAAAATCCTCCATGTATTACAGGGAATTTATTTATCAGGATTTTTCAAACTTTTAAAATTGGCTTTGAAAACAAGGTCAATGTCACACTTTATTGTAAAAAAAACCCATGAAATTGCATGTCTAGTGTGAAATGACATGCCATTACTCTTGATATTCATGAATACATCGCTACCTATTTTAAAGAATATTGTTATTTTCGCAGACCGTTTCGGTGGCATGTGGCACTTACCAGTGACATTTCTTGATAGAATCTTTTTATCAGTTTTAACAATTATTATATTTTCAAGACATTTTAAAGCGTTTTTCCTGAATCCCTTTAAAAGCATATATTAATTTAATTATGTACCCATACCATGATTGTGGTGATTGCATACACCAGTATTAGTTTCGGGAGTATATGCAAAGAAACATTTAAAAACTTTGGTGGTGTGGGAAAATAGAGGGGTAGTGCGACATATGCTGTCACATTTTGAAATAATATTAAAATGATAAAAAATTGTCCATCCATGCCTTATTCAATGAGGCCCGAAGATGGTGGAGGGGTGGGGGCAGGGGAAGCTGATGCAAATAGGGTGGTAGTGCAGTGGATAGAGTGTTGGTTGCTTATGCCAGAGGTCATGGGTTTAATAAATTAATTGAATAAACCTCAAATTTTACAATTTGATCATGTTAATGTCTTAATTACAGCTATATTGACAAAATATCACAAATTATCTATAGATAATATAAATGAATTTAAAGAAGTTACCTTGATACTATCTATGGAAATTACATTAACCATATACGTTTTCACATACCTCTTTTTTCGCATCATCTTCTTGATTTTTCACACAGAGTTGAAAGTTTATTTATGTCATAATATTTTGGTTTTGCAGTTTAATAAGCACTTATAATGTATCTACAAATTGTCTCAGGTTTTTAAATATGAAATTATATATTTATCTTTTCAACAAATCGGTAATTTGTGTTGTTGTTTTTTCACTAGACCATAGTTAGTTCCCCACTTTATGCAGAGGCAAGTGTCTCGGTGTGCCTTAGACATCGCAGTGTAACATGCCTGTTTATATTTCTATTTAACTTATTAGGCAAAGACAAGAGTGAGCTTGGATCACCATACTGGGACGTGGTTGTCCTGACTACTGCCGATGATGACCAGAAGAAAGTTTACGAGGAGCAGATTAAGTACAAGTACGACAGGGCTGAGCTTCCGCTTGGTGTACCCATCCACGTTATATCTGACCCACCAGGACCTAAACTTGGTGAGCACAACCTTTGTAAACGAACTTCATTTTTTTAATAGTGTTATCTATATTGCTAAGTCTATACTTATAGTGAGTACACTGCATGGACTGCATTGTATGTACATGCACAGTGTTCTCAACAGAAAGGAATGCAAGCGCTGGGGTAAGAGCGCATCAACACATTTTCAAACACTGTAAGGCACTCGTTGAAATACATTTCACTAGTAAAACTTGTATTAACCAGTTAAAGTCATCATATTTAGTATGTTTCATTTTAGGCATTAAAATGAGAAAAGATATGCAAAGAAAAATAATGATTTAAAGGAAAGTAAGCTTTTGCAAAATTTTGTTTAAAGATTTCAAGCACTAGGGTAATACCGTTTCTGACAGTCAAGTGCTGGGGTGTCCCTGTGCTTAAATGGCCTGTGGAGAAGCCTAAATTATTGCAATATAAAATAAATTACTTGTGGAGTGCGTAGTCCAGTGGTAGAGCATCAGACCAAGGATCTGGAGGTTATGGGTCCGATCCTCCACCATAGCTACATATGGCGTCTTTAAGCAAGACACTATTTCCACATATGCTTAAAGTACAGGTTCTGCCCAGGAAGACAAAGAGCATGATTTGTGTAAAGTGTAAGAACTAACTGTTTCGCAATCGAGGTGAAATAAGTTAAGTTCAAAAACAATTAATTTGGTCAACAACTAAAATGATATACAGGACATTCGCCATTGAAAGCAGAAGGTTTTTGGCTCTAAAATATAAATCACTCTATATATAATTTAAATCATGTGAAAGATCTTAGGAGCTACCGGGAATGATTCCTTTCTAAATAATATTCCCTTATTAAATGATATACGCTAAAGAAACAATTAATGATACCAATAATTATAAATGTATGTTAACATTAAAAATTAATTTGTAGATGATCTGCTTGTTCAATATTTAATAAGTATCAAAAACGTTATACTTATTTCATGTAACTTTGTGAATATGAATATTTACCCATTTCCCAATAAAAAAAGTATTAGCACCATGTTTTTTTTAACAGTTTATTTACATTTTGATAAATGTCTCTGGTGCAAACATATTTATATTCATCACATATTTTAACATTTTCATATAACATAAAGAAATGTACACATCATGAACTACCACCTTTTCTTAATTAAATACATTACATGATTAATACATATGCAAAAATATATTTTTCGATGAGATATCTGTCGATGAAATCAACTCAATGAAATTTTTGTATATTTGATTAAAGGTACAGAAGAGCTTCAATGGCTCATCTCGACAGGACTGGATAAAAAAGTTTGAGTTAATGGTTGTTTGAGCCAAGTATTGTGCAACATTATACCATACATGTATATATATATATATATATATTGAAATAGGAATTCGTCTGGGACCAGATAAGTGGTTCAAGCTATTTATGGTGTTCCATGCAGCCATCCGTGTTCGAGCCAACAAAGTTCTACTGTTATAATTCTCAGGCATAAACTTTTTTGTTATTTCCAAATACAATGGATAACACATTTTAAAATGAATATTGTTCCTCAATTACGGTATATCTTTACATTTGAAGCAATATCATTTTTCCATTCGAATGTGTTGTCCCTGGCCTATCATCAACAAGTGCGATAATCTATGTAAATGTACAAAGAAATACCAAAAATTCGGAAATGGGTAGAACAAATATATGTTGCAGCATTGTATTATGTCTTTTATACACAAACACACACTGCAGCGGTGGTGTGTCTGCCACGCAAGCGGAGGTCATTGATTCAATCCCTGGCTGGGTCATACCAAAGACTTGAAAACGGTACTTAAAAGTTTCCTTGCTTGGCGCTTAACATTTAGAGGATAGTTTTAGGTGAATGTTTGCAGTATAATGTGACTGGATGGAGTATCATACCATGTGTCTGCGACATGATACTGCAGTGCTGCAGCACTTAGAATACTGCCTCAAGTAAACAATGTCGGAGTATGACTGAAATATTGTTGAAAGCGACTCTAAACGCTCTTCAACTACAACTTTATACACAAGAAGCTGTAAAATACGACAAATATATGAATGTATATAAACTGAAAATCTTGGTATTGTAAACATTTATTTTATGTTACAGGGAATGGTGGATCAACTTTAATGACTCTCAAATTTCTAAATGAGACATATGGAGAATCTCTATCTAACTATCGGGTACTGCTCATCCATGCCGGAGGTCAGAGCCAGCGAATGCCAAGTGCCAGTGTCCTCGGCAAGATATTCTCGCCGATTCCTAAAGGGAACCCCATGTATCAGATGCTGGACATTAAGCTTGCAATGTTTTGTCCACTGATTTCTTTCATGGGTCCAGGTGTGTTTGTCACATGTGCAGACGACTTTTTAGTGTACCGTCTGGATGATTTGAATGGGAAAGAGAATGGCATAAAATTCGCCGACACCGGTTTTACAGCTCTGGCACATCCTTCTACTCTTCAAGTTGGCACAGGCCATGGGGTGTATGTAATCAAGGATATTGAGAGGGTTGATCCAAAGGTTCCTTTACAGATGTGCAAATGTTGGGAAGTTTTGCAGAAACCAAGTGAACCACTTATGTACGAAAAAGGGGCTGTCCTAAAATCTGAAAATCTGCGTTTTTCAGATGGGATTCAGGTATTTGGAAGGGCCGCATACACAGATAGCTCTTTTTTCTTCAGCCATGATGTCACAGAGAAGTTCCTTAGTTTTCTGAAAAATTTTGGTGAAATAACATGCGAAATTGATGCATATGGAGATTTTCTGCAGGCACTCGGGTCTTGTGCTACATCGAATTACATCTTTAATACTTCAAACGTCAGTAAGGAAACACCGGAATTAATTAAAACCAGAAAAGAGGTTTTTGATCTATTAAAGGGAACAGAAATATCTCTTTTGGTAATGAATTCATCAAAGTTTATTCACATAGGCACAACGAAAGAGTATATCAATTATTTCTGCTGCGACCACTCGTTCCATAGAGAAATGGGACTGTCGAAAGATGTGTTTAACCTCTGGAATGATGACCCTGGTGAAAAACAGACTGGTGCCGGTGATTGTGAAAATTCAGAACCAGCTTTGAAAAAAGTTCGGTACTCTAGGATTGAGAATGATACTGCTCTGGGATGTGTCATGCACAGCATTTTACCAAGAACGTCTAACATCCCCGCCACAGCTGTTGTGGAGTACTGCAATTTTAGTGTGCCAGTCAATGTAGGTCAGAGTTGCATTATCAGCAATTGTGAATATGACCCAACAGTCAAGGTTGAGGGGTCAAATGTCAAGGTCAGTGGTTCTGACGAAAATGATCTGCTCACGCTGGACTTCCCAAACGACATATTTATTCACACCATTCCGATAAAAGATGATGAAATCACCAAGTATGTCACGGTCTTCTTTGATATAAAAGACAATTTGAAGAAAGAAGCTCCAGGCCGTGATGTAAGAAGGTTACCATTTTTAGGTAAGCTTGTGGAAGATTATGCAATAACTCTTGGCATAGATCTGTTGAGCGTAGAATCTAACATGGCAAATGCTGCATCTAAGGTGAATCTCTGGTTTTCAAGCTTGTTTCCAGTTGCCGACTCCATGAGCCAGTCTTTAAGGCTGGCCTTGAAGTGTATTGATGCACTTAAAAAAGATGATTCAAGGTCATTGTCTCTCAGGTCAACAAAATTAGTTTCCATGTCAGCTATACTGAAAACAAAAAATGTTTTTTCGATGCTGGCACAGAGAAATGAAATTTACAATGCAATAAAGAAGGGTGCTTGTAAGAGCTCAATTAAATGAATAAACACGAGGCCCTGTTCACTCTAGATTTAGTTTTCATGATCATAATCATCTTTGATGAGCTCCATTAGGTTTGAATCAGTCACAAGTTTCCTTTCCATTTTGTTTAGCCAAATGCCATCACAAATATCTTAAAGGAAACTAAAGTTGTAAGCAAAAAAAAATGTTTTTATTATAGTACAAGAGTCTGAGTATTCCAATGTTTACTACAAATTAAAATATGATGTTGTAAATTAATTTTCTGTACTTTGCTGACTTGAGCTGGTACATGACAGGCACCGAGATGGCACTTTTTTTTCAAAGGCAAGCTCCACCAACAACTGTACATTGGCATGGATTATGTAATGTGTTCTGTGTTCGCCAACTAAAGTTAAACCAGTTTGTCACCCCTTCAGAGGATTGCATACTTTCATAGCACCTGGCCCAAATAAGACACTACAGGAGTGCATTGAAAAAAGCCACCGAACATAACCTCACTGGGAATCGAACCAAAGACCTCTTGGGCTTGGAAAAAGCCTGCTAACCATTTAACTACTGCATTGAAAAGTTTTATACTTGACATGTTAACAGTTGCAAAGCGAGTTCTGAAATGTAAAGAAATAAGTAACCGCTTCATAACTGGAAGATGGACACTTCTGCCAGAAGGCAATGAATATGTCAATGCAGCAGTCTTTGAAATTGTAGGATATCAACTTAAGTCACTGTCAAAAGTTTTGCATGTTCAAGTAAGAAAAACGACAATCTGCTGTAGGGATTATGCAAGAGTGCAGAAAAGACGTTGCCATGCTGTTGTTATAAATAGAGACATCGATAATGAATTAGTATTAGTACAGTATTTTGCATATGAAAGAGACCATAACAAGGGTTTTGCTGTCATGGAAAAAATGGATATACCGGTAATCAAGACTAATTTAAAATGCCACATTATAAAAGTGAAAGAAACAGGAATGCAGAAGTTAATTCCAGGAGACCAAATAATAGAAAAAGTACTTCTTCTACAAGGAAACCAAATTAAATTACGAAATTGTTACCAAATTTATGTTGACAGTGTGGTTTATGTATACATGTATATACATGTGCGACATTAGAGATCACTTGTTGCACTTTGTGATGACTAATATTTAAAATTCTGCTGAATTATTGTTGTAGTTATACATAATAAGCATTTAATGCTTTCAAGAAGAAATCGATGAGGGTGTTAATATATTACAAGGACTGTGAACAATATGGCGTATGGCAAAACCAGACATAAATCTATAGACCAGAATACAGTGCCAGCTTGCCTATCTACAATGCAAACCAAGGACACAATACTATAGAATCAAATGACTTCTAAAGGCAGCAGTCTCTTACATGCGTCTACAAACACGTCGGGACTGTCACTAAGGGACAATTTACATACATGAACTGATACCTTTGTATGAATAAGTAAGATCAAGTAAAGGATTCATACTTATTCACATGCTCAAAAAAGGGCATAGAAGCACATTGGATCATGAAGATACAGTATAATCAGAAGAATTTTATTTCATAAAGGGAGATGATTGAAATCACAACAATGATACTTCCAAATATTGGAAATACAGATGCCAATTTAAATTATCTCCCTTTATGTCCGTTACATATACATATATCACTAGGTCGTATAATATATAAAAAAAAACAGTAATATTTTAATTTTTTTTAAATTTTACATTTTATTTTAGTATTATATTTCTACTGTAACTTGAGGATTGTAAACATCAAAATATTTCTCATATTTGGAAATCATCTTCATGTCCATTACTGTTAATTTAAATTAACTATTTCACTGTTAGACAGCAATGTTGTTGGAAATGAGAGTTAGACACTATACAACAAATGGCACTATATTCACAAAACATCTTATCATCGGTATGCACTCAACTGAATTTATAAAAAAATCATTGTGAAAGTTTTTAATAATCTTTGCATTGAAAATGTTCTAAAGACAATGCCTATGCCTCTTAATGTAATAATTGATGTTGACAATTGTGAAACGTTTCAGAAATGTTTATTAAAATTAAAAACGAAATGTTAGTTTGAGTGCATACTCGAGTTGATATGGTCCGAGTATTATACACTGCCAGTGCCTTAAATTAAGATTTTATAATCTTGAGCAACTTGTATTGGGAGGATGAGGTCAAATACTTACTGATTGTTTTTATTTAACTCCATTATTGATGTATTATAAATAATTTTGTCATCTTATCCTGGTTTCTGCTTCACCAACATATTTAAATATGTGCTAAAATACTTGGATCTTAAAAAAGGCTGTCAGGTGATCATGATTTTAGACTGGCTCCAATAAAGCTGCATGCAGACACAGCTATCCCATTTGGGTCCATTACACAACTGTGAGTTTTAGCATGTTGATTGGTCAGCTGCTTCAGAGAAAGTTTGAATGATGTCACAGTTTAGTAAGCTTTCAATAGCTATGAATTCTGAGACAGGCATGGAATTCTCTGCTTATTTGATTGGGGTAAATAGACCTGATTCAGGAGATATCAGGTTCTGGGAAAGTCTAAGATGTTAAGTATTTAAGTACAGAAAATGTTGGCAAAACAAAAGCCTGAAGTTTTTGTAAGGAATTGTCCCGCTCAGATACCCCAAATATAAATATGTGTACAGTAAACCTTTCACAATAAGATCACCCTTGGCACCAGACAAAAATAGTCTTTAGTAGTATTACACAAATGTTTTGCTTATTAATTGAGGGGTACTCTGTGGCCGAGTGGTTAAAGGCAGGAGTGTAGTGTGACAACTTTGCAAGTTACTCAGGGTGTACGAAGGTTGTTCCATCTCCACTGGTGGGAGTCCAGGGAAACTAACCCCGCAGAAATGCATAGAATAGAAGTAGAAATAGTCACTTCTTCTGTTCAAAATTTATGCTTCATTTGGCTATAACACTTTACTTAAAAATATTTACCCACATCGGGAAATGTCAGTCCGGACTGCACATTCTATTTAACATATAACAACATGGAGAACACAGTAAAAATGTTGCTTTATGCATGGAAAAGTTCATGCTGAAACTTTTATGAACCTATCCTGTTACATTTCAATTGCTTCTCTCGACTTTTTAGCCTTTTCAATTTTTGGCTTTGGTTTCCAATATTACTCAGCAGAGTTTCTGACTATGTCACTCTTTGCGCCTGTAAGGAGCCGTCTCAAGATTACTTACCTCTCAACATTAAGGTTTAGGAGCGAGTTGCGTTTGCCCAAAAAACTTTATACAACAAAAGTTTGCCAGTTACTTACAAATGGACAGTGTTATACTCAGATTCATTCTGAGGTCTTCCTCTACCAATAAAACTTGATATACTACATATAACCTGAAATGTGTTGAAAATTGCATTTAGCCCTATTAAAATAAAACACCTTATATTAATGGGATATTTTTAATGTTACTTAAAGGTAGTAATTAAAAGGAATAATGATACAAAGTACACAGTGTGTTAACCACTATGACAGATCAAATCAAAATCAAAATGAAATCATGTCACTCATTTGATAAGTCATAAAATATGTTGCAATTTTCAATATATTATTTTGGCATGTTTACATCGAAAATTGGGGGTCAGTGAGTATATATAGGCATGATATATTGCAAAATATGTTTTAGCCAATTAAATTTTTTAAAAATTCTTGATATACTTTCTAATAATACAATTTTGTACAAATAGGAATTGTTAATATTGGTACATATTTATTTCATTTTTAAAGGTAATCTTTCTTTTATTTATGTAGAGCCCGTGTGGTTCCGCTAACAATTGAATCACTGTCGATCTCTGCAGAGGGGTAGGAATCCTCTGAATGGGTGTCATGCTCATTTTATCATTTATTGTTATGTTCACTATTGTGGTTAAATTATCAACCCCTGTGTGGTTCCAGGGAGCCATGAGTGATGGCAAGAATAGGATCACTGTGGCTTATGCATGTCGTAAGAAGCGACAAATTGAGTAATATGATAGAATTTTGCAGTTCTGCAGGTATCAAGGTTCTAGGTTCATTCTGCATATTCATTTGTTGATGTATTTTTTTTAATCTGTATGTTAATTTGTTGTTTTTGTACACGTAGAGTGAACCTGGAATATTCCTTCCTGTTGGTGTCCAATAACCTATAATGTGTTGGTATGCCGTAAAACCCTATTCATTCATTGTTCATGTAGTAAATTGCAACAGTTGGGATAAGATTGACATGTACAGATGGGTTTGGGGATATAGATTAGTTAATTTGTTAATCTGTCATTACATAATAATCAAAAACTATAGAAAGTATGTCAGGTATTAATGACATATTTGTAGTTATTATAATATACATGTGTTCTATTAAAGGGATATTATTTGGGATGCCAATTTTCACCATTTTCTCTTGTTTATATATATGTTAAAAATGATATACTGTACAGCCTTTATGTGTGTAAGGCCAAGCTAAAAAATATATGTGTGTAAGGCTATGATAAAAACTCTGAGTGTATGGCAACTTCTGACTACAAATGCTATGAGAGTAATGGGGGATTTCATGAATGTAAGAAAACAAGTCAGATGGATTCTGAAAATTATTGGCCTCAATTTAACTTTAGTTAGTTATTTTGGAAGAATTTATCTGATGATTTTATTCTTTTTGTTAATGATTACTGTATTGTTATGTTTCTGAAAGATTTTTAACTTTAATTGTTGCGGAATTCATGTCTATATTTTTGATTATCACTTTGTTTAGGATTAAAAAAGTAATAAAGGTTAAATTGAAAAATATATTTTTGTATTTAATGTTCAGGGAGAACATTATCCAGTTTTTACATCATTTTGAAACAGCATAAATGTCACTGGCAGAAGATGATACAATCTTTTTTTTATTATTCATCAATATTAAAACAAGATAAAATCATATTACTGGTATACTGTGGTAGTAGTCATTCTCAATATTTAGACAAAAGCAGACAAGAGGAAAAAAGATTTGTGAACAGAATGATCACTTAAAATTAACGGCAATATAGGTCTCTGAACCTGGGTTGACAGACTATATAAAGTCTTAAGTTGGATTGTAACACATGATATTGGCAAAAACTGATTTACATACATGTGTAAAAATAACATTCTTACTCTAGTCCGTTTCACATTAACAGTCATTCCATGGCAAACGCATTGGCCACATTGACAGCTTGTAGTTGCATTCATTGAAATTTAATATTTAATATATTAGCTTATAATAAATTAAAATAATAAAAATGTATTTATCACAAACATTGTTGATATAAATTTGGCAAAAACACTTTCTGCAACCAGTTTGAGTCTAGGAAAGGTACCAGTTTAGTTTACACCTTTGGTAGACAATTTTTATCCAGGCAGGTTTGAGTTAAGGAATGGTACTAGTTTGGTATAAACCTTCGGGAGTCATTTTGAGTCTAGGAAAGGTACCAGTTTGGTATACACCTTCAGGGGCCAGTTTGAGTCTAGAAAAATGTAACAGTTTGGTATACACCTTCAGGAGCCAGTTTAAATCTAGGAAAGGTACCACTTTGGTATGCTCCATCGGCAGCCATTTTGAGTCAAGGAAAGGTACCAGTTTGGTATACACCTTTGGGGGCCAGTTTAAGTCAAGAAAAGGTACCAGTGTGGTAAACACCTTTGGGAGCTAGTTTGAGTCTAGGAAAGGTACCAGTTTAGTATAAACCTTCGGGAGTCATTTTGAGTCTAGGAAAAATACTAGTTTGGTATACACCTTTGAGGCCAGTTTGAGTCTAGAAAAATGTAACAGTTTGGTATACACCTTCAGGAGCCAGTTTAAATCTAGGAAAGGTACCAGTTTGGTATACACCTTTGGGGGCCAGTTTGAGTCTAAGGAATGTATCAGTTTGGTATATACCTTCAGGAGCCAGTTTGAGTCTAGGGAATGTATCAGTTTGGTATATACCTTCAGGAGCCAGTTTTAGTCTAGGAAAGGTACCAGTGGGGTAAACACCTTTGGGAGCCAGTTTGAGTCTAGGAAAGGTACCAGTTTGGTATATATCTTCTGGGGCCAGTTTGAAACTAGGAAAGGTACCAGTTTAGTATGCATCTTGGGGGGCTAGTTTGAGTCAAGGTAAGGTACCAGTGTGGTAAACACCTTTGGGAGCCAGTTTGAGTCTAGGAAAGGTACCAGTTAAGTATACACCTTTGGGGGCCAGTTTGAGTCAAGGAAAGGTAGTAACAGTTTGGTAAACACCTATCGGGGGCAAGTTTGAGTAAAGGAAAGGTACCAGTTTGGTATATACCTTCTGGGGCCAGTTTGAATCTAGGAAAGGTACCAGTTTAGTATGCACCTTTGGGGGCTAGTTTGAGTCAAGGAAAGGTACCAGTCTGGTATACACCTTTTGTGGCCAGTTTGAGTCTAGGAAAGGTACCAGTTTGGTATACACCTTTGGTGGCCAGTTAAAGTCTAGGAAAGGTACCAGTTTGGTATATACCTTCTGGAGCCAGTTATAGTCTAGGTAAGGTACCAGTTTTGTGTACATCCCCGTGGCAAGTATGAGTCTAAGAAGGTACCAGTTTGGTATACACCTTTAGGGGCCAGTTTTGAAACTAGGGAAGGTACCAGTTTAGTATGCACCTTGGGGGGCTAGTTTGAGTCAAGGAAAGGTACCAGTGTGGTAAACACCTTTGGGAGCCAGTTTGAGTCTAGGAAAGGTACCAGTTTAGTATACACCGTTGGGGGCCAGTTTGAGTCAAGGAAAGGTAGTACCAGTTTAGTAAACACCTATCGGGGGCAAGTTTGAGTAAAGGAAAGGTACCAGTTTGGTATATACCTTCTGGGGCCAGTTTGAATCTAGGAAAGGTACCAGTTTAGTATGCACCTTCGGGGGCTAGTTTGAGTCAAGGAAAGGTACCAGTCTGGTATACACCTTTTGTGGCCAGTTTGAGTCTAGGAAAAGTACCAGTTTGGTATACACCTTTGGTGGCCAGTTTAAGTCTAGGAAAGGTACCAGTTTGGTATATACCTTCTGGAGCCAGTAAGTCTAGGTAAGGTACCAGTTTTGTGTACATCCCCGTGGCAAGTTTGAGTCTAAGAAAGGTACCAGTTTGGTATACACCTTTAGGGGTCAGTTTGGTAAACACCTTCGGGGGCTAGTTGAGTCTAGGAAAGATACCAGTGTAGTATACACCTTTGGGGGTCAGTTTGAGTCACAGAAAGGTACCAGTTTTAGTATTCATCTTCTGGGGGCCAGTTCGAGTTACGCAAAGGTACGAATTTGGTATATATCTTCAGGAGCCAGTCAGAGTCTAGGAAAGGTACCAGCTTGGCATACACCTTCAGGGGCAAGTTTGAGTCAAGGATAGGTACCAATTTGGTATACACCTTCGGGGGCAAGTTTAGTATACACCTTTGGGGGCCAGTTTGGTATACACCTTCGGGGCCAGTTTGAGTCTAAAAAAATGTATGAGTTTGGTATACACCTTCAGGAGCCAGTTTAAATCTAGGAAAGGTACCACTTTGGTATGCTCCATCGGGAGCCAGTTTGAGTCAAGGAAAGGTACCAGTTTAGTATACACCTTTGGGGGCCAATTTGAGTCTAAGGAATGTATCAGTTTGGTATATACCTTCAGGAGCCAGTTACCAGTTTGGTATGTACCATCAGTAGCCAGTTTGAGTTGAGGAAAGGTACCAGTTTGGTATACACCTTTTGGGGCCAGTTTGAGTCTAAGGAATGTATCAGTTTGGTATATACTTTCAGGAGCAAGTTACCAGTTTGGTATGTACCATCGGTAGCCAGTTTGAGTTGAGGAAAGGTACCAAATTTGTAAACACCTTTGGGGGCCAGGTTTAAGTCTAGGAAATGTATCAGTTTGGTATTCACCTTCAGGAGCCAGTTTAAGTCTAGGAAAGGTACCAGTGTGGTAAACACCTTTGGTAGCCAGTTTGAGTCTAGGAAAAGTACTAGTTTGGTATACACCTTTGGGGCCAGTTTGAGTCTAGAAAAATATATCAGTTTGGTATAAACCTCCAGGAGATGGTTTAAATCTAGGAAAGGTACCAGTTTGGTATACACCTTTGGGGGCCAGTTTGAGTCTAGGAAAAGTACTAGTTTGGTATACACCTTTGGGGCCAGTTTGAGTCTAGAAAAATATATCAGTTTGGTATAAACCTTCAGGAGCCAGTTTAAATCTAGGAAAGGTACCACTTTGGTATGCTCCATCGGGAGCCAGTTTGAGTCAAGGAAAGGTACCAGTTTAGTATACACCTTTGGGGGCCAATTTGAGTCTAGGAAAGGTACCAGTGTGGTAAACACCTTTGGGAGCCAGTTTGAGTCTAGGAAAGGTACCAGTGTGGTAAACACCTTTGGGAGCCAGTTTGAGTCTAGGAAAAGTACTAGTTTGTTATACACCTTCAGGAGCCAGTTTAAGTCTAGGAAAGGTACCAGTGTGGCAAACACCTTTGGGAGCCAGTTTGAGTCTAGGAAAAGTACTAGTTTGGTATACAACTTTGGGGCCAGTTTGAGTCTAGAAAAATGTTTCAGTTTGGTATACACCTTCAGGAGCCAGTTTAAATCTAGGAAAGGTACCACTTTGGTATGCACCTTTGGGGGCCAGTTTGAGTCAAGGAAACGTACCAGTGTGTTAAACACCTTTGGGAGCCAGTTTGAGTCTAGGAAAATTACTAGTTTTGTATACACTTTTAGGGCCAGTTTGAGTCTAGAAAAATGTATGAGTTTGGTATACACCTTCGGGGGCAAGTTTAGTATACACCTTTGGGGGCCAGTTTGGTATACACCTTTGAGGCCAGTTTGAGTCTAGAAAAATGTATGAGTTTGGTATACACCTTCAGGAGCCAGTTTAAATCTAGGAAAGGTACCACTTTGGTATGCTCCATCGGGAGCCAGTTTGAGTCAAGGAAAGGTACCAGTTTTGTATACACCTTTGGGGGCCAATTTGAGTCTAAGGAATGTATCAGTTTGGTATACACCTTCAGGAGCCAGTTACCAGTTTGGTATGTACCATCGGTAGCCAGTTTGAGTTGAGGAAAGGTACCAAATTGGAAAACACCTTCAGGAGCCAAATTAAGTCAAGGAAAGGTACCAGTTTGTTATACACCTTTGGGAGCCAGTTTGAGTCTAGGAAAGGTACCAGTTTAGTATACACCTTCTGGGGCCAGTTTGAGTCAAGGAAAGGTACCAGTTTGGTAAACACCTATCGGGGGCAAGTTTGAGTCAAGGAAAGGTACCAGTTTGGTAAATACCTTCATGGGCCAATTTGAATCTAGGAAAGGTACTAGTTTAGTATGCACCTTTGGGGGCTAGTTTGAGTCAAGGAAAGATACCAGTTTGTTATACACCTTTGGTGGCTAGTTTGAGTCTAGGAAAGGTACCAGTTTGGTATACACCTTTGGTGGCCAGTTTAAGTCTAGGAAAGGTACCAGTTTGGTATACGGTATACCTTTTTGGGCCAGTTGAGTCTAGGAAAGGTACAAGTTTAGTATACACCTTTGGTGGCCAGTTTGAGTCTAGGAAAGATACCAAATTGATATACACCTTCGGAAGCCAGTTTGAGTCTAGGAAAGGTACCAGTTTGTCATACACCTTCCGTAGCCAGTTAGAGTCTAGGAAAGGTACCAGTTTGTCATACACCTTCGGTAGCCAGTTAGAGAAAGGTACCACTCTGGTATCAAAAAATAGTGAATACTGTACAAGAAAGATACCGGCCTGTTATGCAAAATTAGTGAGTGCAGCACAGGAGGGTACCAGCCTGGTATGCAAAATTTGTGAACGCAGCACAAGAAGGGTACCAGTCTGGTATGAAAAACCATTGTATCTGAGGGATTCAGCTAGCAAATGTTTTTGCTTTTTAATGGTACTGAGCTCAACTTGGGTAAGTTTAGTATGGAAACTAAAGAATATTATAAGGCAAAAAGTTTCAGAAAAATAAACGTTAACAAAATGGCAATCACAGATATTTTATTTGTACATAAATAACAAAACAAATACAATGTATAATATGAGGCTACTCGTTTTTTTATCACATAATGTCGGGTGAAGGAATGTAATAATAATAAACTTATGACATATATTTTTGATATTAACTTAGTGCTATCACACTTCCAATTTGTCATTCACTAGTTTCTTGTAAGTACAATACAAAACTACTTTGTAACTTGCCCGTATACATAAATAATGTTGATATTCATGGTAAAATGATGACACGTTACTTAATATGACGGATATTAATGATATCTTTTTGCTTTTTAGAGAGGTGATAAGTTAAATAAATTGTAAATGTACCATTTTTCTAGAGTTATGTGATAAAAAAAGAATCTTACATTCGAGGTTGTTTATTATTAAATTTTATTAGGCTACAAGAAATTAAACTCGTTGGCATAACAAATTTTTTCAGATCAATAGATTCAATAATAAATGAGCTCTCGCGTACATTCCTCTATATAATTGAATTGTAATCAGATTTACGGAAAATACATACCAATGTAATCGTAACTAATAATTCTAGATTACAATAAATGTAACAAAGTATAATGGACTGCTACATTGTATAAAGTCTTTAATATGCTGTGTAAAATGCACATTATTTCTGGTCAACACTATTGAGATGGTGACTGTTAGTGCATAACATATATGTAATGAAGGAATTATATAGCTCCTTCACAACGTAAAAAACAAACAATTTTTTTGTGGCCTTATCACAACACAGGATTTTTTTCTAACGTGACCTATTACTAACACAATATTGTTTTTTTGTGACCTTTTAAACCCAATCAAAACACATTTTTTCTCGCAGTCAACCCCAACACAGGATTATTTTTCTTTTGACCCAAAAACAACACAGAATTTTTTCTTGTGACCTTTCACAATGCAGGATTTTTTTTTCATGCAGTTTATTATCTAAACTGACATTTTTTTTTGCCCCTGAATTGTAAGGCATACTTTTTCTGTATGGTTGATTGATTTAGATTTTCAGCATAAGCATCTTCAATCACAGCACTAGAAGTGATTTGCATAGTATATAATTATGTAGTTTGTTTAGGATAAATATAATCCATGAAAAAAAATAGAAAGATGCTATACAAGATGCATAAATCAAGAAACTTGATAAAAAAAAAATAGAAAGACGCTATACAAGATGCATAAATCAAGAAACTTGATAAAAAAAATAGAAAGACGCTATACAAGATGCATAAATCAAGAGACTTGATAAAGATCTGCCTTGTGAGAATGAAAACTAAGTACTGAAGCATCTACAACCTAAATAAAAATGGTTTCTGGGGCCGGTTTCACTTATCATCTCATTGACAAGCTGAGATTTTCCTCAGCTAGAGAATTTCAATTTCTTCAAATGATTAATTTACCTCATTATATATCAATTAAATGAACTGAAGAATAGAGCTGTATTAATTGGTAAAGGATAAGATGAAAAATAATATAAATTAAGTTCTAGCATTTCAAAAATTTGAGTTATGGAAAATCTCAAGTTGAGGTGTCTAAGTGAAACTGGGGGCCTCAGAGCTACAACTTGTTAATCATAATTAAACATACAACACATCTGAACCGTACAAAAGTGACATACAATTTACATATTACAAAATTTACTGATAGCTTATAAAATGAACCAGTTTTTTTGTTCATTAACTGTTTATAGATATATGAAGTTTGTTTTGAGATCAAATATAATAAAATAAAAACTGTTCAATAAAATTTGAAAAAAATAATATAACAGCTAAACATGCCAATATAAGGTAATCAGAAAATAAAACAGTGTAGTAACAAACAGGTTTTTGGGTCCAGGAGCATGTGGGCCAGTTTTTCCTAAACATTCTCAAAAATCTGAAAATCTCAAGGTGAGATGTTATGTTTAGTAACACTGGGTCCTACAACCTGTTTCACTTAAAACATCTCAACTTGAAACTTCTCAACAAAAATCCCAATTTCTCTAAATGATAACTTGAACTCTAACCCTTTGCTCCATAAGCATTTTCTTGGACTTTTCCAAATTGAAAGCATTAATTCTCCACATATCAGCAATGGGTGAATTATGTTTATATTAACTGACAGAGTGGAAAACAGTGCAGGAAGTGTTCAGATTGCTTGTAACGAGCTGTCTGAACTCTTCGTGCACTGTTTTCAAAGGCCTTCTGTGATTGGTGCAGGAAAACACGTATCTAAGGAGTAAAGGGTTCATAGTACGCATTAGTGATCGCAAAGAGCAGAATTAAGAACAAACATTTACTTGAAAGTTATCTAGTACGTAAATAAAGTTAAAGTATTTCAAAAATTGAGATGACGAAAATCTCAAGTTGAGAATTTTAGTGAAACTGGCCCCAGTCAGTCAAAAAAGGTCTTCAGTACATTTTACACTTGACACCAAATATATCATTGCTTGTACAAACAAATACAATGGATATATAAATATATATATGAACACTTTTAAATAAAGAATGTTTTCTTGGACGGAACTGACAACCAGTCTATGCTCATGTAACAAAGTATAATAAGAAATAAAAATTACAAACACGGAAGACATGTTATTATACTAATCAATAATAAATAAATTACATTTATACAGTGTCTATAGATATTTATAGAACATTCAATTTCACAATACCGTCATGGTTACTTCATGACATTTGGATATTGGATAATTTACAAACTCCTTCTCTGAACCCTGTATAGATTTGTTGTTGTTGAATAAAGGTGATTATTTTAATCTCTGAATAGATTTTACAGTAAAGTTACCTAGATATTATTATAGGCTATAATGAATACGGTTCACGGCTTCTAACTTTTGCTATTCGGTTTAACAGCAGCTCACAGTAGGCGTGATATCGACTGACTCTATTCCATTAATATTTCATGAATATTCATACAATGAAATTCTTTCCTTTGACAAATATTTTTTCTTACATGTTTAAGTAGTAAATTGATGGACCCAGTCCAGTCAGCTAGTCTATCAATTCAGGGGTCATGAGTTTGAATTCACCCAGCCACAGTCTCCCTGATGATTGATATATAGTAGAACTTTGATGGCCCAAACCCGACGAGACTTGAAAAAATAGATTGAGTTAAGGAGTGTTTGCAACATCATACCATATATGTACTTGTCTATACATGTACACCGAAATAGGAATTTGGGACCAAATAAGTGGTTCGATCTATATGTGGTTTTCCAGCCATCCGTGTTTGAGCTAACACCGTCCTACTGAAAGACATTGCGGCTCATTGTCCTTCGTCTCTAGAGCAGTACTAGAGCATACCCATCACCACAAGTAACTTTCCCACTTGAATCAGTGGTGAAAGGTATGAAAATGACATGTACCAGTAGTGCTGTATATCAACTGAGCTAACCGGGCTCTGGCAAATTACACAGATGTCAAAATACATGTATATACATATTTATTTCATATCTTGTAGAGCTGTGTGCCTAGATAGCAAATGAAATTGTGAACAATACTAAATCTAAAACATATTATGTAAGAAAGTAACGTTTTTAAATGTTTTAAATGTAATACTTAATTTTATATACAATACATATAATTGCAATGTAACTTAGCCTTTATGCTTCTTTATCCACATCTCTGAAAATATAGGAGTTAAATAACTACATGTTTTCATTTGGGGGTAAATTACTTATTTTTTAAAGAAATTATCAGTGGTACTTAACAATTGGTGATTACTGACAAAAGAAGGACAAAAGAAGGATAAAAAAAGCCAAAACAAAACAAAACAAAACAAAAACAACATTAAGCCTACACAAACATTTAAGAATGTCAACATAATAAAATTAACAGATCTATTTTTCATAACATGTATTGAATAAGGTCACCCCACAAACAAAATTTGGACCCATGTATGGACAGAAACAGTATAAAATATATGTTTTCACTGTTTGAACACAATTTGCAAGAAAGTAATGCAGAATAACAAAAATATTACTGTGAGCTCTGTTATCAGACAGAGGCCCATGCGTCTTAAAACAGTCACCTGAGTATCCTTGCAATGACATAATTATGTATATGTCAGCAACACCAAATCACACCAAAACCCATTCAAATGAGTCTATTCAGTCGCAGGAAATCCCACTTTTTGTCATTTCCTCTTATATAGGTTTAGTGAAGTAGCCCCCACTCTCAGGGCTAAACGTTGAGTTCCAGGGGTATGCAATTCACAATTTTTATAAAGGACCCATAGGCTTTAATAGTAATGCTTACCATTTGCTTCCCATTTCAGTGCTTCACATAAGAAGATTTTTTAAGTTTACCGTGAGTTTGGCTGTAATTTTGTCCCACCCAAATGTCACCAGGAGAATTCACAATTTTGATTCACCTTCAAGTACAAAAGCTACATACAAAATTTCATTGTAACAATTAGATTAATGGTGCTTGAAAAGAAGTAGTCTTTAGAACGTAAGCAGCTTTCCAGATTGGGTCCATTAAATAGCAATTGTTACAAGCACGCTGATTGGTCAGGTGCTTTAGGAAAAGTTTGAAAAAGTCATAGTTTGGCAAACGTTCAATTGCCATGAGTTGCGAGACAGGCATAGAGTCCCTGCCTTGTATGATTGGGGAGATATCAGATTCTGGGATAGACTGGAAAAGAAGTAAAAAATGTGACTTGTTTGCAGACACACAACTAAAGAAGACGGACAAAAGACAATCAAATAAGGTCAAATGAGATTTTATCTCGGGTGACCTAAAAATATTATACTGATATTCAAAAAAACCCAACTAAACAAGAAAATAAAGCATGATCAATCTACATAAACTTGATGTGAAGTGTTACATTAGAATTGGACATGCAGAAAAATAAAAACATTAGCTAGCACACAATTATGAAAAATGATAAACGAATTTAAATCACAAATCTGCTTTTTTTTTTATATGATTAACTACAGTAACAAATATAACAATAACAAAAATAAATAAAAATGTACAAAAGGTCAATTATCTACTGTATATTTAATGTTTAAACATGATTTAATATTGAACAAAAATTGAAAATGAATACACAATTTATACTCGATTATTAACTTCCAGATCAATTTCATTCAATCGCAGGGTCCTCTGTGACTGAGTGGCATAAAGTGCTTCATAAATGACCACTATATTGTCATGGCTGAAGTTGTGGATACAAGCCCACCTCAGTTTTAAAAAACTGTATACGCGAATATTTGCCGGTTACTTGTAGAACATGGTTCTACTCAGATTCGTTATTCCTCCACCAATAAAAACGGGATATGCTTTATACAAGCTGTCATGTGTTGAAATGGCATTAATACATAATATGCATTAAACAGACAATGAGTTCTCATAAAACCAACATTTATTATAAATTTTGGCCTGCATATGCAACCAGGCTCCAATTTCACCAACATTTTCTTTTTTTTACTGAAATATGTAAACTTAATTTTGACTGATCACTTTGATAGTCTTTAATTTATGTCAATGAATTTTTACAGATCCATTCTAAAGTCATGATCATCTGAGTGCTTTGGTTACAATCAAGTTTTTAAGTATTTAAGTATATACTTAAAACACGTTGGTGAAACAGGAGCCAGGAAATATAATGAGTTACCCTTCTTCTAAAATATCAGACACTATTTAGATTGTTTTGATATCACAAATTTTGCTGGAGTAGTAGCTACATTGTGTTTGTAAAGAAAAAAGGAAGCTATACTGGTATGCAATTCTAAGAATATTCAAGTTATATATTTGGTTCTTGCACTCGATACTTCCACACATTGCCCTTTATCCATGTTCCAAGTTATGTTTGATGCCCCTTCCATGCTCTTTAAGATATAGTGTGTAGAAACAACAATAACCAAAAATAAGATATTGTCATTTTTTTCAAGATAGAGTTATGGCAAATTATCATCTTTCCCTCAAATCTCTTTGGGATCCCTTCAATACTTTTGAAGAAAGAGTGAGTTTTTTTTCTCTTTAAACTTCCACACATTGCCGTCTATCCATATTACAATTTGCGTTGGATTCCCTTACATACATTTGAAAATATGCTCCAAACAAGCAAACATTACCATAAATGATGGGGATTAGGGGAGATAATTATGTCATTATTCAAACAAGAGAGTTATGTTTTCCTTGCTATGCACTTCAATACTTTTCTTTCTAGCCATATTTCTAATCACGATGGATTCACTTCCATATTTTTAAAGATATGCTCCAGGCAGGCAAAAATAATAAACAAAAATGCATAATACAAAAGGGAAGCTAATCATGTCGTTATTCAACAAAGAGTTATACGTAGACATCATTATTATTATAATCATTATTTATTCCCGGAGAAAAAAAAAAATATAAAAAAGGTACAGGGAACATTAAAAACATAAGACACTATGAAGGTCGTTTTTTTACCTACAATTCTAAATAACATTGCCCATACTTGGCAGATGCACTGAAATACGGATAATTCTCCAGACCTCATATTTATCACATTTTTGAGAACAAACACTGTATTCAACATGTCCCATCATACATGTTCATTGCAGATGACAAAAATATATCATCAAACAAGTTTTAAACCCAAAATATGTTGTCAGCTTTTTAAGCATTTGAAATGTTTATAATGAAATATTGGAGCCTAAAGATCCTCTTTTTTATTCACAACTTAAATTGTCATCAAACCTTTGAGCATAATAAATATAGATCTAATAATACTAAACAAACAAAAATAAATATCTAAAAAAAAACAAACAAAATGAGCCATTTATGTTACCGGTATATCTAATCATTTCATCAAAATTAAATATAAAATCTAAATTAATCTTGGCAGACATATACATTTAGATGTACTACTAACTATACATTTGCTTTATCTCGGAAAAGCCTGGATCAATTGAGGTAAAGTAAAGATCAGACATTGTATATTTTATAAATTTCATCCAGAAAGAGTTAATACTTTTAAATGATGTGACAAAACTTAACGAAGGTAGAAATAAAAAAGTCACATTTTCTAAAATCAACTCTGCATAGCACGGTAGAGTGTGACTAAAATTATATTTACCATCGTTAAATTTTATCACATCATTTAAAAAGTAATAACTGTTCCTTGATGAAATCGCTGATCTTTTTATCCTCAAAATTTTACCTCATTTGGTCCGGACTTTTCTGAGGAAATGCAAAAAAGGTAAATGTATAGTAGTGCCTCTAAGTGTAATAATGATTCAAAATTATGTTACATAACTTTCTGATAATGTTTCTTCAAATTTTCTTTTTATTACCACCAAGGTTTTCATATTTTTCTAACACATGTTTGTGCATAAATTAGGAAATTATCTCATGTTCTGGGTGAGATAGAAACATTTCAGCCTGGTAACCCAGTGAGGATAATTTTGTCTGACGACAACGTCTTCAATGGTTACTTTTGAAAATGGGTCAATTATGTATCTAGTTGCCAATGGTGACATGAACACAAAGTTGCACATTGTTAAACAACATAGCATTCTATATTGGTCACTTTTCAAATTGTGTCAAACATATTCCCAAGTTCAAATGGTGACAACAGGTTCACATTTTAAAACAAAAGCCTTCAATGTTGGTCATTTTTCAAATTGAGACAATTCTTTGCCACGTTCCCAATTGTGAAAACAGGATAATGTTGTTCCAGCAATAAAACCTCCAATGTTGGTCATTTTTCAAATTGGGACAATTCTTTGCCAAGTTGCCACTTGTGAAAACAGGCTCATGTTGTTCCAGCAATAAAACCTCCAATTTTCATCACTTTTCAAAAGGGATTGATTCTGTACCCTGTCCCCAATGGTGTAAACGGATTCACCTTTGCCCACATTAGGGCCTCGTTTGGAGAAATGGCTGATTTGGTGTCCTCAAGAAAGTAGGCAAGGCCCTGAAAGGTAAATTTATATATTAACTAATAAGTGAAGAAAATAATTTTTACTTTTGCAGTGTGGTTCCACAATATTGACAGTACATGCTTTTATTTTTATCAAACTGGAACACTTTTTAAAATAACAACTAATTAATTAAATATGACAATGAAAATTCCCAAAATAAAAAAAAAGAGCCCCAAGAAGGCTTGAATTGTTCTACTTGAAACAAACCACTAGTAGAAATATATTTGGTATGTTCCCAAGAAATATTGTGGTTATATAACCATTGTGCTTGTGCAAGTTTGGTTAAAATTCCTTGAAAAATAGGGGTGATATCCTGTCTACAAGATAAAAGGTTAACAGACAGACGGACAATTTACAAGGACATAAGCCCTGCTGGCCTCTGACCAGGCAAGCACCAAAATTGGGGTGATATTAATAGTGGTGGTATCGTGTCTGCATGAAAATGTTAACATTTTCCCTATATAACTCTATGTTAAAAACAGTGACTCCCTGTGATGGTCCAAAATTTGACCCCAGGAACCCAACTTCAACAACTCTTAGGGGATCCTCATCAGAGATCTTGTAGTTATGTTACTGCTATGTAAGTTTGGTTAAGATTCTTTAAAAAAAATGAGAGTGCTATTGCGTCTACAAGAAAAAGGTTAACAAATGGACGACGACAGATAATTTATTATGACATAAACCCTGCTGGTCTTTGGCCAATAGAGCTAACAAGAACATCCGGACATATAGTCTACAGGATTAAAAAAAATGCCACAATAGCCCTAAATCATTCACCCATGGTCTAAAAGAATGTTCAAATTAAAGCACTTCTTTTTATAATTTAACGGCCACAACTAGAGATTTTTATGAACAAATAAAAGGATTTTCAAAACAATATCTGAGATGTTATGGTATTTGGTAAATTTGGTATCAAAATACAAACAAGATGAATTATCATCCGTCAATATTATGCCTATATACATGTTACTTTTGTGTAAGTTTGGTGAAGATACAATAAAATCTGCAAATGCCAGATGGAGCAAAACATCAAAATAGGGCAAACTTGATAATTTAAGGAGCCAAACTCAAGACAAAAATTATCTTATTTGGTCAGTTCGAGAATTTGAACGTGACATTATGGTTATATTACTACTGTGTGAGTATAACGAAAAATGCAGAATGAACACAAGGCTATATATTTACTGCGTAGGTTTGATGAAGATCCAACAAAGAAGGAGTGCTATGGAGAGAACAAAACATGAAATGGGGCAATATTTTATGATTCCATAGCCATAACTCTGATATTAATCAAATTTGGCAAAATGAACAACTTGTTTGAGATAATATGGTTAATTAACTACTGTTTAAGATTAATAAAGTGCAAGTGAGTGGGAGAGTGAACACAAGGTCCACATAAGCAATCCTTGATGATTCATAAACTTAACCACAACATGAATAATTCTGATTTTGGTAATTCAAAAACTTTTCTGAAATACTATGTGCAAATAGCTATGTATGTACTATGTAAGTTTGGTGAAGATCACAATGGAAAATGAGGAATGTAGAGTGCATGAACGTTAAAAGTTAATAGACGGATGAAGAATGGCGGACATGGACAGAGCAATCGCTGCCCAAGTGAGTTATAAACTGCCACGTAAAAAGCTGAGACTTAAATGTACAAAGGTTAAGAATATACCTGAATTCTGTCCCCAGTTAGACATGACAGGTGAATGTCAGAATGTGAAGGCAGATGAGAACTTGCCATACAGTCAGGCCCCGCCCATATAGAATTGGACTCCACCCCTGCCTTCTCTATCAGTCTCAGAAAAGTTGACTTGTAGTCTTCTGGTATAAGGTCTTTGTTGATAGGTTTGCTGAAAACAAATAAAACAAATCTTTATTTATACACGTAGTATAACATTTAATGTAACCTCACTTTTAATCTCAAAGACCATGTTTAATGAACAAACAAAATAAATACATTTTATTTTGAAGAGAGTGCGTTAAAAAAAAATGGTACAAATTTATAACAAGTCCTCTAAATTACATCTGCCCTCATTAAAGATTTCATGATGTTAGGGGCAAAAATTATGTTATTTTATAAAATGAATACAGTGCATCGGATTAGCATTTATAAATAAAATATGAATAATATGGAATTTCAGACATGCCAAAATGTGGCTGAAAAAAATATTTTAATTAGGAGTGTTAAAGTCTCTATTCTAAAAATAAATATCAAATACAGTGTCTGCTTGACGACCTTCACCTTGGATTGAGAGGGAAATCACTTGGAAATGAAAAAAAATGACCCCAATGCAGGATCGAGGTACCGAATGATTTAGTAACATCTCAAGTACAGTAGAACTTCGATGGCTCGAAGCCAACGGGACTGGACAAAATAGTTTGAATTAAGGGTTGTTCAAGCGAAGTATTATTCAACATCAGAATCATATATGTATATGTTTATACATCGCAAGAGGAATTCTGCCTGGGACCAGATAACTAGTTTGAACTATATATGGTGTTCCAGCCATCCGTGTTCGAGCCAACTAAGTTCTACTGTATTTAACAACAATAAAATCAACAGTCAATAATTACCACATGATATGGATTATACACTCATGCTCAATATGTTTCATTCTAATATCTCTTCCAGTGTTGCGTTTTCATATCGTTTGAGTGTACTTCCGTTAATTCAATATCCAGTTTCCTATAAACTTATGACTAGGCAGTGCTTTCTCAAAAGAATGATCCAGGTCATGGTTTTAAAACTCTGTTCCTTGCTCAAATTAAAAGTTCATTTGCAATTAAGAAAATAATTCATTAATATGTTATGTAAAACCTATAGGGTGAGCCCTGTTTCAAGACAGTTTGTATTTTGGAAAAGCATCGGAGATTATTAAGACTACCACTCATTAAGTGGGGCAGGGTACCAGACTACTTTAGAAAAGACAGGATTATGGTATGCTGCAAAATGAGATGACCAATACATTTTTTGGTGTAAAACACCTCACCAAAAGATTTTCAATAATTTAAAAATGGATTCATTTATATGTAATATATAAAACCTATTGGGCAAGCCCAGTGTCAAGACATTTGTATTTTAGAAAACTAATATTGCAGATGATTAGGACTACTACTCCTTAAGTGGGGCAGGGTACCAGACTACTTTAGAACAGGCTGGTTTATGGTTTGATGCAAACTGAGATTACCAATACATCTTTTGGTGTAAACAAAAAAAAAATGTTTTTAAACTTCTTTTCATTATTTTTCCAATATCTTAATGTCCATAGTAATTGTTTTAATTTATATGTGGCAGTTAATATTACCTTATTGAAATATAATTGACAGAAGAGCATGTTTTACTGTCGACAAAATTATAAATATATAGAAAATGTCTCTCACTGCAGTAAATGTTTACACTGAGAATTGTCCATTTATCTGTTTCAATGAAAACTCATGGTTTCCTAGTGTTTTACTTTATAAGTGAACTATAATTTAATTAAAAGAATCTTGTTAAAAATGAAGTACCTATGACTTATTCAAACAAATAACATCTATATGTTTACGTACCATGGTTGTGCTGTATGAACCACAATCCATGCCATACTCTCTGTTTGAATCATAGATTCCGATATACCAATGTCCATGTGACCCTGCCTCTGTAGAACAGACCTGTGCGAACATATGAAAATTACCTGAGAATGACCTTTGACAAACATTTATTAATAGTTTTATATCTCAAAATAAAAATGTTTACGCCCATACTGCAAAATTGAGTCCATCGTTTATTTTCTAATGCAGCCATATTTTCAAATAAACTGGTTAAAAAAATATGGAATCCTGCAGATACAAAAGTTTTAGTACAGAATGGCTGATATCATTTTTATATACAATAAAATTATGTAAATCTTAAATTTTGATTACTTTTTGCACACATTATTTAATGCAAATCAATTAACCTGATGGTGTAAATAACTATTACTAGAAATATGTCTGTGACACCGCTTATTGATCAGAAAATCATTTTACCGAATATAAAAGTTGAAATTTGACCGATATTGACAAATATTGTAATGGACCTGTGTTGATAATATCCATGTACACAGGAAATACTTATTAAATACATACCACTTCAGAAGTTATTGATTGGCAGCCATTTTTTTTTTACTTACGGATGGACAAACAGACAAAGGAACGAACAGACAGGGGTAACATTTAATAAAATTATAACTGTCAATTTTGTAGTATATATCTAAATTATAAAATATATTAATAAACATTTTATTCCAAGAATATGTGTAATGTTGATTTACACCATTTTATATCAACACGAATGAAAAGTAAGCAGGTGCGGATCCGGGATTTAAGATCTGCCATTGGTAAGCACAGGTTTTTTTTGTGAATCCCTCTCAAGTCTTGTTTACTGACTGGAACCTGTGGGTATAGGTGTTGTTTTCAAGGTCTTATATTGATTGATTTTTCTTGTCTTGTTTTTTTTTTGTTACCTTGCACGTTGAAACAAAGGCTGCACAATGGTGTTGTATCCACGTCTGATGGCTACCAGCGCCCCTATATAAGCTGAAAGTGCTAACAACTCTCCCATTTTCCTACAATTGAAAAAAAGCAGTTTGGAATAAGGCTACAGTAAGTACTGGTACACAGGCATGTATAACAATCATAACATAAAAGATTCAGTCTCTCATAACTGCTATAAGTAAACAATGGTCCAGATCTCAAGGTAATTAAAGTAATTCCTTAATGATGAGATGATGCGAATTTCCTGTTTTCCCATAGCATTCCTATGTAACATTCAAAGTCACCTTACTGTGACCCAATGGAGCATAGCCCCTTCATTTGAACAAACTATAAACCCTACTCATAGGGATCATTTTGTAAATACCAAATATGAACACATTTGGCTGGGCAGTTCTTGAGAAGACGATTTTTGAAATTTCACAATTACATGTATATCCTTTTTTGGCCTCTGTTGACCCCTTATTAAATAACCTTTAAATGACCCAAAATCAAATCTCATAGCTAAACATTTCTCCAGACCTCAAGATGATTAAAACAATTCTTGAAATAGAGGATAAACATGTCCTGTTTTATCGTAGTTTTAATACTTATGTAAAAAAAAACCCCAAACTTTTACGTCCCCTTATTGGGCTCAAATCAATGCTAGCCCTTTGATTTGAAAAAAAACCTTAAAAAACCCAAACTCATAACCAAAATTTATAATCAATATAAACAAACTTGGCTTGTTGCTTCTTGAGAAGAAATTTCTGATACCAGTAATTCACAATTGTATCCAATTTTGGGTCCCTTTCCGACCCTTTATGAATATATCTGCTTTAAAGGACCCAGTCTCAAATGCTATGACTAAACTCAAACTCTCAAGATGATAAATACAATTCCTGAAATAGATGTGAAAAAAAATTTCCAGAAGGGAGTGGGGGCCAAAGTTTATCTAAGTGTCATGACTCGATAAATCTGAGAAAGTTTTATATAAGAATGCTTTTTACCATTTGTTGAAAATAAGCCATTTTAAAGAAGGCATCAAGTAAAAGTTTATGGACTGACGAATCACACAGTTTAATCAGTGACCAGAGCAAAACTTAGTAGTATATTTTTGCTTTTTATCATTTAAATAAAACAGATGACTTCATGAATTATACAATATTAGTACCTGTGACCTTATTACTGTCCTACTGGAACATTAGCAATTTTTCATTGGTTTATTCCTGCTCTGAAAGAGATTCTCTAATTTTCATCATTTTTTTTCTTCTGTATTATCATTTGTTTTGGCTGCAATTCCCTTATATTCTTATGTAACATTTTTCATCAGTTTTCCAGAATCTGCGGTAATCCTGTTGTGAAAAATGACAGACATACCTATGTACTTGGAGAACTTCTGTACGAATACAGCCGAGAAGTTGCAGCATACTGAACACATCATCCACACACCAGTCCCCAGATTGCATCTTTCCTAAATAAAAAACAACATGCATGCTGAATCTGCTTGCAGCCAGTCCAGATTTTACCTTTTTCATAAAATGTTACTATCTGTAACTACATCAAACTGACACTGATTGATTTCAGTTTAACTGCAAAGAACACCCCCACCCCTACCCCCTGAATAGAGCCAGTACTGAGTGTTGAGTATGGGATCAAACCTGTTACATCAGGCTTGAGCAATCAACATTCTATCTACTGCTATGCAACCCAATAAACAGTAACTGTAAATGAGATGATATGGTGATCAACTATAATAAGAATGAAAGGGTTTGAGGTTCAGATGGAGAATTCTTGCATACCAGGCAATGACTTCCGCATATTTTACTGGGTACAGAATTTGCATCCGACACCCACTCCATGGGTTCATCCTACCTTGCTGTGATGTTGGAACGATTTATATTTCATATTAAACATTTGAAGTAATATATTAAATTTTATAATGAAATTTAATTTAATAATTATTCAAATTTGAATAAATATTCAATGTGTTTGGTATGCAAGAAAAAAAATCTTACAGGGCTTTTTCATTTCAGATAGAAAATTCCGTCCCCTGGAGAGCATGATGATGTTCTCTCCAAATACAGTCATCCCTCGGGACGGAATATTCAATATATCAATCATCATGGAGACTGTTGCCAGGCAGGGATTCAAACTCACGACCCCTGGACTCACAGTCAGACGCATTACCAACTGAGCTAATTGGGCCCAGCCCTGAGAGATAAAACTACTATAACAGGTTCATTCTATGCATACACACTTAACTGAGAAAAGATTTTTAGTGTTAATTGCTGGTTTTGTTTTATAGTAGATGTATTCATGAAGTGCTGGGATCTACTGATCTAAACATATGTTTGTGAATAATGTTCAGGGATCTAGTGACTTTCATAATTATATATTGTAGAACAATGAACTATCTTTTTTAAACTTTCTAATGGAAATAAAGTAAACAACAAATATTTATAATTTTAACAATAAGAACACCGTGTATATCATAACATTATACCATGGCACAAAGAAGGTAAAGAAAAAGCATGTGGAGGGTAAATCCATATCCGCTATGTAAGAATAACTTAAAAGGAATATATCAGGATTTTTTTTCAAAACGTTTAAATTGACTAAAAACATTTATTTCCAATATAGCATCCCTATATATACTCAACGATCCCTCATTGCCAAAAGAATATCTATTTAAACATGCCAAAATACTATATTGAAAAGGGATTTCCTAACTTGGGGTTTGTGCCTAGGTTAGACTAAAATTGATTTCCCACTAAAAACTGCAACATATTTTGTGATGTATTAAATGAGTCACACGATTACATTTTTATTTCAATATGATCCCTTATACAGGTTTACATGTAATACAATTTATTTCATCTTAGAAAGTGTCCGAATGACGATATAAAGGTAATTTAGTGCTGTCTGTTTTTAGAGTGGGGATTTCATTTCATGTTTTGCACTCCAATTTAAATATCGATTATGTCACGTTTTGGAGAATTTGACAAACCAAACCATTTGCATTTTATTCAGTAATGATAATGAGATGCTGTTTTGTTTTTACCTTTTGAGACATTTAAAGCGGTGTTTTTCTTAATATAATCCCTTGAACCCTTTACTTCATATAAACGCCTTTGGACGCCTCTAATATAGACGCTTTTTGACACCTCTAATATAGAAGGCTTTTGAATTATTTGGTGAATTATGTTTATATTAACTGACAGAGTGGAATACAGTGCAGGAAGTGTTCAGATTGCTCGTTACGAGCAATCTAAACTCTTCCTGCACTGTTTTCAAAGGCCTTCTTCAGTTTGTGATTGATATCTATGGAGTAAAGGGTTAAAAAGCAACAACAATAACTTACGTTTCACATCCTCTAATCCCAGATCAAGCCCGATCTCTGGTGACGTTGACAGAAGGTAGTACATCACACATTCAAACAAGTTGTTTTTACATTTCAGCTTCTCTGCCTCAGTCAGGCAATCTTCAAGTGATGGGAAATGTGCCTGTTTGAATGATAATTTAGGACAATAAAACAATACTAAGACCATGTATTGAAACAGAACTGTAAAAAAGGTGCAATGGTTGCCATCCAGTACACACTGTCATGAAATGACTGGAAAATTGTTAAAAGAGACTAATTAAACACAAATATTTTACCTCATTTTTGCATTTTCTTTTTTCAATATGACGTCATCCGGTTAATATATATAGACCAGGTATGAGCCGTCATCCGGTTAATATATATAGACCAGGAATGAGCTGTCATCCGGTCCAATATATAAAACAAAATTTAATGGAAGCACTTCTCTGTTTTTCGAACAGAACAACATTTTTGTTGTTTATATGTGATTTTTAAATATATATGGTATAATATATTACAGATAATACATAGCATTGAGGTCTGAATGCAAGTTTATGGACTGGGTAGTCAGCAGTCACACATAGCATGCTATACAGACTTCAGCTTCGCTTTTGTCATTCTAGATCTGACTGGTCATTCTAGATCTGACTGGTCAGTCCGTAAGGTTAGTTTAAACTTATTTATTTTACTTTGAATGTGAAACAAGTTCTTACAACTTAGACAAATCACGCTCAAAGTCTTCCTTGGTAAAACCAGTATTAAGCATATGCGAAAAAAGTATCATGGTCAAGGACACCACACATAGCTGTAGTGAAGGATCGTACCCATGACCTTCTGATCATGGGTTCGGTGTTCTACCACTGGACCACGTCTGTAAACTTGCATATAGACCATAACACCATGTATTATTTGTTAATTAAATTTTTATATATCTCTGATTATTTTAAATAAATTATGCTAAACAAGATAATGTGACCATGAAGTATTTTCATTGGTAGAACTTAAGTACAAGGTCCTGTAATTTTTCATGGCTCGAGCCAGTCTTTTTTTACCTTTTTATGAAGAAGATTAAGTTCATCTTTACTTGCAGCCCACCGTGCACAACACTTGGCCAGGAGAAGTTGTTTGTCAGGTATAAGGTGGAGCAAATCTATAGCAAGTTCCCTGAATCAAATATAAATGTAACAAGTTTAGGACATATTTATACTGTAAGAATCTCTCATCATTAGTTGTTTTTTTTGAAGCTGTTAGAATAAGCCTACAGATCAAACCTGCGGCTTCTGGCATGAGCAGCCAGCACTCTTTCTGCAGTACCTCCTTTCCTGCTAAAAAACTTGGTAGATTATCAAACCACTGATGATGTGTCATCATCAGTGGTTTGATAATCTACCAAGTCTTTTTCTTACAGCAGAATAGACAAGCCCTACAATTATATTATAAATGCCAAGTGCCAAGCAAGGAAACTTAAAGTACCATTGTAAAGTCTTAGTATGACCTGGTCAAGGGTCAAACTAGCTGCATATGAGGTGAATGCTCTACCACTAGTTAGCACTTTTTGATAAAAAAATTCATCTTGCATGCTTCTTCATGTGGCTTGGTATAACAGTCATTGCTTAATTTGAAGTATGTACAATAATTTCTGAATATTGCAAAGCTAATGTTACCAGTTTCCAAGGCGTTCACATCTCCTTGACAACATCTCCATAGCGACAGATGTGTACTCTTGTAGGTTACCAAGTACCATTCCCATGGCAACAGCCAACTCAAGCTCATTTCCTTGGATCAACCTTGACATTGCTTTCTGAAATTAATTGCAAACATGCAAATATTATATAGATAATCCAATTAAAAACCATGGTTTCAAAGAACACAAGATAAATAGACATTATTATCTTATTTTTTAAGTTTGTTTTTCTTTTCTTGGAATGACTACAAAGAGGGTAATACATGTAATAAGGAATTTGCTAATTTCCCCTCATTTTGGTCCTATTTTTGACATTTTAATAATTATTAGATTATAAATACCTTCCTGCTTCACAAAGATATTTATTCTGATCATTGTCTGGTACACTCTGAGTAATATTGTCTGGTAGCAATAGTTCCTTAGCTGTTAAAAGTGTAAGGCCATTTTGGGGGTGGGGGTCACCAGTGTGTGCGTGTGTGAACCTTGTCCTTTTATACTAACCTGTATGTCATCAACTGCCAGGTAGCAGCAAGCAGACAAAGCAGGGGAGCCATTACTGAAATGCCATTGTGCCATCTCATCTATAGCATGGTGTAGCAATCTAAACAGATCAGATACAGGTTGTCAGTACATGGATACAAGTTATATAACATATTTACCTTTATCAGACCCCAAGGTTATAAATCTTTTCTAGCTCAACTCAAAAACATACTGAAACACAGTTTCCAGGATTCTCATACGTACTGAAACACAGTTTCCAGGATTCAAATACGTACTGAAACACAGTTTCCAGGATTTTCATACATACTGAAACACAGTTTCCAGGATTCTCATATGTACTGAAACACAGTTTCCAGGATTCTCATACGTACTGAAACACAGTTTCCAGTATTCAAATATGTACTGAAACACAGTTTCCAGGATTCAAATATGTACTAAAACACAGTTTCCAGGATTCAAATATGTACTGAAACACAGTTTCCAGGATTCAAATATGTACTGAAACAATTTCCATGATTCTCATTTGTACTGAAACACAGTTTCCAGGATTCAAATATGTACTGAAACAGCTTTCATGATTCTCATATGTACTGAAACACAGTTTCCAGGATTCAAATATGTACTGAAACACAGTTTCCATGATTCTCATACGTACTGAAACAAAGTTTCCAGGATTCTAATACATACTGAATCACAGTCTCCATGATTCAAATATGTACTGCATGAAACACAGTTTCAAGGATTCTAATACATACTGAATCACAGTCTCCATGATTCAAATACGTACTGCATGAAACACATTTTCCAGGATTCTAATACATACTGAATCACAGTCTCCATGATTCAAATATGTACTGCATGAAACAGAGTTTCCAGGATTCAAATACGTACTGAAATGCAGTCTGCAGGATTCGTACTGCATGAAACACAGTTTCTAGGATTCTAATACATACTGAATCACAGTCTCCATGATTCAAATACGTACTGAAACACAGTCTCCAGGATTCATATACGTACTTCATGAAACACACGATTCAAATAGAACACAATTAAAAACATGACTTATTCTTAAATTTGAAAGTATTAATGCAGATTTGAATGGGAGAATTAAAGTAACTCACATTTACACTAAAGTCTTGTATTTTGTTATAATGAGTTGAGCAATTGGAACAGTTTTGCAGCAAAAAACAAAAACCAGTCTGGAGTTGTATTCTTGAGAATATTCTTAGACTTGAGCTTGAAAATCCAAATTTCAACCTGAGATATCTAGTTTACCGTGACAGATAGAATAATTGTGAGAGTTTATTTTATTTCATGTTAGGGTGTTCCTATGTGCTTGCAAGTTTTGGCCTCAAAAATGGTATTGAAGTGTGTTTTTCAAAATTCATTCTTGAGTTCAAGTCTAAGAATAGTCTTAAGAATGGTTGGTGGATGCTGCCCCAGGCTTCTCCAAACATGAACACAGTCCACAAATTTGAAAGTATGAATGCAGATTTGAAGTAGAGAGTTAAAGTAACTCACATTTACAGTGTATTTTGTTATAATGAGTTGAGCATGGAACAGTTTTGCAGCAAAAAAAACAAACCAGTCCGGTTTCTCCAAACATGAACACAGTCCACTTTTTAGCACTCGTGATCCTATCTCCAAAGAAGCAACAACAATGACTCAGACAGATCTAATATCATCTTAGTTAATCTGCTATATGGGAGTTCCTGATATACGACCAAGTGAGTCACTGTAAATATTAAATCAGTTTTATAATGTCAGACCGTGATTCTTCTCTCATGTAATGCTTTATTATAATTAGAACTATCACCAAGTGAATCGCAAAGGAATAATGCTACCATGACAACGATGTAGCTGCACTGTATTGATCAGAGAAATGTAAGATTTACAGAATGATGACGTTGAACGTCATTTGTTGTACATTCATGAGATATGAACTTACATTCAAAGAGTTAAAGATGCATCATCTATAACTTTCTGTTCAGTATATGATGAAATGTCTATTAAATCACAAAGAGGAAGGTCTTATTCGATTGATTTCATCCTTGTAGTTTATAATATTTATGAGAAATTCGTTAATACACAAGTTTTCCATCAATGTTTTAGCATAACCCGATACTGGCCAACGAGTGACTTTATCACGGGCTGTGCTTTAGTATTTGGTAAACAAAATTAAAGAATTTTACACAACAGAGACAAAATACAATTTAAGTTATTGAACAGAATATCCATGATATAAATATGCACACCTCTAATATTGAAAGCATTAATTCACCACGTATCAGCAATGGGTGAATTATGTTTATATTATCTGACAGAGTGGAAAATAGTGCAGGAAGTGTTCAGATTGCTCGTAACGAGCAATCTGAACAGTTCCTGCACTGTTTTCAAAGGACTTCTGTGATTGGTGCGAGAAAAATGCGGAGTAAAGTATCTATGGAGCAGGCCTTCTAAAATTACAAAATGCAAATCGGTCCAGGTTTTTTACTACTGTAAGAATCGCACTTATTTTTTAAAAAAATCACTAAAATTGCCTTACATTATGCCATTACATGTATGCATACCCCACCCACCATGTCAGCTGCATCGTGTATTTCTCCGTTTATTTATTAATAGGAAACGATTTCAAGTTTATTTGTGTATTATTTATAACATACTTTATCACAATGTGTACATTTTAATGACTGACATTATGTTTCCGCTTTACTGAATAATTTTCATTACATTAAAAATGTTCGATCGAACCGTAAGTGATGCAAGTTCCGGAAGCTGCGTGAAATAATCACCGTGGAAACCAATGTAACGGTTCAACCACCAAAATAAATCATTCAGAACCTGTCCCACATCAAAACAAAATCGGTCCGGGTTTTATCACTTTCATTAATTAATGTCATTAATTTTATAATTAAAGTTATTTTTTTAAAAAAATGAAACAAACAAGTAACACTGGACGTTTTATCAAATATTTGAATGACGCAAACAATATTCGGTCCGACCGTTCCAGCTTTGGCTAGCGGTATATCAAAGAAATATAGAACGCAAACACAGTCTTTTGATGAACCGATAGAACGTGTCACTGATCACACATCGAAGGCATGCTACATAGCGATAGACTCTTCCGATAAATTCCCCTAATACCGTCAATGGTTTAGTCGAAATTGACATCATTTCGCACAGCAGGTGACAAAACAAACGGATTATTGGGTCAAATGATATTGCCGCAAGGCATATTTTGCAGGTCAGTATGGCATGGTAAGAGCAATTTATGAGATTTTATACGACCGATAGAAAATATCTGGACCGATTTTTTATTGAACTTTGAAAATATCTGGACCGATTTTTTATTAAACTTTGAAACGAAAACCGGTTTTGAACTTCAGAAATCGGTCCAAAAACCGAAAAACCGGCAATTTTAGAAGGCCTGCTATGGAGTAAAGGGTTAAGTTAATATGAACCTGTATGGGGGCTCCCTTACTTTACAGTCATGGTAGTACATGTAACTTCATATCTCATGAACTTTCAACCAATAAAATTCATTTCTAAAATGTACTTTAGCATGTTTAAGTAACTTTTTAAAGGGTATTAAGTTAACCAACACCCTAATAGAACAATGTCTCATTGTAGGGTCAAGATCACATATCTTTCACCACTGAGGAAATGGGTTTGAGCCCATCTTGGTCCAAGCTCATCATGCAAGAAACTTGGCCAGTAATACATGTATATACCCTGAGAAGGACAGTTTATATATGTGAATGTGAGGTCTTCTCCACCACCATTAAAAATGAATTGAACTGTTTAGCTTTTCATGTAATACATGACAGTGACAAATCCATCAGAGATTATTTATTATCTTACTACCTTAATACAATCTGTTGTAATGTTACAAAACAACAGAGAATAATAACCAGTACTCACTTCAGATCTTTTTCAGATGGTTCTGTGCAGCCATTTCTCTGTTCAGAATTGTTGGGTATGTTGTGATCACTTGGCAGCAACCCCTCACATGAGACCTGAGCCATCAGTACAGCATCCCCTAATTGACCACGAGAAATGTAGAAGTTGGTCAGTAATTTAGCATCACCGATCGCAGTACAAAATGGTCCAGCGAGGTCTTGGTTCTCTTGGATGAGGTACTTGGAGTATCTGAAACAAAATACTTGAGATATACTTTTCTCTTGCTCTTCAATATAGTAATGAATATGTCTGGTCCTATTGTAATTATTGTCTTCTTGATTCAATATAGTTATGTATATGAATGGTCCTATTGTAGATAGAGTTTTATATATGTATGGTATATATTGATTATTTGCTGAACTGTCATTTTACATTCTGGATTGCTTCTCTAATGCCAGGGTATACAATATCAAACATTAAAGCAGGTGGTAGTGAAGTGGATAGAGTGTTGGACGCTCATATTAGAGGTTGATTGTTCAATCCCCAGCTCGACCCATTACTCTCTTAAAATAAACTCAGTACTGGTTCTACCCAGGAAGCGAACTTGAGAGCAGTTCATATAACCTCTGAGCTTACTTCAGTATCAACCTAAAATAAATTTATTGTATAAACTAAATATTTACTGTAAAAGGTTTAGAACTGTTTCATCTGTAAAGTCATGGTTATATTCTTGAGAACATATCAGAAGAAAGATATTTATAAGAAACATTATAATCAATTAGTAAGAATTAAAACTATTTTATTGACACAAGGGTCATTGACATACTATTGGACCTTATGTCACTTAAAGAAAAATGGAGAGAGATATTGAAACATTTGGAATTATATAATATGGCTATCAAAATAGAACAATTTGGCAACAATTCGCTTCTCCCTGATGCATCCTAGGTTCAAATCTGTGTTCTATAGCTCTAAAGTAAAATTAACATTACTGTGCAGTGTTCACCTTGTGGCTAGGTTTTTCCAGTACACCATGGAGACACCTGGAGCCAAAGCCAGGGCTCTTTCAAATTCTCCAAGCTCAACCATGAGTTCACAGTAACGTTCAATGTTTCCCGTCTTGATGTGCAATTTGGCTGCCTCTCTTACTTTTACTTCTTTTGATGCAGCACCAATACCGGACTTGTTTAATTTGGCCATTTCCAACTGTTGGGCATCAGACTGAAATACATTTTAAAACATTAAAATTGCCATGGACTAGTTCCTTTTGGTAACAAAACAGATGTGTCCCACAACTGTTTATGACCAGAAATAGTTGATTGATTGATTGAATATTTAGTGTCATTTTATGCCATCGACGGCAAACAGATGATCAGTTAACCTAACCACTGTTTCCTGGGATCTTGAAAGGTTAACCAATACTCTAGCATACCTCATCTCCACAAGTAACTGATTACTTTCCAACTTGAGTCAGTGGTGAGAGACGAATGATAATGAGACACAATGTCATATATCAATAATCTCTTGCTGGGCGGTGATTCAAACTCAAGACACCTGGTGGATTGATAGTCAGATGCATTACTGACTGATCTAACCGGGCCCGGCAATGGAATTCACAGTGTTGATGATAATGTGGCTTATACATGTAAATAAATTAACAAACAAGGATTATAATTGTGCACATGTATATTTTATGTCAGAAATTCTGTTTAACATCCATATTTACAAAATGACACCCTGAAATACATACTGAATAACCCTTTACAGAGTGTTTAACATGCATTTTTACAGAACTGCACCCTGAAATACATACTGAATAACCCTTTATGGAGTGTTTAACATCCATATTTACAGAATGACACCCTGAAATACTTACTGAATAACCCTTTATGGAGTGTTTAACATCCATATTTACAGAATGACACCCTGAAATACATACTGAATAACCCTTTATGGATTGTTTAACATCCATATTTACAGAATGGCACCCTGAAATACTAACTGATTAACCCTTTATAGAGTGTTTTACATCCATATTTACAGAATGAGAAGCTGAAAAGCTTACTAAATAACCCTTTATAAGGTGTTTCATATCAATATTTACAGAATGGCACCCTTAAATACCACTGAATAACCCTTAAGGAATGTTTAACATGCATTTTTACAGAACTGCACCCTGAAATACATACTGAATAACCCTTTATGGAGTGTTTAACATCCATATTTACAGAATGACACCCTGAAATACTTACTGAATAACCCTATTTGGAGAGTTTAACATGCATATTTACAAAATGGCACCTTTAAATACTTACTTAATAGCCCTTTACAGAGTGTTTAACATGCACATTTACAAAACGGCACCCTGAAATACTTACTGAATAACCTTTTATGGAGTGTTTAACATCCATATTTACAGAATGACACCCTGAAATACTTACTGAATAATCCTATTTGGAGAGTTTAACATGCATACTTACAAAATGGCACCTTTAAATACTTACTTAAATTAATAGCCCTTTATGGAGTGTTTTACATCCATATTTACAAAATGGCACACTGAAATACTTACTTAATAACCCTTTATAGAATGTTTAACATGCATATTTACAAAATGGCACACTGAAATACTTACTGAATACCGCTTAATGAGGTGTTTAACATGCATGATGCCCTTGCTGTAGTTTTGGGATAGCAAGATGTCATCCAGTCCCTTTACCACAGACACCAGCTCCCATAGATTGTCAGTCCCTGCTGGAGCCTTCAAATAGATACATGCCAATAAAATGGGCTATACGTAATTTTAATGTGTGTCAATAGATGTAAGTTTATAGCAATTTATCTTAGCTCAATTATGAAGAAATCTCTTACATGAATCGTTTTTGAATCCATTTTCTGAGTAGAACTAGTACTTGCTTTTTGAAAGGTCAAAAGATCAAGCCTGGGATAGAAACCCACAAACTCTTGTGTGAATGATTAACATACATGTACTATCCACTGCACTCCATTTAATTAAAAGAATTTAATTTGTAAATGCAAAAAAATATGCCTGGAAAAAGAATTAAACTAATTAAAACTTATACACAGTACCAGTATTTAAAAAAAATGGTACCTGGTGAAACATACATTATATTTTAAGTTAAAAGGGAAAATATTTCTGTTTTTTTTTAATGGGGTTCAATCCCACTTTCAAACCATTACAGGTTATATACATGTAATTATGACATTCAGTTTTAATGGCAGAGGAAGATCTCATATGCAAACAATGAATACATGAATCTCAGTAGAATGATCACCTTTTTGCAGGTAACTCGAAAACTTTAATTTCGAGCCCGGACTCTACTGTAAAATGCTACGTGACTGTAGTTAACCTGAGACAGCCATGGAGTACCCAATTTTTTTATCTTTAAGTGATCAATTTAAACCTTTTAATGGTGAATAAAAATTTTATACTTTTGAAAATCTGTCACAAGTATAACAGCAAAAACTGATTTTAAAAGGGGAAAGTCAGTGCAAATTTAGTGTTGCCACAACAACAAACATGTAGAAATTCTGTATTTACTTCCGATAGGTGTAAAATATTATGATAAAACTTTCAGCATTTCTTAATTGCAGAAAAAGTGTTCAACAAAATTTGAAAAATGAAATATTTTTATTTACCACTAAAAAGACACTGATACACGATTTGTGTTTGTCTTCACAAAATCCAATAAACCTTTGGTGGAAACAAGCACTGTCAAACAATAAAATTTAAATATCACAAAATTTAATGTTTTTTTGCGACATTTACTAACCACAAGATACTGACAAACATTTCTTCAAGTTTTTGGATCAAAATGGGCTCAAACTTACTACTTCAGCATTGAGATGGCCTCCAAGAACACTCAGTCATGGAGGAACATAAGAATCCACCACGAGTATCCATGTACCATAGAAATATCCAATCTGAAAAAATCTCACCATCTGGGTCCAAATTGCATGCAGAGCCTCATCCCTGCATGTAGTTTTGACCCAGATGGTGAGATTTTTTATCCCACATGGATGAACTCATGATGGATTTTGTCTTCCATTCATCTCAAATGATAGTTATTTTCCTTTATCCCAAAAAAATTTCACTTTTTAAATACGTGTTCAACGCTTAAAATTTCACATAAATAAAGCACTATATGAAGAAATGAACAAGATAGAATTTTCTCCCATAGCCAAAACCCATATCTTCTGTGAGCAGAAATGGGAGAAATTCTACTGACCTAGGACTTTAACCCACCATAAAGAATTTTGAAAAGAACTTTAGGATTCTACTGCGGACATCTGTAGGATATTCCTCGGCTCCCTGTTTAAGCTCTTTTGAAACTCGACCAGTTAACAATGGCCCAGCACCCATAGCCATGGCAGAATCTAAAAATTATGTAACAAGAATACAAACTAGTCAATATTCATCTGTAACAAGCCATATATTTTTATTGTTGACAAAATGTAATAACGATAATTAATAATGATTAAAAAGAAGCATTCAAATTATTCTCCAAAATATGTGTACTTTAAAAGACCAAGATTAAAATGAATAAATTAAGTATAATGAGCATTTATTGATATTTAAAATGCATTTCAAATTTCTAAGATGAGACTTATTTTAACTACCAAGTGTTCCTAGAATCTGTGACCAAGGCTTGCCTGCCAGTATGTTCATTTCCAATGGTTGAATTAGAGTTGTGAGAGACCACAATCTCACTGTAGAATCTCTGGAACTAGATGCCAGTATAAAGGGTCTAGATGGATGAAATGTCAAACCTGAAGTTTAAACAAAATCTGTGCTTAAAGTACAAACGAAATACAGTCAAACCTGTCTTAAGCATCTACTCAAGGGGAAGAGAAAAAAATACTGTTTAAGGCAGGTAGTTGCTTAATACAGGTTGATTAAAATCAAAATGAAAAAAAAATGTAAAAAGAAAATATGGCTGGTTAAGACCAGTGGTTTCTTAAGAGAGGTGACAACTAACACAGATTTGACTGTATAGCATAGAAAAACAACAAAAAGCAATCTGTCATTTAAATAATAGAAAAAACTCTCTCAGTAAATACTGAATTCCAGATGTTTTACTGAAGAAGTCATGTTGGCCAGACAGTCGGCAGCAAAATCACAACTATACAGAAAAATTCTTAGTGCTTTTATGAAATTAATCACAAGAGAATTTATTGTTTTGTGTCAAATGCAACAAATAACACTACACGAATGTTATCAGCGGTAAGATAAGATATCTACTCAAGATGGCTCACTTTATGTTTATAATTATATAGTCTTATCAACGTAGCTTGTCTTTCCAAAGGCAATGTCTTCACACATTGCTAAGAAAAAATTTTGAAACAGGAAGTGAGATGTGATTGGCTAAGAAAGACACATCCTTAGGATGAAATAAATAATCAATTCATTTCGCTTAAAACCAATGCAGACACATGTATTAAGTCTAATATGTTTATAATTATTATATAAAAAGATAAATATTGGTACAGAAGCCGACACCTGAAATGGCAGTCTGCTGGCATGAAAGCAACAGTGATAGACTCTAAAGTTGACTTTGCCAAGGATTTCCATTTGCTAAGAGGAGTGTTACTTTATCAGAATCATTTTAATTTTTTTTTACAAAGATCAAAAAGCGTCCAGTACCAAAATATCTTTTTACAAAGATTAAAGTATGCGCAACAAGACTATCTACTGATACTCCCTAGCAAGTTTGGACAAAATCAATTGACAAGTTTAGCAAGGGCAGAGCCGACAAGAAAGTGTAAGATTTACCAATATAAATATTTAATGGGCCATAACTCACCAAAAGTCAATGGACCAAAACACAATGCCAATATACATAACTAGAATTCTTACCAAGACTCTCCGGCAATTTGGTGGAAATCGGCTGAAAAGTTTGGGAGTTGTAGTCTGACAAATGTTACAATGAAAAAATAAATGAATCGCCACAACTTTATTTAAAGTAGATGGACTGCAATGCAATAAATATATGCACATCTAGACTTCATACTGACACTTCCAAGCAAGTTTGGTGAAAATCTGTTTAGAAGTTTATTGAAATAATGAAATGTCAACCTTTGGTATCACTGTTTCAAAAGAAACCTCAGCAAATCTCTACCCAATAACCCATATAAAGATTCTTATAACTGAATCCCTTAACCCTGCTGCGTACCATAAACATCTGCCCCGTGGTCCTGTATCACATCCAGGCAGGTTCCATCCCTTATATCCCATATCCTTATTGTAGCATCCCAGCTCCCAGACACGATCATGTAAGGCACCTCCGTGTTCCAGATTAGACCACGAACAGGTCCAGTATGTCCAGATAATGTGTTAATACAGGCCTCCTGGGAGTAATCCCATATGCGCACTGTGCTGAAATGATGCGACAGCTTGAATATTGATTTATATATACATGTATATATATATTTTTTTAATGGGGTTTAACACCACTTTCAACACATTTCAGGTTGTATGTGACATATTCAGTTTTATTTGTGGAGGAAGACCTCAGAATGAATCTTGGTAAAACCGCCATTCTTCTGCGAGTAACTGGCAAACTTTCTCAAATAAAGTTTTTGGAGTGAGCGAGACTCGAACATACGACCTTAGCAGTGAGAGGTTAGTGATCTTGAGACGGTGCCTTAGATCACTCCCCCATCGAGGACTCTGAATATTGATTTATGAAAGAAAGAAATAATCTGATGTGTATATATACATATAATTTATGCAATTCAAGGGCTGTCCACATACAAAACAAGAAGGCCATTATGGCCCTTAATGGCTCACCTGCGACATTAGAGATCATGCTACATAAAGTGAGTTCTGATCTTCATGTAAGGACCATAACTCAGATATCTTTATAATCAAATTAGACCTGTAAAATTTCATTTGGATATCTTTTAAATTGACCTTATTAGTGGAGATTTACAAAATAAATATATTCTGAGCGGCAATACACCTCATAGTGAAATAAATATTGCTAAGCTTACTTGTCATCTGAGCCGCTACACAGCAAGTTTTCCTTCAGGGGTGACCACTTCACATGAAACACTTTGGCAGTATGACCTAAAATAATTATATATTATGTTAACATGAAAAGTTGGGCAAATTGTAGGGCAAATTAATCATCTGTAGAGGTCAAAATCAAGGTCATCTAAAAATAGTTGTATGGCTTGAAGTTTGACCAATTATACAATTATGAACAGAATCTAGTATAACTGGGGCACACTGTTGAGAATAAACAGAGATAAATACAAAACTTGTAATTTTGTTGATTTAAACATATTTTATTGCCATAATGTGTACAATAGCTATCATTTTGTTGACAATGTTAACTATCTGTAGAGGTCAACGCCAAGGCCATCTAAAATGCTGTAATAAAGTAGTGAATTTTAACAATATATACCGTATTTAATTCACTGATAATGACATTATGTTGTTTTTTTTCATTTGAAATGGTGGCCATGACCACTGCTACCTAAAAAATCTAAAACTGTGATGTAATGCATTTATATCATTTGATAAATGTGTGTGCACTAGTTGCTTTTTTTATATATTGGAAGTGACCTTGACACATTTACCTTTGAACTTTACAAGGGCAAATAAGACCAATATGCAGAATAAGTTAGCAGTACAATAACGAAATATTCAACTATTTGAAAGGTATAGTTTAGTTTTATCCCCATATTTATAAAACATACCAGAAAACACTTTTAGTGGCTTATCAGTACTTGTCGCCGTGTAATATACCCGAACAATCTTGTCCTCACAGCCGGTCGCCAGCATGTCTCTACAACAGTTGAGAGAAGTCAAATTCAGGTAAATGAAATGTCTTATTTCTAAATACAGACAGTTAACCTTTTAAAAAAAAATAAGTGTTTCCTTAAAGAGAATTTATCAGGATTTTTCAAACTTTTAAAATTGGCTTAAAATATTTTTATTTAATATATCATGCCTATATATACTCACTGATTCATTATTGCCAAAAGCATATATTCAAACATGCCAAAATAATCTATTGAAAAGGGATTTCCTTACTTGGGCTACGCGCCTATGTTAGACTAACTTAAAAATAGATTTCCCGCTTAAAATTGCAACATTTTTTGTGACGTGATTTCATTTTGATTTCATTTTGATTTCAGTTTGATCCGTTATACAGATTTAGACTTAGTAGAATTATTTCATCTTTGAAAGAGTCTGAATAACAATTCAAATGTCTTCAAACACTATTTAAGTGTTGTCTATTTTTAGAATGGGGATTTTATTTCATGTTCACCACTCCAATTTGATCAATTCGTCACGTTTTGGTGGATTTGGCATATGAAACCATCCGGATTTTATTGATTAATGATAATGAGATGGTTTTTATTCATTTGAATAATTGTTTTATTTATAAAGACATTTTATAAAGTTTTCCCCGATATACTCCCTTTTAAAACATACACGCGGGTTGGAGGACATTTTAAACCAAGAACGGTGGCCATGATTCACTTATCTCATATCCAAATATAACTAGGTGGAATGAGTTTGAAATATTCCATACAGTCTATAAACTGCATATAGACTAGAGCGCATGGTCCAGTGGTACAGTATTGAACCAAGGATAGGAGGGCCGTGGGTTCGATCCTCCTCTATGGGTATGTGTGATGTCCTGGAGCAAGACACTTTCCCCCCATATACTTAGTATTGGTTCTACCCCAGAAGACTTCAAGCATGATTTGTATAAACTGTAATAACTTGTTTCACAATCAATGTAAAATAAATAACTCTTAACTGCATGTATGTTATGTGTTCATCTTACTTGTTATGTGGACTCCAGTCACATCCATACACACTGTCCGGGTGCTTGTATTTCTGAACAACAGTTCCATCCACTTGGCGAATGATACTTAAATAGAGATCAAAAGTATGTCACAATTAATTACAATAACTATGGTCCTCCATTTATAATCCCTGCTCTAACCCAGACTCTTCATACATATAATAAATATTTCCATATGAAAATAAAACTTTCATTTAACAATAACATAATGATATTTTTATCAGTAAGTCTCATGAATAAGTGCACTGTACTGAAAGCAACATTTTTTTGCTTTTTAGAGGCAAAAAATAAACTAGAAATGAGTCTATTGACTTGAATTCCATCGCTATTGATTTGAAACAAAATTTTTTTTACCGAAAATTAAATAGAAAAAGGGATATAACTCTTGTAAAATTTGACAAATATCAAACTTGATATGTATAAATATTTTATATTATTATTATACAGGCACACACAAAACTTAAAATTGAATTCAAAGACCCCTTGAGAAGTTATCAATTGAAAAGTAATTTTTTTAACAGTCAAAACAAACAAACAGAGGTTACACTTTCTGTCCTTTCACCATACTTTGAATATTGGGGGCATAATAAATCAACATGTGATAAATTTTAAGATGTGGATAAGGCAGTCTAACCTCAACAAGACGGTGACAGTGGCCCTAAATGGCTCAGCTGTGCCAGAGGAGACAATGTCAAAGACAGCAATTTTTGCAGGTGCTAAAGTGCACACATGGTCAAATATTGCATTTTTTAATGTTTCAAGGGCCACAACTCTGACATTAATAATTTGATTTGGCCAGTTCAAGAACTTGTCTGAGATATTATGGTAATACAACTAATGTGCAAGTTAGAGAGTAAATCTTTGCAATGATCATAGTTTATCTTAACAGGCTCAGTCAACTTTACCAGTATCCGTCTGCCCCACAGGACATTATCCGTCTGGAATCTTTGGAGTTCCAGGCCACAGTGTATACGGAATATCTGCCATGCTGAAAACAAGCAATATCAATATTATCTACACCATAAACATAATGTTACATGGTTAGGCCATCCATAAAAAAATATTTGTTTGCTGTGATCCTACCGACTCACTCAAAATTGTAGCTACCCATATAAGGATGATCTTATTCAATTCAATATAAAATGAATTTTAGAAAACGATGCTCTGGTCGACATACCTCACCAAACTCCTCGAGTGAACCAGTAGGGGACTAATGACCAAAATGAATTTATAGAAAAAAAACCTTTTTAATCTCACCCAATTTATCAATTCAACCATACAGCGAGATACAGATGGTGACAGGTTATGGTTTCTGATAAGTATTCTATGAAACAATTCAATGACAATTTAGCTCAATCAGAGACATTTATCTAAAAATTTGAACTCATAGTGCATTACCTTTATTTCGGCTCTGCCCATGTAATTACATGTAATTAACAAAAAAGAAGAGTGCCACTTAAGGTAACTGGTTGCTGAGTTAAGGTTAATTAACACTGAAACATATGAAATAAGAATTTATAGGTCAAGTCGTTTGAGACAGGTGGTTTCATAAAAGAAGTAATTGCAATTACAATTAAGCTCTTAAAAGACAGGTGTTAGACTAAAATGGACTAATTAGCACAGACACTTATAAATAAGAGATATTAATGATGCTTTAAAGTACAGCTTGTGCCTTCCATATGGTAGACAGGAAAGAAAACACTGCATCTGTTATACTGACACACTTGCAAGCAGGGTACCAGTTACCAGACAATGGTGCCAGTTAATATATCAGGGTTCCAGTTAACAGATCAGGGTAACAGATCAGGGTAACAGTTAACAGATCATAGTGTCAGTAAACAGATCAGGGTACCAGTTACCAGACAAGGGTGCCAGTTAATATATCAGGGTTCCAGTTAACAGATCAGGGTAACAGTTAACTGATCAGGGTAACAGTTAACAGATCATAGTGTCAGTTAACAGATCAGGTTACCAGTTACCAGACAAGGGTGCAATTAACAGATCAGGGTAACAGTTAACAGATCAGTGTCAGTTAACGGATCAGGGTAACAATTAACAGATCAGGATGCCAGTTAACAGATCAGATTGTCAGTTAACAGATCAGGGTAACAGTTAACAGATCAGGGTAACAGTTAACAGATCAGGGTAACAAAAATATAACAGATGAGGGTAACAGTTAACAGATGAGGGTAACAGTTAACAGATCAGGGTAACAAAAATATAACAGATCAGGGTAAGAGTTAACAGATCAGGGTAAGAGTTAACAGATCAGGGTAAGAGTTAACAGATCAGGGTATCACAGATCAGGGTAACAGTTAACAGATCAGGGTAACACAGTTCAGGGTAACAGTTAACAGATCAGGGTAACAGTTAACAGATCAGGGTATCACAGATCAGGGTTACAGTTAACAGATCAGGGTAACAAAAATATAACAGATGAGGGTAACAGTTAACAGATCAGGGTAACAAAAATATAACAGATCAGGGTAAGAGTTAACAGATCAGGGTAAGAGTTAACAGATCAGGGTAAGAGTTAACAGATCAGGGTATCACAGATCAGGGTAACAGTTAACAGATCAGGGTAACACAGTTCAGGGTAACAGTTAACAGATCAGGGTATCACAGATCAGGGTAACAGTTAACAGATCAGGGTAACAGTTAACAGATCAGGGTATCACAGATCAGGGTAAGAGTTAACAGATCAAAGTAAGAGTTAACAGATCAGGGTAACAGTTAACAGATCAGGGTAACAGTTAACAGATCAGGGTAACACAGTTCTGGGTAAGAGTTAACAGATCAGGGTAAGAGTTAACAGATCAGGGTATCACAGATCAGGGTAACAGTTAACAGATCAGAGTAACACAGTTCAGAGTAAAAGTTAACAGGTCAAGGTAACAGTAAACAGACCTCCAACTCAATTGTGTATACCCAGATGACATCACTTAGCTCTGTTTGATCTGTGTGCTTAGACACATCACTAATTGACTTTGGTAAGTTATTATAGCACGAGATGGTTAGAAGGCAGGGCCTATTTTAATAAAAATATGCTCATTAATTGTCTCAGATTTCACATTTCCCTGAAATAAATGTTAATAAACTTCAATAAATATTCCTAATAAAGATATATATATTTCTAAATATATATAGTTAATAACAAACATATAAACGTCACCTCAAACCATTTTCGTACCGGAAATATTGCTGATCATGTCAAGTTTTTGAAAGAGATAGCGCTATCTGTTGGATTCACTAAAACACTTAAATAAGAACAAATTGAGTGTTTTAATGCTCTTTCAGAGGAGAAAGACTTCATTGTGGTACTCTTAACTTGTTATGAGAAAATTTCGAAATATAATAGTTCTAATGAAAACAAATCCGAGGCTTCATGCGTTTAGATACAGATCAGTGCATAAGCGCCATCTGGTGGTAACACAATGACCTCTGACTTACCTCAGCAAACCTCTTGATGATCCTGCCCTTGTTTATGTCCCATATAAACATTCCACACTTAGAGGTACCAGCCACAATACAGTTGAGGTCTGATGGGGCCCACGAGATTGTGTATATAATACCCTCATTGCCGGGGGAAGTATGCGTCTGAAATTGCATGTAAATATGCATGTAACTCAATTATTTATGAAATAAAACTAATCTGCTTAAATGAATTAATTTTTTAATATTTAGTAAATTTTGAAAAACAAGAAACGTCACTGGTAAGTGTCGCATGCCCACCAAATGGTCATTGAAATATATATATACCGAAAAAAAGATTTGGTTATTGTTAAAATTAAATTATGGCATACTTCAGAACATATAATTATTATTATATACTAAAAAAATAAGTTTTCTCCCAATGGATAAAGCATTATTAAGCATTATAATTATTCTCCAAACTTTTTTGAAAATAGCAATCATTTTGATTGGAGGAAAGTGCTTCACCTGATCGTTAAAATTATACCATGGTCATTCATGGTCAGTCTTGATCAATCATAATCAATCATGGTCAATCACTGTCAATCACAATCAATCATGGTCAATCATGAACAATATAATTTTCTGTTACTGTAAATTATTGCATACTTCAAAGTATGCAGATTTTTCATAGCAGGCATCTCAGTTAATTAATAATGAGATTTAAAAGAATATAAATTCAATGAACATTATTTAAGCCTTTTTCAACAAGTTACATGTGGCATATACAGTTTTATTGATGGAGGAAGGCCTCGCAAAGAATCTTAGTAGAACCATGGCCTTTCTGCATGTAACTGGCAAACATTCTCACATAAAGTTATTTGGACTGAGTCTTGGCTCTAACTTCAATGAACTTACACATGCAAATGAGTTTATATCCCATAGTTTTATTGTCCCATCAAAACTAGCTGTTGCTAAGGTATCACTATTGTGTGGTGAGAACTTACAGTCAAATATTGTCTCCACGTGGCCCTGTAAAATGAAAACAAGTTTTATAAAAGTCAAGTAGGATGACTATAAACAAGACATTTGTGGTACAGCTATTTTGAAAATAGAGAATAACAAGAAATACTCAATTCCAAATGTATAAATTTCTTGTTGTGTGTACTAATATATAATTTATTTGTTATGAAAAGATGTATGACCAGGATATTCCATGCTAAACTCAAAAACGAATGGACTTATTATAATCATATAAACCGGGCCCGATTAGCTAAGTCGTTTAGGAGTCCAACTCATAATCAATCATGGGGTCGTGAGTTTGAATCCCCGCCCAGCAACCGTCTCCATGATGATTGATATACAACATTGTCTCATTATCATTCATCTCTCACCGCTGATTCATGTAGGGAAGTTATCAGTTACTTGCGGAGATAGTGTGTGCTCGAATACTGGTTAACCTTTCAGGATCTCAGGAAACAGTGGTTAGGTTTACTGATCGTCTGTTAGCCTTTGATGGCATAAAAATTACACAAAATATTCAATCAATCAATTCAATTTAATCAAATAATTGATCGATTGGTTGAATATTTAGCGTCATTTTTATACCATCAGGGGCTAACAGACGATCAATTAACCTAACCACTGTTTCCTGGGATTAATCAGCTTGAGTACACCCTATCTCCGCAAGTAACTGATAATTTTCCTACTTGAATCAGTGGTGAGAGATGAATGATAATGAGACATAATGTCGTATATCAATCATCATGGAGACTGTTGCCGGGCGGAGGATTCGAACTCAAGACCCCTGGATTGATAGTCAGACGCATAACTGACTGAGCTAATCAGGCCCAGCTTTAATAAAATTAAAGTAAATACCTTTAATTTGCTATCTCAAATCTGCATTAATACTTTCAAATTCGAGGTTGAGCCGAACGTTTATGCTTTAATTTTTGTTTTTATATGAATCCTGGAAAGTGTTTGAGTATGAATATATTGAGATGAGCATGACAAAAGTTTTGTAACCTCAGCGGCTTGAGTAAGCAATAAGTACACAGGCTCAAATTGGAAATGACTTTAGTTTATGAAATATCTCAGATTCATCTGTATTAATGCTGAAATCGTATATTCATAAAACTTATTCTTCCAACCTCGCTTTGTTCGACGTTCAATTGTTTCCTTAAGTTTATACATTTGCTTTGCTGAAATGTACATTACAAAAGTAACAGGCACTGGTAAAATAGTAGCTTCAAGACTATGGTAGACTGTTATTGTGATGTATGTGCGTAACTGAGGTCTGTTTTCTATTTTATTAAAAATCAAGTAAGAAAAATTTAGACACCTTCTTAAAATGACCATACTCCAACAATAGCCATGTCAATGGGGCAGAGTGTCTACCTTTAGTACCATCAATTTCTACATGGAGTGCAAGAAGAATTTAAAAATTTGACTGAGGTATACCAAAACTAGAGCCACCCTAATGCAAAATACTTTGCTTTACGCCACCTCAGAAAGTACAACTGTACAAACAGGTTCAACAATGATCTATGAAAGATATAATTTTCTAAGTGGGTCATAATTCTTTTAAAATTTAATATTTGTGTTTCCTTGATTTTTTTCAAACAACGGTAATAAAAATTCTACATTAAAACCACAATTAAACAGACTGGTAAATTTAAACTGCCTCCAAAACAATCAACGGCAAATAAGCTCACTGTGCCACAAGACACAAAGTATCCTAGTGGTAAATTTACTCATAACACACCTCTCAAAATGGTTCAAACCAGCCAATCAGCAACAAGTCTATAAATTTAGCCACCAGTGTGTATAAAATTACAAACTTAAAAACTGGGACAATTTATGTTACTATTGAGTCTAACACAGATGAAACTAATATAATACCTAAGTATAAGCCATTATCAAAACAAAAATTGTTTTGAAAAATTTACTTTCAAAATCTTTATCTTTACCTGGTCTCTGAGAAAATCCCAGTTTCTTCGCCCAAGGTCATATAGTCCTATACCACCATCTACAAATGTACATACAATCTGAGCGGGCGGTAAAGCAAAATGCGCTGATGTCACCATTGACGGATTTTGAGCCATACTTGTAGACGATACCTGGCTAGATACAGCACTATCCCCTGAGTATTGTTTATTTTTTTGTCTATCACAGATCACTTGTAAGGCATGAAAACCAGTCTTTTTAACACGTATATTTTCCACGGGTGTTGACTTTGAAACATTCCAAACTCGGAGAAGGCCACTGAGTGCATCTGAAACAGACAGAAGGAAATAATTACCCAAACAAAAGACAATGAATCAGTTACACTTGTGAATCACTGATAACTAAGTCACTGTTAAATGCAATGAATAGACAACACAAGTGACTGCTTAATGAGTTGAATAGATAACAAGTCCCTGGTAAAAGAAAAAGACTCGCAAAAAGTAGAAAAGGACTCAAAAGTTACCAGTAAATGCAATTAATAGACAACACAAGTCACTGGTAAATATTATTAATAGACAACACAAGTCACTGGTATATGTAATTAATGGACAACATAAGTCTCTGGTAAATGTAATTAATAGACAACACAAGTCACTGGTAAATGTAATTAATAGACAACACAAGTCCCTGGTAAATGTAATGAATAGACAACACGAGTCCCTGGTAAAGGAAATGAATAGACAACACAAGTCACTGGTAAAAGTTATTAATAGACAACACGAGTCACTGGTAAATGTAATGAATAGACAACATGAGTCCCTGGTAAAGGAAATAAATAGACAACACGAGTCCCTGGTAAAGGAAATGAATAGACAACACAAGTCCCTGGTAAATGTAATGAAGACAACACAAGTCCCTGGTATAGAAAAAATAAATAGACAACATGAGTCCCTGGTAAATGTAATGAATAGACAACATGAGTCCCTGTTAAAGGAAATGAATAGACAACACATGTCACTGGTAAAGATGTTAAAGTCAACACAAATCCCTTCTGCATGTGAATGGCAAACATTTTATTTTAAGACTTTTGAGAGGCAATGAAAGTTGAGAATGACCCTTGACCAGTAACAGGTGATACCCAAGAGATCTTCAGAATCACAAAGCAATAGCCATCCCACTATAGAAAATTATGCAGTACCTACCTCCAGTGATGAACATTCCTGGAGCATTTGTCATCCAGGACAGTGTTTTCACTTTGGTGGTCATGTTAGGTAGCTGGAACAGCATTATAGTACCATGTGACACGGAATCCACCAATGATATTCCACTGTGCGTGTTTGATATTAACAGATAATCAGTTGAGAGTGGATCCCATTCCAAGGCCAAGACAGCATCATCTTCATCATCATCGTCATCTTCATTGTCAGGTTTGATTGCATGCTTCTGGCCTTTGGATCCTGAAATAGTTTGTTGTTAATTAGTTAACTGTGTAATTGAATCACTTTTCAAATATTAATAAAACATATCATATATATGTTTACTTAAAGTCTCTGGATGCAGTTAAAATCAAATCATCCATCAGTTAACAGAGCTGATTTTTAACATTGATTATATAGCATTGAATATTGTCACCTCTCCTTGACTTCAGCATCCACATTTGCTATATATATATATATATATATATATATATATATATATATATATATATCCCATTTATATTCTTTCAGAGCAAATTAACCTGTATTAAGCCACAACCTGTCTTAAAATGCCATGTTTACTTATTCCCTGACTGGCTTGTTAGAGCAGGTTTGACTCACAGTACATGTATTAGCAGTATAGTATTTAGCAACCCAAGTGACATCTATATTAGTTAATTTAAATCACCTCGAACGGTACAGACTGAACCCTTAATAAAGGTTTTCCTGTGGAAGGAGAGTAATGAAGAAATGCAACCCATCTGCACAATAGGAGATCATTTTACTTACCCACAATGATACTGCAGAAATTGTTCAGTCTTTTATGAGACAATACACTTCCAATTTCTGTTATTTACTTGTAAGTCAATGATGATGTAGAAAACATTATGTAGGATTAACGATTTTGGAGCGCATAGTCCAGCGGAAGAGTATCGGACCCAAGATCAAGGAGTTATGTGTTCAATCCTCCACCATTGCTATGTATGGTGTCCTTGATCAAGACACTTTATCAGCACATATGGTTATTACTTGCTCTACCAAAGATTATTTTGAATGTGATTAGTCTAAGTTGTTGAAAATTAATAAGTTTAAAAACAATTACTCTGACTGACAACTACAAGGATATAAAGGACATTTATCATTAAAATCAGATGTTTGACTTCATATAAGCAAGGAGTTATATACAGAAGGAAAGGCAACCGACTGATATTTTATAAAACGCTTGTGTATTCACGAAAAATCTCGTAATATCTCATTTTCAAAAATCCTAACTTCCATTCATCTCAAGAACAAAAATCAAAATTCTTACACTGCAGAATGAAATTCTCATCAAAACAAAACCATTCCCAGAAATTTGTGTTTAAAATTGTTGATGTACTTCTAATTACAAAATTTGTATACTGCAGTTAAAATAATAACAAATTATGGGAAATTTTATTTCAAACCTCAATATCTTTAATTTAATTCAAAATCATTTTTCGTAATCAAACATTTTAATACATCTAAGATTACATACAACTTACATTTATGTATAAGAAATCAATTGCCTGTAAATTACTAATGATTAATTTACCAAATAATTAATCCTTTGTGTGTTATTTTATCAACATTTAGTCAGGAGATGCAAGTTTCCTATCCTTCTATAAAAGTCCTTGATGTAAGTAAATGGATAGAATTGTTGTGTGAATCTTACTAAATTCTGTAAAAAAAAAAGGTGACCTTTTTTTACCTTAACCAGTATAATTACCAATGAAACTGCCTGTGTGAGTCAATTAGTTTAAACAATATTTATTTGTTAGCAACATATTACATACATGTATACATATATTCAATATACAGCGATATGTAACAACAGAATGGAGAAGATAGCTATTTCTAGTTTAATAGTGCCTACCATATTCCACCTCCCTAATCCCCAAATATACATGAGCAGATAATGATAGTGAATGCATTCTGTCAGTGAATACACATTGAAAACACTTTCTTATTTCTTACAACATATTATAACAATTAAATTTAATTCAATATTTTGCCTGAGAATATCTTAAATGTATTAACTATAGTATAGAGGATGTTGTACATTTGTTCATGCTAAGTTGTATGAAAATCATCGCTCTTTATTATAAAATAAAACACTTACCTAAAATACAAAAAGATACTGTTCCATCTCTGTGACCAAATGCCACCTTCTCCGACAACTTTGGATGCCATCTGAAGCAAGTGACATCCGATGAAAATGCAGAAGACTCTTTCATAGACGAAATTTGAACACCACTTCCCTTGTAGTTCCACATAAACAGAGGTCCTCGCCCGCAGGCATACGACACTGCATCCCCATGTAGCATGCACCATCCAAGCGTCACTGGGGTACCTTTAATTTTTTCAAGCAATGAAATAGGTTTTTGTTCAGCGACATCCCACACAATTATTCTATTCTCGAAACTAGCGCTGGCAACAATGTTTGCGTTTTTAGGATGCCAGGCTATGGCCGATATGGTCTTCTTGTGTTTAGAGAGAATGGACAACAGTCTGAACTGACTGTATCGTCTATCCAACTGAAATATGAACGGTACAGACTATTGGTAAACAGAATTTAATTAATGACTTAATAGCTCTAAAATACATAGTTTTACATGTACATCAGATTCCCTTTACACAATAACAAAATTTTAATGGGTTTTGCACCTATTTTCAACATTCTGTTTTTTTTTTAATATTTAATGTCATTTCTAGGCCATTGAGTGTTTACAGAAGATTGGTTAGCCTAACAACTCTTTCCTGGTATCCTGAATAACAAGTACATGTACTCATACACATCCAGTAACTGATAACTCCCACTTGGAGACGAGTAAGATGTATGAAACTTACCTTAACATTTCTATGATTTTAAGCATTTGATAAAAAAATGTTGGCAAGGATAATAGGACGAACTAGTTTTTATAAGAAATTAGCGATGAGAGACAAATGACAATGAGAAGCAATGTCATACATCAATCATCACGGAGACTGTGGCTGGGAGGGGCTCATGATCCAGTGGATTGACAGCCAAACACTGCTGACTGAGATAACTGGGCCTGGCTATTTTCAACATTATTTCAGCTATATAATGGTAGTCTGTGCACCAAATCATCATTATTGGCATCCGCTAGGCAGTTAAGCAGTACCAAACACACCTTATCACTGCAAGTAACAGAATACTTCCCCACATGTACTGAGGTGGGAGGTTCAACATGATATTAAAAACCAAATTCATGACCAATCATTACAGAGACTGCTGAGTCAGACAGGGATTCAAACTCATGACTCCTGGATTGAGTCAGAATGAGCTAGCTTGGCCTTGCAGGTATAAATGAACTTATGTATGTTTCAATTACCTATAAAACACTACCAGTATTACCTAAGCAGCTCTACAAAATAGTACTATTATAAAACCAAAAAAGCACCCAGATAAGCTTGAATTTAGACTGGTTTCAGTAAAATAGCAAAACTGTTTCAATGAAACTGATTAAAGAAATTAGAATATTTAAGTTACCAGTCAAAAATCACTTAATCAAGAAAATGTTGGTGAAACAGAAGACAGTCTGGCTGGTCAAATATCAATTGTAAGTTTTAAAATAACATTATAAACCAACCTCATATACATATATGGCGAGGGTGGCACAGTAGGCAAATCGGTCTCCACTCGCAGCACACACGTCGGAGTTCCAGGGCTGACATCCCGCTGATAACAATCCCACCTGCTTCACCATGGTGGTATATGGTGTGTTCTCTTACTTCACTCACGCCATACTGGGCCAGAGTTTATGTACATCCTGAAAATATAATCAATTTTAAAATAATTTCAATGCTTTAAATTTACGTCATGACCATTTGTGTAAAGAAATAGGTTAAAAAGTGGCGTCAAAGTCACTGTCAGAGACCAACTTTTCTAGCCCGGCTAAGTTCATTCTATCCCACCCTTGGGTCAAGAAATTATTTTGATATTGTGAAGTTATATAATCTGTGAGATCAAACTACCGGTATTACTCTGCAATACAATTGGTATATGAAGGAAAATGAATAATTCATGACATTTTTATTTGGATTTAACATTTTGTCTATCAGGATACCTGTGTATGGATAGAAACTGGGCATCGTCTCATTAATGCAAAAACAGTTAATTATCCTGAGGCCATTCTTTAAAAAATGTTTGTTTGCTGTGCTCCGACCCAGCATTTTTCATGTGGGTAGGTAGGTAGCTAATTTTATTATGCCAGAAATAACAAAAATCGACAGAAATCATGAAAAATAAAATTCAATGGTTTGAAACTCACTGAAATTTTTTTTTTAAAGAATTGCCTGAGAGATCAATTTTCCGTTTTGGTCCTCAAATACATTAAATATTCTAATACATAATCTCAACTGTGAGCAATGCATGAGCAACTGTTCAACTCCAGTCAGCACAGGAGAATACAATAATTAATTGTAACAAATGTGCACATGATTATATAGATCACATTATTTTTGATACAACTACCAGTAACTTAATTTCTCTGCAAACACAAACAGAATATTGATCCAATGACACATTTAGTAAAGCAAATTATAAGTCACACTTAAACAAACAAGCAAGTTGCTAACAAAACAAATTTCATAAATATTGACAAAAGGTAAATTAATAAACTGTAGCACAACACAATAATATAACTCCACTGATTAAAACACAATGGCAGACTCCAGAGACTGTGTATTTACCCGCAGAAATATTGAGTTGAAACTGCTCAAGGCTGACTGCACTCTCATCCAAAATTAATTAGCAAATTTGCCCAGTTATTGACAGTCTGACTGAAACCAGCCCTCTCTAGATATTAATCAAATACAACCATCCGCATAATGCAAACATTTGAAAAATTGTTTTTCACCAGAGAGAAGTTCCAACACTGATATGGTCGAATGCCGACCTTTCCAAGAGATGTTTGACCTTACCTGTGCTTTCTGTGACAGTGCCACTGAATGAAAGAAATCGAAGTTTCACTTATCCAACATCTAATACAGTTTCCTTTAAATAATGCACAAAGATACCAACTTTTTAAGACTATTCATGGTGTTAAGAGTAACCACTTTACTTAATGCTATGGAGTGGTGAAAATATCGGAGGATAGTGCCCGCTTCTGATATCATTTATAATTGACCAACTAATGTATCTTTTGCAAAAAGTGTAACTACATTTTGTGCTCAGTTGAGAAAATTATGGTATGAAGCAATTTACAAAAAACGCCATTGCAATTTTTTGCAAATAACACTGGTTATTCATGCTTACTTGATATTACCGGTGCGGTTCATCTCTATGCAGAGATGGTGCTCATCTTTATTTCATGAATTTTTATGAAATATTTCAGAAAGTTATCTACAAAAATGTTTTCTGAAGTGGGAACTCTTTTTTTTGCACCACTCCATAGCATAAAGCCATGGGTTTGCCACCATGGTAATTTTAAGTCTAAAATTGTATGCTATTAAAATTAATTTCACTCATGCAAAAATAATAAAAAAAAAACAATCTACCTACCCACCGACCTCTGAAATCTTCAGTCAGAACATAACAAAAAATATTTTATTGTTATCCCGACCTGTAGCAGAAATAATTAAAATTCTCTCAACAGACAATTTCCTTCTTTTGTATCCGAGATCATTCTTCCAATGCAATGTGAGTTGTGTCTCGGATGCTAGTATATATACCACCAAGCGTACTTTCAATCAGCAAACCGATCAATAGGAATTAAGATTGCATGCACACAATTTTCTTTTTTTATTAATTAGCGCCTATATTGGGAATCACTATCAGTAAATCAACTTCTCATCACTGGCCAATATCAGCTGATTGGCTCAGTGAACATTGTGTCAAACCTAATGAACTGATTTCCTTATTTATAGATCTACAATTTATCACATCTTTAAAACCTTTCTGTCTTCACCAAATTAACATAAAAAAATTCTTAATCAAGTCCTTTTTTTTTCACGAATAAAATATTCATTGAAATGTATTATATATGCGCATATACAAACTGTCAAGACGTAAATGTTTTACTTATATCACTGAGAACCATATAATAATTATTATAGAATTAAATCTAAATAAAAATAAAATCCTGTGAAATTGAATATATATATTTTACATTTGTATCAGACTTCACTCTCAAGACAGTCTGAAATATTAGTACAGTCAAACCTGTCTTAAGCAGCCAGTCTAGGGAAGGAGCACAATTGGACTTTTAAGACAGGTTGTTGCTTAATACAGGTTAATTTGCCCTGAAAGCATAGAATTGGGAAAAAGAAAATATGGCTGCTTAAGACAAGTGGTTGCTTAATAAAGGTGACCACTTACACAGTTTTGACAGTATCACAGTTTTTCATTTGTAATTATCATTAAATTTTCCAGCAATTTTTAAACTTCTTATATAAGACATTTTTTTTTAAATAATCACTTCATGTCATTTCTCAGTTACTTCCCTATTCATTTATTTCACAAACAGATGCACATTACAAGTAGGTTTCGTTTTACTGATAACAGCTGAAAATGTTTGTTTTTTTTATTATATGTTTCTTTAATTTTCATTAATGTATCGAAAGGTTACATGTGCTATAAATATATAAATTGATAAAAAGAAAAATAAGTTTGTTTTTCATAATTTATCAATTCTAACTCTTTGTTATATGATTTGATTTCATTATATTATTTTTCTCACCAGCTGTTTCCAAGATGAAATTTGGGGGGGGGGGGGGGGGGGGGGGGTAAGAAATTGCCAATGGTCGGACAGATGATGGACAAAATGGGATATGAACAGGTCACTTGCGTAAAGCGCGTTAATCTTGAGGAATGTTCATGTCTGTATTTATATGACAGGACAATGAAAATTAGGACATTTTTTTTTACATTCTTATTGCAAGTTTTAATAAATAATATAATTGTGTATTCATATTTTTAATGTATTAAAGGTAATTAAACCTGTGGCTAAATTCTAAAACTGGCCAATAACAAAATATCTTGGATGTTTATTGAATTACGAAAACGAAATGGGTGGTTGTCTTCAACAAGTCATATCAGAAGTGATATTTTTTGTTAATAAATTGATTCTCAGAATAGAACCAAGGGTGAAACTGAAATAACAGAATTTTCTTATCACCTTTATTATATACAAAAAATACAGGGATCGTGAATTGGAATATTGTCCAGCCGTAGACTCTCCATGATGACAGATATACAACATTGTGTCTCATTATCATTCATCTCTCACTGCTGATTCAAGTAGGAAAGTTACCAGAGACAGCCATCAGCAAAGAGTTTAAGCTTGTAATTTTACTGCTTCAGACAGGTCACGTATGTACATGGGAATAATAAAGGTCCTTGACTGGTTCCCTGCGGTACATCAGAAATGACAGTGACTGGGTTGGACTATCCCCCTTCTACAATGACTTACATGTGTCTTTTTGTAAGGAATTGATGCAGACAATCGTTAATCGGGCCTCCTATTTCATGGTTTGAAATTTGTGTAGTAGTTTCTCATAGGGAACAGTGTCAAATGCTTTCAAGAAGTCAAGAATAATAATATCTATCTGTTTTAATTCAGCCTCAAGGAATTATATAGAGAAGGAAAGGCAACTGACTGAAACTTTGTAAATGCTCGCATATTCACGCAAAATCTTGCAATGTCTCATTTTTAATTATCTTCACTTCCATTCATCTCAGGAACACAAATCAAAATTCTTACACTGCAGAATGAAATTGTCGTCAAAACAATACCATTCCCAGAAATATGTGTTTAAAATTGTTGTTGAAGTACTTGTGATTACAAAATGTGTATACTGCAGCAAAAATAACAATAAATTTTCCTTCAAACCTTAATATCTTTAATTCAAGAGCATTTTGCGTGATCGAAACATGTTTAAACATCTAAGATCATATAAAATTTTTATGTATAAGAAATCAGTTACCTGTGAATTATGAATGATTAATTCGCAAATTATGAATCCTTCGTGTGCTGTTTCATTAACATTTAGTCAAGAGATGTAAGTTTCCTATCTTTCTATACAAGTCCTTGGCCTAAGGCCATTGTAAATTAATTGCTAGATTATCATCCAAATTTTTCTTAAAAATGGGGAGGGCGGGAGGATTTTATTGTTTGTTTTCAATTTTTAAAAATTTTGATGTTATTTTTTTCTTTTTATTTCTATTTTTTTATTTATTTACCTTTTTTATGAAAATAAAAAGGGTCAGGGTGGCATGAAAATTAGGAGGCGGGCGGGGATAATAATCTAGCAATTAATTTATTATGGCCTAATGTAGAGAAGGCCATATGCATGGTTGACAGTAGCTGTGTTCATAGGAGAAGCCTGATATGAAGTCAGGTTAAAGAGAGGTCAAGATTTTATTTACTAGGTGTCCTTGTACGTGGTTTGCATAAGATATGCTAGAGAATCTTGCAAGTAACCACAAGTAAGAAAGACTGGGCGGTGAACATACCTGAGGCAGGTGTTTAAAATATTGTCTGGATTGTTGCCTTTGCCCTCTTGAATGTTGCTGAGTAGTGAGTTTCTCGATGCCTGAAGAACTGATATGTAGTTTAGCTAGTTGATCTTTGACAGGATTTGGCACTGATGTTTGGTTGGACCACGTCTCTGGTAAAGACGGAACTGAATTGGTCTACTAGGATCTGTGTCTTGTCTTTACTGTAATTAAAGAGGTTTCCAATCTCTTTTGGGTGGGTGGATGCTGATATTATCTTCCCTTTTCAATTTTACATATCTCCAGAAGGGTTTGGTGTTGTAATTGCCTAAACCTTGTTTGATGGTGTTGTTTACATATTTGATTTAAGCTGTTTTGAGTACCTTTATACACTATTTTTGGAGATAACAATTGCTAAGTATACATGATAAAATTGTATATAATCAAAACATAAATTGTTAAATTTTCGAAGATATTTAATTAAAGCATGAAGTTCGAAACGACTTGGTCCGAAACACGAACTGATGAAACATCACAGGCCCGGTGTTAAACGTTCAGGCATTGTTTCAGCTACGAATTCGCAGTACAAATATATGTCGTCGTCGTACAAATATAAAAAATGTAAAAACAATTAATACCATATTCATTCAAGTTCACATGCAAGTTAATGAATAACATGCTAAATACTAACCTCAAAATATCACCGTATTGAGCTATTTTGGTCACGTGATCAAACTTTCAGTTTCCACGGTATATGTTCACCGTTTAACAATTTCCGGTTAAACATTTGTAAAAGGTAAGAAAAACGTATTTATAGAGTTTATCCATTATAATGTCTATTCTGAAGAAGAAATGGTATGATTTTCACCCATTCATTGAATAGTTTTGATATCTTTCTTCTTAAAATTTCATACAAACCTGGAAACCATCTTTTAAGAGAATTTGACGGTTTATTATGATTATGACGGTGTTTATATAAAAACACTCTCGTTCATTAGGTTGCTCTCTTCTTATTCCGTTACTGCACATAATCCCAATATGGGGAATTTTCGTACAATTTGGTGTATTATACAAGGTGATTGTGAGGCTCGCATATGTACAACATTAAAATTAAAATAATGAAAATGATGCTCTTGCTCTATGGTGCAGAGACCAGCATTTCCATGCGGTGTCAGCTGTGGTGATGCACTCTGGAAGGTTGCTCCGTAGTCTGGTGCCCGAGGGAAAGAAAGAGTGCCAGTAGATGTCAACTCTATAAGGTGTAACCCCACCATTGATTTTTGTTCTTGGTTCTATAGTAAAAAATAAAAGTTTGAAGGCTTGTCATTCATAGAGAGCCCCAAATGAAAGAAGTGAAACCTACATTTTACTGTTTGTCAACCTCTGCACTATCAAAATATGATGAGAAAAGTAGGGGTCATGTGTCATATAAGAGATTTTTTTTCTGCTCAGTGTGTACACTGGTGACAAAGTGAAAGTAGATTTCCGAAATCATGAATTCATACCCCGATTTCCAAGCATCATTTTTTTTTTCTAATTTCACAATTCAAACATGACAATGCTATCAAAATGTTCAAATACATCAATAATGCCATTCCAAAAAAAAAGAGCATTAAAATAAGGAAAAAGCATTTTTAAAGAAGAAGAATTGAGGATTATTTATAACCGCCATTATGCGACTACCCCACGGAAGCACTTCCTTTTTGCAATGGTGGCACTATGCCTATAAAACACTACAGTTTAAAATCATGAATGTAACATGGATAGTAGTATTAGTGTTATGTTTAACAAAATATGGAACATAACGATGACTGTTACACATTTTTATGCTCCTCCAAAGTGGGGAAGCATATAGTCACCTCTTTGTCTGTGCGTGCGTCCATCTGTCCCCAAGTTCTTGTCCACGCTATTTCTCTACAACCTCTTGTTGGAATTTTATGAAACTTGCTAGGATGCATCATTACCAAGTGCAGATGTGCATATTGTCTTCGTGTTCCGGTTCAATTATTTTTTTAAGGAGTTATTGTCCTTTGATTCTGTCTGACCAAATTCTTGTCTGCGCTATTTCTCTACAACCCCATTTTGGAATTCTATGAAACTTGCTAGGATGCATCACTACCAAGTGGAGATGCGCTTATTGTCTGTGTTACGATTCCGTGATTTTTCATGGAGTTATGGCCCTTTAATTGAGTCTGTGACCAAATTCTTGTCCACTCTATTTCTCTACAACCTCAAGTTGAAATTTTATGAAACTTGCTAGGATGCATCACCACCAAGTTGAGATGCGCTTATTGTCTTTATGTTCCGGTTTGATTATTTTTCATGGAGTTATGGCCTTTTAATTGAGTCTGTGACCAAATTCTTGTCTGCGCTATTTCTCTACAACCCCATGGTGGATTTTTATGAAACCTGCTAGGATGCATCACCACCAAGTCGAGATGCCCATATTGTCTTTGTGTTCAGGTTGGATGATTTTTCATGGAGTTACGACCCTTTAATTGAGTCTGTGACCAAATTCTTGTCCATGCTATTTCTCTACAACCTCAGGTTGGAATTTTATGAAACTTGCTAGGATGCATCATTACCAAGTGCAGATGTGCATATTGTCTTTGTGTTCCGGTTCAATGATTTTTCAAGGAGTTATAGCCCTTTGATTCTGTCTGTGACCAAATTCTTGTCTGCGCTATTTCTCCACAACCCCATTTTGGAATTCTATGAAACTTGCTAGGATGCATCTCTACCAAGTGGAGATGCGCATATTGTCTGTGTTCCGGTTCGGTGATTTTTCATGGAGTTATGGCCCTTTAATTGAGTCTGTGACCAAATTCTTGTCGACTATTTCTCTACAACCTCAAGTTGGAATTTTATGAAACTTGTTAGGATGCATCATTACCAAGTGCAGATGCATATATTGTCATTGTGTTCTGGTTCGATGATTTTTCACGGAGTTCTGGAACTTGAATTCTGTCTGTGACCAAATTCTTGTCCTTGCTATTTCTTTACAACCCCATGTTGAAATTTTATGAAACATGTTAGGATGCATCACCACCAAGTGGAGATGGGCGTATTGTCTTTGTGTTCCGGTTCGATTATTTTTCATGGAGTTATGGCCTTTAAATTGAGTCTCTGACCAAATTCTTGTCTGCGCTATTTCTCTACAACCCCATGTTAGAATTTTATGAAACTTGCTAGGATGCATCACCATCAAGTCGAGATGCCCGTATTCTCTTTGTGTTCAGGTTGGATGATTTTTCATGGAGTTATGACCCTTTAATTGAGTCAGTGACCAAATTCTTGTCCACGCTATTTCTCTACAACCTCAGGTTGGAATTTTATGAAACTTGCTAGGATGCATCATTACCAAGTATAGATGCACATATTTTCTTTGTGTTCCGGTTTGATGATTTTTCAAGGAGTTATTGCCCTTTGATTCTGTCTGTGACCAAATTCTTGTCCATGCTATTTCTCTACAACCCCATATTGGAGTTTTATGAAACTTGCTAGGATGCTTCATAATGACCTATTTCAAAGTATGTTGTACAATGTATTATATCACGAAATAAAAAATAATGTATTGACTTCTCTTTAGAACTCTCACAGTTACTTCCCCCGTTCAATATCATTACCATATGTTACAGAGTCAAACACTCACTTTGGGGAGCATCCATTGGTTCCACTGATATTTTTTTGTTTTATAATGGCTCATATTCTGTACAACTGAAGTCTACTCATACTGCATATACTGCGTGCTTTTTTTTTCATTTTGGAGTCATTTAGGTGTACATTGGACTAAATAGAATAATCAATAATAACAAAACATGTTCAGTCTGATTACTTCTAATGATTAGTTAATACTGGTGCTATGCCTCTGCTTCATTTCCACTTGGGAACATTCCAACTTTCTTGTTTGTACTGATATGCCTGTTTTTTCAGATGGTTAAGACAAGCATAAACTATATGTTGGGCATATTTGAATAATTTAGATTCTAGAAGCAATAACCATCAATTAGCGAAGATCTTGTTCAGTAATATATGCATATATGTAAAGCATCGAGATGATCAAGATCACACACAAATGTTGAAGTGAGAATGAAAATCTCAGCTGACACAGAAAAAACATGTTCTAACCAAATTCAAAGTACAATTTTTGTTATTCTAACATTTCTTCAATAAATACTCTTAAACCAATAATATTTAACATTTTTAACAACAAATTAGACAAGAAATTCTGAGTTGCATGTAGCTACATTGGTGCAAGAAGCAATTGTTTGTTCTCGAGTTGCGGGTAGCAACATTTGATACAATACTGCGAGTGCAAATCAAGAGATGCAGGCAGCAACACTTTTACAATAGTGTGCATTTAATATAGACCAGTTTAATAAAAGTAAGGTATTCAAATTAATTTCATTTAGACAATACCTCATGTTTCACTAAATTATTGTAAATATTCTGCGTGAAAATCAGCCAATTAATTCTTTAATTACAAGGTTTCACTCAACTATATTTTAACTTTGAAGAGTTTTCACCCTATTCAGTCAAACTTGGGCACTGCCTTATGGCAGCAAGTTCATCATAGAAAGAAATCATAATTTCTTGTTTTACAGATCTGTCCTTCCATGTATGGAAATTGCAAGTACTATGGGTGAAGAGACAGTTTCTTCTGACCTCGACTTGACATCACAAACTGAAACTGAGGACACAGACATGGGAGACATGGCCGACCCCTCATCAAGTAGTACAGAGCAAATTACAGATGGTTCTGGAACAGTGCCTACCTCTGATTCAAGCTCTAGCAGCCTTGATAGTCTGAACGAAGCTTCAGGTGAAGAGATGGTGGACGCAATAAAACACCCGCATGTCAGTATTGATTTAACAGATGTTACAGAGTTGAGCAACTTTGAAGAGCTGTCAAATTTTGACAGGAAAAACTCTGGTTGTAAAGATGATCCCATGTGTATTCTGGAACCTTTAACAAAAACTGGAACTGAGAAACTTGAAATGCCTCAGTTTCCTTCAAAACTAGATTTTAGCAGTAGTGACTGGTTTCAACACAAATGTTTCAAAAGATACTGGGACCATTATGATCATGTGATGTCTTGGTGTCGCAAACACTACCAAACATACAACAAACTTCAACAAAAAAGTTACAGTCAGTATGTACAGAATGTCCAGTCTTGTTATAATTTTCCAAGTTATCACCACTGGCCATATGGACAGCCTCAATCGAACACAGGTACAGGGCACCATCCATATATGAACATGCCATTTGTCCAATCACAAAATAATAACGGATGTCAGAATTTAAAATCTGAGTGTAGTGATGTAAGTTCAAATTCACGAACAAAATCACGAAGAAGTCGTAGAAAAAAGCAGAAACAGAGAGAAAGAAAAAAGTTGTCGAGCAGCTCCAGTGACATGGTGACAACAGGAACTAGTGAAGAGTTCGAGATGGAGATTACCAGCGAGATGATAGAATTTTTTGCAAAATCGCACGAGCATAGAAAGCAGAGAGGTAAATATTTATGCAGCCCAGCATATTTTATTGTGGAAAAAAAAAAGTAATATCCTGACAACAGGAACCGTCATTTGCAAAAATGGTGCCACATCTTTATCATGTAAACAACATTGTATCAGTACATAATTTATATGAATGGCAGGCTTCGCATTGTATACTCTTACATGATTGTGGAGAAGATAACAAATTTTGATTATTCGTTGTGTTTTGTACACCTTGAGTGTGTTTCACAAAAAAAACTTCATAGTAAACCAATAATTACTCATATTTTTTATTCATTCAAATGAACCCAAAATTGGCTCAAACTATGCAGAAAATATTATATTTTATGGAAAATCGTTGATCGAATTTGTACATCCAACGACAAAATTTCACAGCAATTTTTATCTTAAGATATTTTGTGAAACGCAGTCCAGCTGTTTTCCTTCATACGTGTGACAGTATCATTCTGATATTTCTGAAATCACAGAACTTTCAATCATATGACAGTTGTATAATTTTGAATTTGTATTTATATCATAATCAAAAAATGAAAAATGATATGATTTTTAACAGATTTAATTTTCTGGAGGAAGGGGATTTTTTTTTTGTTATATAGGGATTGATCATAGCGTCAATAGCAGAGGGCAGATCACCGCATTTGACTAAAAAGTTTCAAATTGATTGAAATTCTATGAGAAAAATAATAAATAGTCTAGCAGCGATTTCTCCTGTCAATCTACTCAAGTCACTGTGTCATTGAAGCTTGCTACAACATACCCCTGGTCCCGTTTGCATTGGTCACCAATAAATATATGATTAAATGTAATGGAAATGGGGAAATTATCAAAAAGCTATTAAACGGCCAACATTAGAATAATGTTTATTTACTGTCTCCCTATCCTGGTTTTAAATACTGGGTAGGTAAGCTTTTAATATCAAAAAATATTATCTTAAATTTACAATAGGTGTCATTATATATAATTGAATTAATAAAAAAATACTGTTTCAAAAATCTGAAAATGATATTTTAAGTAGGCAGGCCCAGTCCTCCAGATAAGCTTTTCTTCAAATGAGTATTTTACTCCTTAAATTAGTATTCAATGCTTATTTTCAAAATGTTAAGGGTAAAAATGAACAAACCAATCAACACTGAAATTGAGAATAACCAATGCTTAAATAAACCTTAATTTAAAATTCAATGCTTTATTCAGATATTTCAAGGCTAAATACCCCCAAATAGTGCTTATCTGAATTACTAGGCAGCTATTTTGATTGGTACGTACCGGTAGGAGGCAGCAAACAACTTTTCAAATTTGTTAAAACAATAATTGTATATGTCCTTTTGGTATTTTGAGCCAATTTATCTTCTTATGTGAAGTGAATTTTAATTAAAATATGTTTCCAAACAGATGAGGCCAAGACAGAGGAACAAGGCAAAGTGAAAGTAGAAGAACACATTAATGTGGAAGAAGGTATTTATCAGATAGACAAGCGGTATAGATTTAGCATCAATCAAATATTATATCCATTGAATTTATAATATTGACAACTTAACTGAATATAGCAATTATAAACAAAAAACAAGAAAATGGGTCCAACTGACGGATACTCCCCAAAATGGAAATTTGTCTGGAAAGGCTATTTTCTTACTTAAGTGGTAGCTTTCCTCACTACCTTCATGTTATACTAGAAATATAATAATTGTACACTCTAGATATTTTATGTTGAAATATAGAAACATTTTTTTCTGATTTATCATGCCAAGATAAACTCACTGAGCCTTTATTACCTGTTGTAGGGATATCTGTTAAAGCATGGGAATATATTTATATCAAAAAGAGATTTTGTATCTTGGACCTATGAGCAAATGTTACACTAAAATACATGTATACCCCCTCTTAAAGCTGTAATACATTTTGGGATTATCAAAGAGTCGTAAGATTTCAATTTGATCCTACCCATTGGTTACATGTTGTTGCATTTGAATCATCTAAAAAGAGTCCGAATGATGAGATAAAGGCTTGCAAGTCCATACTGCTCAAGTGCATGCATGATACTTATATTTAGAATCGGGATTACCGACTAGCTTTGATTTTCCAATTCCCATTAATATTTCATTTTTTGTCTTGTTTTGGTAGATTAAAAAATCCAGACTATTTGTATGTTAGTTTCAAAAGATAATGTGATACTTTATATTCACTTAAAGGGAATATATCAGGATTTTTTCAAAATTTTAAATTGGCTAAAAACATTTTTTCCAACATACCATACCTATAATATACAATTTGACCCCGTATTGCCAAAAAGATATCTATTTAAACATGCCAAAATAATATATTGAAAAGGGCTTTTCTAACTTGGGCTACACACTTAGGTTAGACTAACTTAAAAATAGATTTCCCGCTTAAAATTGCGACATATTTTGTGATGTATTAAATGAGTATTTTGATTTTGATTTCAGTATGATCCGTTATACAGATTTAGAAAGAATGATGATGCTAATGTCGTCAAACAGTATTTAAATGCTGTCTATTTTAAGAATAGTGATTTCATTTCAAGTTTACCACTCAAATTTACATATCAATTTCGTCACATTTTGGTGGATTTGACATACTAACTGTTTGGTTTATACTTATAAATGATAATGAGATGGTTTTTTAATCAGTTTTAATAAATACTTTATTTTCTAAGACATTTATAGTGTTTTATTCTGATACACTCCCTTTAAAACTTTATTATTTTTTAGACATTTACAGTGATTGTATCTGACACACACCCTTAAAATGAGTGGCAATTGTCTTCAGAATAATTTCTCTACAAATGTAAATAAACTAAAATTTAATACTAACTTTTTATTTTCCAGTCAAAGTTTCTAACCAGAAAGGTCCCACGGTGGAAGCCCCCAAGGAACGCCCAGGAGCCAGGAGAACATCGGAGATGAAGATGATTTATGGGAAGGGTGCTGCAATGATTCATGGGATGGAAACAGCATTGCAGATGACTTTTGACAGAAATACAGACATAAAACAGCCAAAGATCTGGCCAAATATGCCTCTTAAAATTATATTTGGTTAATTTTTAAGAACTTTAAATGGATTTTAATGAAGAAAATATTGGATTCAGTAAATGACTATGCCAGCAAAATAATTGCTATAAAATAATGTTAAAAAAATATAATTATTTTAAAAATGAATGCAAAGTATCTCATTATCATTATAAATAAAGTATGAATGGTTTGGTATTTCATATCAGCCAAATGTGACAAAAAATTGATGTTTTAATTGGGAAAGATAAAAATTTAAATGAAATCCCAATTCTAAAAATGAATATCTGAGAGCTCTGGATTGATGTCGTATTTCAGTCGAATATTTCAACACCTATACAATTGATGGAAATAATAGTTATAAAAAAATAAAATGTGATTCAATAAAATGTTTTTATAATGGTAGCTCTGTTATGCTTTTTAGTTCACCTGAGCCAAAGGCTCACATGTGAACAATTGTTACATGAAGTTCCCTAAAGCTTATTTAAGGGAGGTAAATATTGCAACAAATTGTGCATATTCTTGTAAGGGTTACTCTTTCAAATCTGTTTTTAAATTGGATAAATTAAATTTACTTAATGTTTTTTTGCATTTTTTAAAATGGGTTTTAACCTCATTTTCAACACATTTAAAGTTATATATGGCATATCCAATTTAACTGGTGGAGGACTGAGTCAGACTGAATAGAACCTCCGTCCTTCTGCAAGTAACTGGAAACTTTCTCACAGAGGTTACAGGTTTGATCCCCTTCTGAACTATGCCTTTCAAAGAACAACTCACTACTGTGTACCCAGGAAGCAGACTTGGGAGCAGTTCATATAAGCGCTGAGCTTTCTTCGCTAAAATAAATTTATAGTATAAACTAATTTATTTCGGATATGAAAAATTTGTTCATTATACGGATATAAAGATCCTTGTTGACTTTTACAGTTGATTGGAGTTTTATCGCAAGCTTACATCTCGGTTACTACTATTCATAAATCAATGAAACACAATCTTTACCATTAAGGGCACAATTGGGGGTAAATCTATTTCAGTCTAATCTAAGTGTGTGGCTCCCTTTTCATTATATTATTTAAGCATGTTTCAAAAGATATCCTTTTGGCAATATGGGGACTGACAGTGAATATATATATAAGCATGATATATTGAAAAAAAATGTTTTTAGTAAATTTAAAAGTTTGAAAAATCCTGATAAATTCCTTTTAAAGCAACACATCTACGTTTGAACTTTAAAAAAAAAAAATTAATTGAGTTATGAGCACATTTCCCATACAAACATATGATCAATTAGCTGTATATGAGCATATAAACACAATCCCGAACAATCCCGTGAAACTCACCCGAGTAAAAAAAAAATGACTTTCAAGGTAGGTAAAGTACACTACGCACTAAAACGTGAAGTTTTTTAACACGACTCGCATAATTCAATTTGAAGCAAAGTTGGAATCCTCAGCGTTTGTCACGCTTTATAATTTGAACATCTTTTTTAAAATTCTAAAGCATTCTGGATAGTGTTTGTTGGCACATATACAGCTCACTGACCATATATCTATGTATGGGAAATGTGCTCACAACTCAACTGAAATTTTTTTTAAAAAAGTTTAAACGTGGATGTGTTGCTTTAAGGCAGAATTGTTTTTCTCTTTTATTCTAAATTAAAATTGATTAAAGTGTTCAGAACTTCTAAGGATTTAATTCAAAATAAATGTGTTCAGTATTAAAGGAAAATATTTGGATTATTTGAAAATTATGTCCTTTTTACAAAAAGCTGTGCCTGGCAAACTCAGTTGGTTGTTTGTCTGACTATCAATCCAAGGATTGTGAGTTCAAGTTCCTGCACTGTCGCAGTCTCCATAATGATATCAATATTGCCTTTCCTTTTCATTTCTCTCTTACCATTTATTCAAGTGGGAAAATTATCAGTTAATTGCAGAGATGGGTGTGCTTGAGTACTGGTTAACCTTCCATGATCCCAGGGAAAAGTGGTTAGGTCAACTGATCTTGCATCAGTCCTCAAATGTAAAAAGTAGCACTAAATATTTAAAAAAACAACTGGGTTTTAAAGTTATTAAAGACCTTATTCCAGTATTTAAATCACTTGTCAAGCCATGCATTTAATTTTGAAACAGGCTTCCAATTCCCTGTCATTCGACATCTATTGTTATAAGACAAGCTTTCGAAAGTTGAATGCACCATTCCACCTCAACAAAGCAACATCCATCTATAATTATACCTACATGTAAATTATCCCACTTGTCCCCTAGAGTCCCCTTAATGACAGCAAAGACAGGTGTGATGTTTCATTGGTGTATTAAGATGTAAACTTGCTAAAAACTAAACATACTTCAAAAGTAAAAAAGTGATCATATATATGATTATCTAAATGAAATAGGGACCCATGAACATTCATACAATAATACACAATATAGTGCATGTACAGATATAGATCTATAAGCAACACATTATTGAAAAATAAATTCATGATAAATGGTTCCTATAAAATCAGTATTTAAGTATTGAGTGGTGTTTTAATTTAAGTAACGAATAGCAATATCTGCCAGGAGATATATCAATTAGTTTTCTTTAACAAAAAAAATTTCAATACATTTTTACAAGCTTCAAGTGATACTTTCTTAGAACCATTTTATTGATAATAATCATTGATACAGTAATTTTCTTAGTTACCGAGAAACATGTATGAGCTTGTTAAAAATATTTAACCTTATTTTCTTTATACAAAAAGGGGCTATAATTATACCTAAAATCAACAGAGCTATCACACTTGTCTCATTAAGTCGTGTTTGTGGTCAGTGAGGACACACTTGAAGTTTCACTGATGTACGACTAGTAGTTATCAAGATTTGAGCTTGTTTAAAATCTTTAACCAAAAGACCAATACCAAACGTCAATGTAAAAATAACATAATGCATGTTAGTTTTCATCTCAAGATAACCATTAGATATTTTGTCAAGTTGGAAAAGCCCTTTTTAACGTACAAGAGCAGAGTTATGCCGACAACACCTAGCAATACAATGAAACATGTCATTTGACATTATTCAGCAGAGATAGCATAAAAAAATATTGAATGGGTGTTATTTACTCCCAGGTTGAATTATTGCCTTATTGGATACTATCGTCATGTACCAACATTATCATGCATCCCTAATTTCACACGTATTGTAATCAGCAGGTCATTTTTAACAGAACTACTTCTGACAAAATTTTTTTTTAAAAAAGAAATGAAAAATTATATCTCAGCTATAGGCCTTTAACTTAGGCAGAATAAGATTTTGTGAGTTTTCCCTATATATAATGCTATGTAAAATTTTACCCCCAGGGTCATGGTTTTTAACAAATTTGAGAGAGGACAACAAACTGACCCCTATTTGTAAAACAACTAAGCTCAAGGCCTTATGCTAGTACTACAAACTTTAACCTGCTAAAAAACTAACAAAAAGCCTAAAAGGGCAAGAACTGCCAAAATACAATCAGGAATTATGGACTTAATGAGTTTCTTAGATGCTTCAGAGCACACATGTAAAGTTTCCTTCATGTTCAATGATATGTTGATGAAATATGTACCTGTTAAAAAACTTTAACCTGCTTAAAAACTTTGAAACATTAACTGATGTCCAGAAGGGCCATAATTCTGTCAATGCAACCCAGAGTTATGGTTCTTGTGTCTGTGTCCCATTGCTGATGCTGAACACACACGTGAAGTTCAATCAATGAGTGGAACTATAGATATCTTATGCAATAAAAAACTTTGACCTGAAAAATCATGTTCATAAGGGCCATAACTCTACCAAAATGCAACCCAGAGTTATGGTTATTGTCTCTGCGCATTCCAATGTGAAGTTTCATTCATATCCAATGAGTCGTTGCATAGACCCCCCCCCCCCTATTCTACAAAAAGTCGAGCTAATAAACCAATTGCATTTAATCAGTTTTCATTATCTCTCAGCTGGGCCCGATTAGCTCAGTTGGTTACGCGTCCGACTATCAATCCAGGGGTTGTGAGTTCGAATTCCCCACCCGGCAACAGTCTCCATGACTATTGATATACGACATTGTGTCTCATTATCATTCGTCTCTTACCACTGATTCAAGTGGGAAAGTTATCAGTTACTTGCGGAGATCGGGTGTGCTCGAGTACTGGTTAATCCCAGGAAACAGTGTCTAGGTTAACTGATTGTCTGTTAGCCCTCGATGGCATAAAAATGATGCTAAATATTCTATCAATCAATCAATTCATTATCTCTAAACAATCCACAAAAAATAAAACCTCTTCATCTGCTCACAAGAATCTAATGATATCTAAATTATGTGAAATAATCTACATTTGTAGTATCTTTATCATTTAATCTGCTGTATAGCGCAAGTACATGTAGTACAATGCTATTTTCAAATTAAGACAATACCTGCACAGAAACACAGAGAGAGGTGATTTACATGTATGATAATAGTCCTATTAGAAGTACATTTAGGAATAGATTTTCTATAAAACGTGAGTAAATACGGTTTGTAGATACATGCATAAGATGTCAGATGAAAAGTTGAAAAAGAAGTCTAATAAATAATTTATCACTTCAAAATTTAAAATTGTTTCTGTGTTTTATTTTAAAACTAAATATCCTAAAGTATGAGAACTTCAACAAAAATTGATTATCATTTTAAAGAGGATTTAAATTAATGCATAAATTCTAAATGTTCATCTTTTCTATGCTGTTAGTATGTGCTGTCCATCTTCTACGCTGTAAGTATGTGCTGTCTGTTGGTCAGACATTCACAGCAGAACAGATTCGACATGGTGAACTTCTATAAACTGGATGTTTGTAAAGTGCATGAAACTGGCAAACTACTTGCCGAGGGGTAACCCATTAAAATGGTAAAGCAGCTGAGGAAAACCACAATTTAATCTTTATATTGTTCAAATTGTTTTTAATTTTGAATGATTTAAATGATTATAAGGGCTGTAGAATAGATTGTACTGTATCTTTCACAAAATACACTGTTCTTTATTTATGTCTGAGAAAACTGGATACATCAGGATACTGAATCTAACATAAACAAATTTATTGTGAAATTAATTTTATTATGTAAAAGTTATAAACAACAACAAATCAATATGGTCTAAATCTTCTAGTAGCCTTCATCAACTGTATTTTCTGCTTGTCTTCTTCAAACTTCTTTCTCAAATTTGCAATTTCTGAAGAACAAAACAGAATCATGATTACATTAATTGCAAAGAAGTTAAATTTCTGATAAATGTTTACTAGTAGAGGTACAATATTTGAAATACACAATAAAACTCTGAGAAATGTTTATCATTTTATATTAAAGAAAAATATGACAATCCGACAGAAAGATTTATAAATTCATTCAAGTCTTTCTGTGGCAATGAAAGTTTTTCTCATCTACCTAATTAACATAGAATGATTTGTCTCAATATGACGATAACCATAATAATTACATTTTTAATTAGATTCAATGATTTTTACAGTTAGAGGTATTTTCTTTTACAGAAGGTTCATACACAAAATAGTGCTATTCCTGAAGCTTGTGTTGGCAGTTACTGCCATGGATGGCTGCCACATGTATATTCATATTGGGAAATCGCATAATTTCATTTTAATTCAACAATTACAAAAAAGGGTTTATGTTCACACTTAAGATTGCATTTTAATAGCTTGTTGTGTCCAGATTTTGCCCTTTTAGACCAATTCCCCTTCAGTAAGATGATTTACCACGTTATGAATTTATACTATTATAGTATCCTCAAAATTCATTCATTAAAATTTTACATTGAAATTTGTGATATTTGAAAAAGTATTCCAAGTGAAAAACTTGTAATCACAAACACCAATGCATGATAAATTTAGTAACTTTTCGAAGGCAACAACTCATAACACAAGTTATCAAGTCAGTGTTCCAAAATTTGAATTGTGTGTATCTACACTTGAGGTAGATCAGGTATGCAAAATTTCACTTGACAGCTGTGGAAGTAGATTGTGCCACAAGTTGCTGACAGGCCAACCAACAAACCAAGCGATTCATATACATCACCTCCCAAAATTCGTTTGCAGAGGTTATAAAAAATATCTGAAACAAATGCCCCAAACAAAAGTGTTGATTTTTGTTGAAATTGTAGACGTTTAATTCTACTTAATTGTACTAATACTTACGTTCCCTTTTTGATTCTCTCAGTTGAAAGCTGTAGAAATTCATCAACTCCTGTAAAGTAAAATAACAATTTGTCTGAAAAAGTACTTAGCAAGAAACACATTGAGATGTACTGAAGGAGTATCAATGAAAATAAATTACAATTTTTTTTTAATTATCTACATCTATCAATGTTGATAGAAATTTAAATGAAATGTGGGAAACTCTGTTAACGACCAATGTTTTACCACAGATGAAACTGAAACAAATAAGATGCTGTACAGTTGTAATGTAGAACTGAAAAGCAATACATCCCCTGCCAGATTATCATGTAAAAGGAATAAGATTAACATTTTTCCAGGCAGATTGAAAGAGTGATTGAAAAACCTGTAGTTCCCATCAATGACTCCGGTAGGGGACTAAAATATCATCTAAAATAAAATGTGGACTTATATTCTCAATAAATTTATTGACTACATATCATATTATATACTTTACATTAATTTTATTATTTTTCAATACAAAAGTGATTGATACTTGCAACTGGAAATGAAATGAGCAAGTACAATGCCATATAATTAATAACATTGGATCTCCTTTATAATCGGGTTTAATGCCATTTCAAACATAGCAGGTTATATATGTCTCGTATCCAGTTTTATTGGTGAAGGAAGACCTCAGGTTATATATGTCACGTATCCAGTTTTATTGGTGAAGGAAGACCTCAGGTTATATATGTCACGTATCCAGTTTTATTGGTGAAGGAAGACCTCAGGTTATATATGTCACGTATCCAGTTTTATTGGTGAAGGAAGACCTCAGGTTATATATGTCACGTATCCAGTTTTATTGGTGAAGGAAGACCTCAGGTTATATATGTCACGTATCCAGTTTTATTGGTGAAGGAAGACCTCAGGTTATATATGTCACGTATCCAGTTTTATTGGTGAAGGAAGACCTCAGGTTATATATGTCACGTATCCAGTTTAATTGGTGAAGGAAGACCTCAGAAGGAATCTGAGTAGAATTATCATCCTTCCACAAGTAACTTTCAAAGCTTTTTACCCTGCTGGTCCTGAACCCACAATCTTAGTGGCGAGAGACGATGCCGCCATAAACAACTGGCACAAAGGACCCTAATTGCCATGACAAATATATCAAAAGAGCTAATATATTGCATTATAGTTCGCTCTTTGTGTTATGTTTGGGAATTACCACATGTGCAACATTAGCCACAATATATACAGGAACACATATGATGATATTGGCTTTATTTACTGACAAGCAATTATACCTTCTCTTTCCGTCGCTTCTTTTCTTTCCTAGTAATCACTTTTTCATGAGCCTCTGTTCTTGGTGCGGCCTTGTTTTTACCATATTTTGTCACAGTTATCCATCCATCTTCATCTGGTACACCCTCCTGGGCCTTCGCCTCCTCTATTTCCTGAAAGAAAAACAATTTAATAATAAAAAGGAAGGAATAGTCCAGACTCAATCTCCACCTACATGAACACACCAAGTACAAACTAAGTTGCAAAATGATCAGCAAATGAATATGCAGAATGAACCTTAATATCTACTGAACAGCCAAATTTCAGCAAAGATCTATAACAGCAAAGTTTCAGCAAAGACCTGTTTTTAACATGTACAATACACATAACCTGTAAAATAACATTTCAAGAACACACATACACACGTGTATGTGAAAAACATAGACCAGTACACCACACTCATCTGTACAATATACATACCTGTACAAAACACAAACCTGTACAATGTATATACACTGCGATCTTGATATAGTGCAAAACTCAATATAATGATAATAAATGTGTATTTTCAATGGTTCCTAAATTAAAAGTTGTTATTTTTAACCAGATTCATGAAAAAAGAAGATAAAAAAAAACTAATTCGCAAATTTTTTACGAGCTTGTTATAATTTTTTCCAACTGTAATAATATCTTAATTTGTACAACAATTACACCCAATTAACTGCTTATGGTTACACACACCATTGTTTTAATTGATTTTAGCCGACAAACACATTAATTGTTCTGCTTTTTCACAAAGCAATATGTTTACACATTAACCATATCAAGTATTGCCAGTTGGGGGCTACATATAGTCTTCTCACAAAGCGGCTTGTACAGAATCGTGTGTCGATACAAATCGCGTAAAGATAATTGGTACATAAGTAATCATTTCATGATAAATTAAATTATCTATGGAAAGCAACAGAAAAAAAGACGTTTTTATAAATTTCCAAGATGTTTCATTCCTCAAGTGGGACTTTCCATAGTCACGATATCTATAACGCAGTTCTGTCTGTTGCCATCCTCAGCTTAGGCTCCTGGGAACTGTGTTCTATCAGGATTTCAGTGTACCTGTACAATACACACACCTGTACAATGACCAATGCAACATATCTGTACAATACACACACCTGTACAATACACGCCTGTACAGTACAAACACATGTACAAGGCCAGTACAATACACACACCTGTACAATGCACACACCTGTACAATACGCATACTTGTACAGTTCCTGTACAATACACATACCTGTATCATGCAGTACAATACACACTTGTACAAAACACACACCTGTACAATACCGGTACAATACACACACCTGTACAATGCTTGTACAATACACACACCTGTAAAAGGCCTGTACAATACACACATGAACAAAATACACACCTGTACAATACACACACCTGTACAATGCCTGTACAACACACACCTGTACACTGCCTGTACAACACACACACTTGTACAATGCCTGTACAATACACACACCTGTACAATGCCTGTACAATACACAAAGCTGTACAATGCCTGTACAATAAAAACACCTGTACAATACATACACCTGTACAATGCCTGTACAACACACACACACACCTGTACAATACACACACCTGTACAATGCCTGTAAAACACACACACACCTGTACAATGCCTTTACAATACAAACACCTGTACAATGCCTGTACAATACACAGAGCTGTACAATTCACACACCTGTACAATGTATGTACAATACAAACACCTGTACTATACCTGTACAACACACACACACACCTGTACAATGCCTGTACAATACAAACACGTGTACAATGCTTGTACAATACACATACCTGTACAATACCTGTACAACACACACACACACCTGTACAATATACACACCTGTACAATGCCTGTACAATACACACACCTGTACAATGCAAACACCTGCACAATGCCTGTACAACACACACACACTTGTACAATGCCTGTACAATACAAACACCTGTACAATGCCTGTAAAATACACACACACACCTGTACAATTAAAACACCTGAACAATACCTGTACAACACACACACCTGTACAATACAAACACCTGTACAACACACACACACACATGTACAATGCCTGTACAATACAAACACCTGAACAATGCTCAGTACAACTTACCTGTTGTAGTTTCCTGTCAAACTCCTCCATGTAAATATCAATCTCTGCCTGAAGTGTGTTTGTATTAACAGCCTCACCAGTATATTCACTGCACCATTCTGAAGTATAGTAACCATGCTGCACAACTGTATTGCCATATCAAACAAGTTTCTGATTGGTGCGATTATTGTGAATCGGCAGGAAGTGACAAAAAGCATTATTTTAATTTATATGATGTCCTAACCATAAATTAAGATCATTAAAATGTCATCATCCTTGCCACTGATAAATATAGTTTATAAAGCCATAGTAACTGTTCCGTGAAAACTGTCAAATTATAAAAATTAATCTGTCAAACTTGGCCTAAAAAAATCATTTGTATACATACATGCAATGGAAAGAGGTGTTGGTAGTGGAGGTAATTATCATTTTAATCAATGCTGTACAAAAAACACTAATCAAACAATTGTTATAGATCTCACAGAAAGTTTGTTTTATAATCCATCTTAAACTGGTACAGTGATACATTTGCATGCTTTAAGACTTAAAAATATAATTAATTTAAGAAAGTATCACTTAACCCTGTTTTTCCACCTAAGTGTCAGGTTACCATTACAGATTAACTGTTTCCCCATTGTCAGAATGGAGGTCCTTTATGGTGGAGTGGTCTAAAGTGCTCGCATCTTATGATCACTTATCATTGAGGTTGTGTGTTCAAGCCCAGCTATGTCCACGTAATTTCATATGATTAAAACTGACAGTTACTTGGGGAGGTATGGCGGGTCTACTCTGACTCATGTCGTCTTCTACCAATAAAACTGATATGTTGTAACATGAAAACATGAAAATGGAGTTTGATGCCAAATGTCAATAAATTTCCATCAGAACAATTAATTCTTAAGTAAATCTTTTCATACAAGAACCATTCAATATTAATTGCGAAAAGTGGACTGATATCGCCAATTACTATACTACTCATAGTCACCTCAACTTTTGAGTGGTCCATTCTTACACCAATCTAGATTATTCTCTCGCACAGAACTTCTCTTGTAGTGTCTATAGAGCTGCTTTCACCAATATAACATTGACATGAATATACAATAACTTTTCTTTTTTCTTTGAATATTTCTGCTTGTAATTTTCTTCAAATCTTTTTTTCTTTTAAATTTTCTATACATGCCAGGTTTTACAGAGCATATCCAGTTTTACAGGTGGAGGAAGACCTCAGAATGACTCTTGAGTAGAATTGCTACCTTCCATTTGTAGTAGATGGCAAACTTTCTTGCATAAAAGTTCTTTTGGACTGAGCTAGACTCAAACCAATGACCTCAGTGGTGAGAGGTCATTAGACAACAGTGCTTAGACCACTCTCCCGTGGAGAACTCATCACTGCAATTCTAACAAAGGGTTTAATACAATAAACAATTTTAACATTGTAATATAATACAAAATCTAACAACATGAAGAATTTAAAATAAACCCATTTTGCTTGTACAATAAATTATCATTACACATAATCATGTGCTTAGCTGGTTTATGTTTTTTTCATTAACAATTCACCCAATTTCCTTTATAAAAAGGTGAATTCCTGGATCCAACATTTCAACTGATGCTTAACATACTACTTAGTCCTGTGTTCAGTGGTGTTCCTTCCTTCTGGTGCATGATTAAAGGCTTTTCATAGGGAAGAGATCTGGCTATCTGAACAGTTGCAGCCTTTTTGAAAACAACATATGCCACTTTGTAGCCCTGAAAAAGAAAGTATCAATGACAGTTTGTAATAAATTATATATGTATATCAATGTTTACTTCACATTGAAGACAAAACTAGCTACACAGCTTTGACACTTACTGAGTCATTCTTGATGGCTACAATGAATGAATGAATGAATGAATGAATGAATGAATGAATGAATGAATGAATAGGGTTTTACACTGTACCAACACATTATAGGTTATTCGATGCCAACAGGAAAGAAGATTCAAGGTTCACTCTACATGTACAAAAACAACAAATTAACATACAGATTTAAAAAAAAAATACACCAACAAATGAATATGCAGAATGAACCAAGAACTTTGATACCTGCAAAACTGCAGAGTTTCAGCAAATTCTATCGTATTACTCAAATTTGTCGCTTCTTACGACATGCATGAGCCACAGTGGTCCTATTCTTGCCATCACTCATATGGCTCCTTGAAACAACACAGGGGTTGATAATTTAACCACAATAGTGAACATGACAAAAAATGATAAAATGAATATGACACCCATTCGGAGGATTCCTACCCCTCTGCAGAGATCGGCAGTGATTCTATTCTTAGTCGGAAACACACAGGCTTACAATGACAGAATAATAAAAAGGGGAAAAAAGATGAAGAAATATGGATTATTGTGTGTCACTTCTAAATGACAAAATTGAAGTTACTAAACAAAAGGACAAATTTATGATGACCCAACATGCTTGTTGGATTTCAGACAAGGGCCAAAAGTGCCAGAGCCTCAATGGACTAGATTAATTATCAGTTATTTTGATATTTTCAATGAATTAAGGCTACATGCAGAAGTTTGTAGACAACCATAGGCCTATGCTAGATATACAACTATTTATATCCAAGTCATAGTATTTATGGTTTGAAAGAATATTTTTTAAAGGTTTCACCTTAAAAGTATATACTTTTGAACTCCAGGGCTTGGGCCGAATAAAACCATAGTAGCTGCCATTTTTGTACATTTCTACCACTGTAGTACCACATAACTAAATACAAGCTTCATGTTCCTCTGGAGGCCATCTTAAATATTTTACAAATAAAAAAAAAATACAAATTTGATAAAAGTTCACCCAAGTATTAGGCAATTGAAATTTGACTACCACTGAATAAGGGACTCCAAACTATATTTTAGAATTTTCAAACTGGATATACATACCATATATCTGCGTATACATGTAAACCAGTGAACTAAAAGTTGTAAAATTCAGAATAGATTTCTCTATAAATAATATATATATAAATGCTTAAACTGTAAATTAAGCTTCCTAAATACCTGTACAATAGGAGCTGAAGGAAAGAAGTTTGATTTGTCTATTGGTGGAAGGCCAGCAGTTGGTTTACTGTGTATATAGACCCTCTGTACAGCTCCGCATTTCGAGAACATCTCTTCAATATGGCTCTAAAAAAAAATAAGCAGATAAAATAAAACTGATCAACCGTCATTACATGTTCAGGTATCGGTAAACACTCTATTTGAAGTGTAAGAAATAAATCTCTGAACTAATATTTAAAGTTATAAAAGCTCTAATAATACATTTATGCCAAATATATTTTTAACAGTAACAAAGTATTAATCAATATATTTATACGGTATCAAATATCATTATATTTTTCAAATATCAAAACAATTATATAACCTGTGTAATACAAAAACTGGCAACAACAGGCTTTTTTTAAAAATTGTACCCAAAACAGTCATATTCGGACAGCTATTTGCAAATCATACATGTCTGCTTATTTTTCATTTTCCATCCAAATATTATTTTAAAATCAATATTTTTTTAAATGATAAAATTGTCTAGAAGGCAGAGGTAATTAATCGGTCATTGAGCATTATTTCATGTCTTGAATGATATTTTATATGCAAACTTTCAGAATACAATGTCATGTACTACATGTATATACTCCTTCCGATATACCTGTTAAAAACAAATTAAATTTAAAACGGTCAAGCTAAAAGATGACCTTTTCTCTAATTATATGTAGGGTCCTCAGTGTCCGAATGGTATAGTTTTGATATGAAGTGAAAAAATAAAAATGACACTAAACATTCAATCAATCAATTTATTGATATAAATTATCCCGATGACCTTTCCTCTCATTATCTTTATTTCATGACAATGATTTGTGTCCAATACTGTCTAAAAGATATTTTTTCAGTTGTAAATACATGTAGCAATATTCTATGAATATTTATATGTTAGGTAAGTATACCCCCAATGACCAGTCTTAAAAGACTGGTTTCAATATCTTTAGTTTGGATGAGATTTAACCATGCCATTCTTGTATATGACAACCAGTAATTTATCGCTTAAGGAAGAGCCCATATCCATGGCTAAAACTTTTTTAGCCCCCAAAATGGAGAAAATGAGAGCCCTAACATGGTTTGAAAGAATTGTAAACATCTTCAACATTTCTGGGGTCTAGTACCTTGTTACAATATGGTGGTATATTAAGGACAAACAGGGTCTTGTCCTTTGGTTTACTAGGGTTCGCATCCCTCACATTGTGGTTCTTCACATACAGGTAATGTATAGCTTTACTTCTCTCCTCTACTTTCATCTGTAACACTGTCAAGAGAAAAACTTAGTTATCATATATATACTTAATAAAGTCGCTGATCTTCTAAGATTTCCAGCTCTTTCAGAAGTTAACATTTTTCTCAATTGAAGTTTATGACTAATATAACAGCTGAGGCAGGCGACAGTCGAGAGACTCGTAAATAGATAGGTTTAATGTTTTCGTATCATATGGAAGAGTTTGTTTGTAATAAACTATCCCTGTTTTAAACTTATGTATTTTATATTGTCTGTAAAACAAAATCATACAACTAAAGACAACTCATAATCAAAGTCTTCCTGATTAAACCAGTACTAAGCATATGCGGAAAAAGCTTCTTGCTGAAGAACACCATATATAGTGGTGGCAGAGGAACAAATCCACGGCCCCTGATGCCTAGTATGATGCTCTACCTCTGGATTATTTGATGCAATTCTAAAAGGAAGGGAGGCTTAGTATAATCAAGAACTTGTATAGAAGGATAGGAAACTTGCATCTCCTGACTAATTTCCGTCACTAAATGTTGATCAAATAGCACACAAAGGATTAACAATTTGTAAATAAATCATTCATAATTCACAGGCAACTGATTTTTTGTACACAGAGCTCCAAGAAAAAAAAAATTTGGGACTAGCCCAGGGCAAGTAGGTTGAAAAAATCTACTTGCCCTGGCTGAAAAATAACTTGCCCTGATCAACCTTTCATATGCCCAGATTTTTATAACCAATACACCTTGCGGTATAATAATGAAATATGTAAACATAGACTTAAATGTATTAATTTTATGTAGGTTTAGCTCCCCTTAACATTATGCATGTCTCAATCACAAGTTTTAGAGTTTGAATAAGACCGGGAGAAGTGAGAGAATTTAGGGAGAACTGACTATGTCTCTGTCAGTATGTCCAACTTATTATGTTGTTTTTAATCTTTGTTCTTTATTGACTCATTTCTGTTCTGTCGATTCAGTGGCAGTGTGGGAGCAGGAGTTTATTTAAAACATTATTTTAAATATCTTTCTCTTGTTTTCTTATTATTGCTGTCATAACATACAAGCCTACAAAGCTATTCAATCTATCCAAGAGAACTTGGCAATATGATAAATAAATGCAGTCTATGATAGCTGTAGTGAATGTACATAGGTCACTTACAACAGCCTTGCTGTTAAGCTACATGTAGCTTTTACATAAACTGTAAGTTGTATGTAAACTTAGATGTTTAAACATAATTTGATCATGCAAAAGAATCTTCAGTTAAAGATATTGAGGTTTGAAGAAAAATTTATTGCAAATTTGTCGTTATTTTAGCTTTTTGTAATCAAAAGTTCTTCAACAATTTTAAACACAATTTTCTGGGAATAGTATTGTTTTAATGGGAATTTCATTCTGCAATATAAGAATTTTGATTTGTGTTCCTGAGATAAATGGAAGTTAAGATAACTGACAAAACAAAATGTTGCCAGATTTTGCATGAATATGCGAGCATTCACAAAATCTCAATCAGTTGCCTTTCCTTCTCTATAGAATTCCTTGGTATAATTTTAACTGTCAGTTTATTTCTAATATCCAAAATACAGATTCCAGATATCATGTTAGAGTGAGGGCACTGATTTTCAAGAGGTCACAGATTTTCAAAGTGTGCGTAAGACAAATAACTATACTTTTAATGGGTCCATGCACTGAATACATCCCGTCTCTATCAACTTTTGACTCAGGTTAAACAAATTATTTAATTTCAACTGTTAAACATCCTTAAACATAAGTGACCTTACTTACAAATACAAGCAGGCTATCATTTCCTGTTCTTTGCACCAGCCATGAATTAATGTATAATATGCATCACCATGGAAATGCAGTACTTAATGAATTTCTCTCTATATGAACCTGTTCTTTGTCAACAGGCCTGGGTATGCATAAAATTAGACAGATGACATTACAAATGGACACATCATACCAGAAAATACTGATACAGAATAACTATATCAGTATTAAATTAAGGAGTAGCAGTGGTGTAGTTGTTAGCATGCTTGCTTAAAGACCCAAAGGTCCCTGGATCCCCAGGTTGGTAGTTTTAAACGCACTCCCACAGTACCAAAGTCAGACAAGCAGGCTTCCCCACAGGCCCTTTAAGCACAGGGGCACCCCAGTACTTCAATGGCAGAAATGGTATGATCCTAGCACATGAAATCTTAAACAATATCTTTCAAAACCTTATATTCCTTTAAATCTTCATTTTTCCAAGGAACTTTATTCTTCTAATTCCTTGATTTTTCTTTGTTTAATGCATAAAATTTAATGACTTTTACTGATTATACCAATTTTACTAATATAAAATGTGTATCTATTTTAATGAGTGCTCTACACATCACTTGAAAATGTTCTGGGGTAGACTCTCGAGTGTGTGCCCTCTTACCCTAGTGTAGTGTTTCACCCAGGATTGAAAAAGGGCAGGGTACCAATTGAAAAAGGCAATTTTTTGGCGCATACAAAATAATAGAAAAAAAGGTCATTACTTAATTGTGTATTGTGTTGAGCACCATTTTCAGCACTAATAACAAGTATGATACATGTATGTTTTGGTAAATGTATGAATTATCTTTAATAAGGCTATTACAATATCATGTATTAATAAAACATGATATCAAGGAACTATAGAAGGATATACTATAGTTCCTTGATGATATTGTAGTATCCTTATTATTAATCAATTATAAAGCAATAAATTCAACAGTATTTGATAGTTCAAGTACCCTTATAAGATGAATATTATATTTACACAATGCTTTAATCTATGTTAAAAATTTGAACCATTTTAAATTGGGATTTTATTTGTTGAAATAAGATGCTGAGAAATCGGGAGTATCCAACTATCCATTAATGTGCAATTCAAATATATGATTCTATCCTATATATGAATAATATTGCCATTAAAATATAGTAAAGGAGTGTTTATAAATGGACAACTTGTCATATTTAAAAGTAAATAAAATTGAGAAGTTTGCATTTTTAATGTTTGATTCTGTAATTTTCATTAGGTGTCAGTGTATTTCCAAATAAATATAAATTTTATAAAAGGAAACATTAATAGTTAAGTCTTAAACATCGATAAACGGGACCGCTATAACCGATGCACCGATTTTTGGGATCCAACTTTTGAAGGCGCCGACTTTTAGACTGGGTTTCTCAAATTTGTTTACATATGGTTGGCAACATCCGGGTATTTTTTTCGTATTTTTTCTTCAATATATGTACAAAATAAACCACTTTAAGTGAGGATTTTATTCTAGCTTGGTTGAAATAACATGATGAGAAAACCCTTTACGATTTCTTTGTTTTGCTTACTTGCATAAAGCCCTTACTATACACTGCGATCTATTTCTAGATTGTCTTGATCCGAGAAATGGTCGTAACAGGCTTTAATTAAGTGTTTCATTCCGACTGATTGCATACATACTACATAGACTTAACGTGGTTGTGAGGTTAATGAATCAATTGAAAGATAATGCCGACACCATTTTAAATCTTGCGAAAAACATTTTCAACACCTCAGTTGCTTATCAAAACAATCGCACATGGTGAGTGTGTGTGTACCGCTGGCTTCCTAGTTTGTTATAATTGGATAGCTTGAAATGAGAACCATTCTTATGGTTCTGCGTCTACGAAAGAATAATATGAAAATGCACTAAAAGCGGGAACCCTGTCTTAATCAAGTGTATAGGCATATCGGAAATTACCTAACAATGAGTGTAGCGTCTACGGTCTGATTAGCCAATAAAGGAACACAGCGGGGAGGTACCGTTTATTCTTCACAGCAGTGTCTATCATTGTTTATTAAAACGGGCACTGCGGGGCAGTAATTATTTAAGTGTGGCGGCATAGAAAGAGGGTGGGACGACCTGCCCCACCATGCTGCTTTAGGGAAAACACTACTAGTGCTTGAATTTCAATTTGTGGAGAACCCTTGCAAAGTACTGTAAAAACATGCATGCAAATCCTCCAGAGGGGATTTAAAACTGTCGATCCGGCATACAGGGAGAGTCATATTTGATCTCACTGAATTTCTGTGTTAATCAAATGTTCAAATGTCAAAAAAAAGTTGGTCAATAGTGTAACATCATTGAAATAGACTTTAACTATCTTGTGCATGCGTTCGTATCTCAGAATTGTTAAGATATAACTTCTTGAATAAAAGTCAATGATCACGCTTGTGTTCTTTGTGCCTTACTTATATGTGAATTTAAACACATTAAGCCTATTACCTGCTTTCAATTCCTACGCCTACATTTCCTTTTATGTTATAAATATATCCCAGCTATAACAATAATACTTTATCCGAAATAATTGCTGTCCGGGTGTTAGGCAATTCCTTGGGAAAACACTATATTCCGTATTTACAAATTGAATCATCATGTTCGGTGATTCAATCGTTTACAAATAAAGAATAAAACAATTATAATACTAAATACAAGGTTATAATCATAGCATACCCGTAAAACCTTGGAAAACTACACTTTCATTCGACATGCTGCTGTAATAATGGTTTGTTCGTTTAAAGTGCACGTGGTTCGCTATCTATGTAAGAATATGTTCAATGTAGTAAAATTTATCTCATTTATTAATCGAGTAAGAGATAATTGGTAAAATAGCCTTGTTTGTTCAATAAAACAAATAATGTTTAATTATATATTCTTTTGGCAATACAGTGGCAGTGAGTATATATAGGCATGATACATTAGAAATGATTGGTTTTAGCCAATTTGAAAAAATTGAAAAATCCTGATATGCTCATTTTAAAGGGACACGCCAATTTTGAAAATCGAAGTCCACTTTAACCTATGAACGTGTATCCATTAAACATTAATTTACGAGTATTACTATCTGAACTTTTATATTTATTAATTATTAATATTTAATTTTTCCATAAAACGAGTGTTATCGAAGCTACATAGGATATTCATGAATATTTTTTTTTATTTGTTATTGACAAACTATGATATATTGATATCACATGTGAAATTATGAACGAATACATTAATGTTTCAGCAATTTATTTAAGATCTATATATTTTTAGGATTATATGAGTTACTTCCCTTTATTTGTAAATGAATAAGAGGTCACGAGTAAGGTGTATAGGGGCAATAAATCACCCACTTATCTCCTATGATTCACTTACCAGCAGGGAGTCCAATAAAAAGAGAATGTAAAGTGTTATATTATGTAACATTATGCAACACATCCTGACACAAACTTTCAACACTGAATATGTGACATGTAATGATTCCCTGGAGACACAACCATTAGCAATTCAATTAATAACCCCAATAAAGCGTTTATACTTTTTCTATAATTTAAGTCTGAATATTTCACACTTATAATAAGTTTTTATTACCATTATTCTATTTATTATTGTGATTTGTTACAGTTGTTTTAATTTTAGCTATGATTGTTTTAACTTGGATATTGCATGGATGTAATAAAGATTTTAAAAACGTTATTTTAAAGCAGAAAGGGATAGAAATAAAAGAAAAAAATGACAATATAAACTATGTCTCTGCAGTAATTAAAAACAATTTCCAGAGACAACTTTCATAATCTCGTCCTAGTTTAATATCATTGATAATTTCATAGAAATATGAAGTAAATCAGACGGACCCGGGTTGTTAGCTCAGTCGGTAACGCATCTGACAATCAATTCAGGGGTTGTGAGTTCAAATTCCCACCCGGCCACACTGTCTCCATGTTGGTTGATAAGACATTGTGTCTCTTTAATTGTCATTCGTCTCTCACTACTAATTCAAGTGAGAAAGTTGTCAGTTACTTGCGGAGATGGGTGTCCTCGAGTACTGGTCAACCTTCCAGGGTGATTAGGTTAACTGATTTTCTGTTAGCCCTCGATGGCATAAAATTGACGGTAAATATTCAATCAATCAATCAATCAATCAATCAATCAATCAATCAATCAATCAATCAATCAATCAATCAATCAATCAATCAATCAATCACAATCAATCACAATCAATCAATCAATCAATCAAGAGAATCATTCGGTCCTAGAGCAGTATATTTGATCAGAAGTAGTATACTGAAATAAGTTTACTTTTGTTACAATAAGCTTCATTACCCGTCTTAAAACCTTAGCCCCCACCCCCTTATATAATTACAAATGGTAACGAGATGAATGGCTTTTATTAAGCTTCGTTTCATACGCTATTTTGATATTCTGTTGAAGGAAGTGTCCTCGAACAAAACTTGATCCACATATTCTACCCAGGAAAATTTCGAGTGTGTAAAAACTTGTTTCATAATCAATGTAAAATAAATAAAACAAACAAACTAAAACATTAAAATGGTTAACACTACATGTATGTGTAAAGTATAAAAAAGACTTTCTATGGTATTTAAATGAAATAATGTCACAGATTGTATGGTATTTTCTTAAAAATAGAGGAAGTTTATCTGGACTTTTCAAAATGTTAAATAGAAACTATTTTGGTGTTCATTTGAAATTGTTTATAACATCAGAAAATGATTACTGTTAATTGCGAGTTTAAAACTTGTCAAATACATACTGGCATATACTACCATAAACGTATACAACTAGATGTATTCGAAAAGAGAAAAAAAATATTTCTCGGTTGAACAAAATTGTATTTCACTTAAACTTACTCTTACCCTCTATTTTATTAGTAAGAAAATGATGACAAAAAACAATCTCGAAAACTGGCCATGTTTGTGGTTTAAATTGTTCCATTTATCCATATTTATAAAAGCTCAATAAAAATAAAAACAAAGGGTTCCTTAAGGGCATAAAACTTCAATTTAAGATATAAAATTTATAAACAACACGAAACTCTGGAACCTATCCAACATCCATTCGAATTGTAGCTCGGCATTTTACATACGAAAGCGAAACAATACGGAAATTACCGAGCTATAATTCAGGAAAATGTGTGTCATTGGTATTAATAAGCTCCCGCACCTATGTCTAGTACTACCACACATTGGTACAAGGATACTCAATATACAGAAATATTGAACAATACAAGGTAAAACGCGGTAAAACGCGGTAAAACACGGTGAAATACCTGTTTTCCCACACTACTCTCAAAATAGAACTTACCAGAATACATTCTATAAATAGTTTCAGTTTAATTAACATAAAATATTTTTAAACAGAAAATAGTTTGACGACAGATATTAAAAATTATACAGTATGTTGATGTTTGTTATAACGTTACTTCACATGTCACCTGACACGAGCGTGAGTACCTTTGTTATTTGTTATCGGTCTAGTTGTTATTTAATCATTTGTACAGTGTTAATTGATGTGTGTATTACGTACTCCATTTTGTTACTGTTTTATGCAGTGATTTATATAGATATACAGTTATATCTATGTCTCTGGTTATATGCACGATACTGTATGACGTATATATATATATATATATGTCTTACTTCGATTGTGAAACAAGTTCGTTTTACTAATTATATATGGATAAAGTGTCTTGCTCAAGGACACCACACATAGCCGTAGAGGAGGATTGAACCCTCGGCCCTCGGATCCTGTGTCCATGGTCTACCACTGGACCACGTATGTAAACGTTTGCATAAAAATGCCATACTTAAAGAAGAAATTTCATCCATTGAAAAGTATTGGTGCTTCTTATTAAATGAGTCTGTCCCGGTTAGCTCAGTCGGTAGCGCATTAACCAGGACTACCAATCCAGAGGTCGTGAGTTCTAATCCGTCGCTCGGTAACTGTCTCCGTGATGATTAATGTATACGTCGTGTCTCATTGTCATTCGTCTCTCACCGCTGATTTAAGTGAGGACGTTATCAGTTACTTGCCGAGATGGGCATGCTCGAGCTAAAGAGTGGTTAGATAAGTGATCGTCTTCTAAACCTCGATGGAATAAATACGACGAAAACTATAAACAAACTTCTTATTAACTATTTGCAGAAGAGAAAATAAATTTAAAAATGTTTTTGTTACGAGTATTTACTAAAATGAATTCATAGTGTCCTATATTCTTACATAGTTACTTGTGTACATTTATGTGAAGGTACACAGCGTGTGGAAGTAAAGACATTTAACGGAACAAAACGGTATTGTTCGAATGCAAAGGAAGTTCGATCACAAAGATAAAGGCCCAGGCATTTCAAACATGTGCACAGAGCATAATGGACATTATCTGAAACAGAATGTTCGCATTGATTATTAAATGACCGAGTCAAAGATATAACGAGTTCGGAGGGGGGGGGGGGGGGGGGGGGGGGGGGGGGGGCCTATTATTTCTAAAAATCACATATTTTGTCGAGTCGCCACGCTATTTCTTCCTTTTTTGTGGATCTTGTAACGTGAAGTGATATATTATACATATTATGTATATGATATGTGTTTAATATTGAAATAACCAGATTAAATACTGTAACATATCGCAAGATAAATGATAAAATCAGATATCCTTACGGGGGCGGATCCACGATTTCAATTTAGACGAGCGCATTTAAGGGGGTGGAGTGCAACACAAAATCTGAACTGGCGTCGATTATTTTAAAGAGTAATTCTGCCATTGCCATATATTGCAAGTAAACATATGGACACTTGAATCAGAGAGCAAGTAAGCATTTACATTGACTAAGAACGAATGTCAGGTTTGAGTTAGAAGTATTTCTTGTGTTTTTCTGATATCAAAAGTTGTCTGTGGAACGAACCTAGCTCTTCCAAATAGCAGCACGTTGATTGGTCAGTTGCTACAGAGGCAATTTGAATGATGTCATAGTTTAGTAAAGATTCAATTGCAATGGATTGTGGGACATGTATGGAATATTTTCCCGTTTTTTTTCCATTGTTGATTAATAGACCTGATTTGGGTGATATCAGATTTTATATAATATAAACTATATCAAAATACTACTTTCTATAATAATTATGTTTGAAAAAAGTTCTGACTGTAATTTTAGCCTTGTCATCATGCAATCATTGATATGAAATCAATATCCATCGGATATCTTTACTGAATCAAGTAATTATATAAGTTAATTAATAAAAAACATAATAGTTTGCGACCAGTGCCTATGGTTAGATATGTTACTTTGTCCACCCCATGAAAGTAAGAAACATCCCAGTTTTTTTCCCACTTATATCTTCATTAAACAATCAAATGAAAATATTAGATCGGTTTATTGATGAATAAAAGTAGAACATTTTCATTTTGGAATACACTTTTTCTATGAAATGCCCCTTTAAGACAATTGTGACACAATATTTTGAGATAAATATCAATTCAATGGTATTGAGTTTAAAATAAAAGCTTAAATTTAAGAAGCTGGTTTTTTGAAATAATTTTTCACCAGGGGCGTATGTGTAAGTCACTTTCAACTGAAACCAAGGGATATCTTTACTTGTTCGATGATTCAAGCGTTTACGTGCGTACTGGCGTAATCCATAATGGCACCTGGTTTTTATCATTTCTCTTGTAATTTGTTACAGTATATACACGATGAGTTTGGTGTTGAAAACAAACGTGTATACATCACTACTTCTCATTAGAATCAACAAAAGGAATTCCTATTCATGTCGACTATTTATGGGATGGATTGCTTCTTTCAATAAGTCTTTCCTATAAATATATAGCATGCAACCCTGTGTATATTTCAATGTAAGATCAATCTAATCTAACGTTGATATATATCTTGGCACCATACCAAGTAGACTATGTCAACGCTAGTAACGCGGTCTAATAATTTACATTTAAATCGTACTAGCCTAGCCATATGCATAACTGTATATAATCAAGTTTTAAGTATCAATAGTTCGGGCTAGGAGCTGAATAAAAACAGGTATAATGCGTAAACACATTGTCAGAACGTTCTTCGATTTTATTATAGTGATACAAAAACTCGGTTTTGTCAAGCTCCGACACGCCCGTAATTGAAAAAAAGAAAAAAGACAGAGTTTGAATACATTCGACATGTTTGTATCTAAATGCTTTATTCGTCTTCTTTACCTATTTCCATCTGTATACTTGTATCTAAATATAAAATTAAGGGAGCCACGATTGCCTCTTGAAATTATCTACAAAAACAGGCATAATCGATTGTCGTCCCTGCAAATAATCGATTGTTGGCGATAATTTTGATACTGTAAAACATAGGAAATCTTTATAAGAATAAAGATATAAGAAATCCAGGTTCAAAGTTCAATACACATTGAATGGACTCTATGCAAAAAATCACGATCATTTGTACCGCGAAATATTATGAAGGTATCGCCTACAAGTCCTACATGTATAGTTTACATACATGTCAATACCCAAAATATTAAGAAACCATTCCAAATTTGAAAAAGCGCCGGTTTCTCTTTTGAAATTAAGTTAAGTTGAGTGGCCGTTCTTAGTCTGTAGAACGGAGCCAATTCTCCCGAATTGCTCCTCGCCTTAATGTTTGCTGATGACATATTTAGTGCGAGTGACACATCAGGTAATCTTCAAAACATGACACATTTAATTGACTACTTTTACGACTAAAAATTAATGAAGAAAAACAAAAGTTGTATTTAGAAATGGTTTGATTTAAAAATCCAATATACCTATTAAAACAAAGTACCGTTTTATAAATACATAGGGACTTATATTTATTCCAAAACTAAATTGGTCGATGAAAAAATGCAATAAAGCTTCGTCAGCTAAGTTAGATATCAACGGAACTTTTTTTCCAACTTGCTGATATTTTAAAACTTTTTGATGGCATGGTTAAACCGATTTTGTGTTATGCATCTTAAATTTGGGGATATGCGTGACTACTCAGAAAAGATGTTCATATTTGATTCTGCTAACAATATGTAGGACTTATGTCAAATACAACTGGTATCTTTGCTTTTTTACATTACATATACTGCTTTCCTGTATCAAAATTTCTGTTAAACTTAATCAGAATACCGCTTAACAGGTATCCTAAAAATAGTTACAAAATGCTAAAACAATTGGATAATGTATAAAGAATCAATTGGGCGACCAAAGTTAAAAATATGTTATTTACTAATGGATTTTGTTTATGCATAGTTAGCTTAAGATGTTGGTACTGTTAAATTGTTTTTATTTTCTCAACGTTTGAAAGATAGTTATATACAACAATTAAATAACAATTTGCATCATTCATCAAAGAATCATAATTATATTTATTTTAAATCACTTTTAGATGTCGACACTTATCTTGTTTTTTTTTAAATGTATAAACACATTTAAGCTAATAGTCATTCCCCCATGGTAGAGACTGGTAGACATATCTACATTTACAGGAATCTAAAAGATCATAAAAAAGGAGACAGTTTCATTTACTGAGGACGAATTCCATTTCTTTTATCAATGTTATGCATACGATACTTTCAATGAAATTTGAATTGATATATTATATAAGTTAACAAAAATTCAATACCATTTCAGTGTCTTTCGAAAGATTGAAACTGTCGTATAATCGACTCAACAACTCTTTGTATATCATAAGTAAATTTTATTCACATAATTATAAAGTTCTCATAAGTTCGAAGTCACAAGCTAACATTTTTTAACTCGCTACTACTCGTTTAAAATAACCCTAGTCTAACTGACACGTTACTCTGTCTGTTTCTAAAAACCAACTGACTGACTTCTCTGTGCTAAAACCAGTCTCTGATTGAATAACTAACTATTCAATGATTGGTCAATTCATTTCGACTTTGTTATTGGTCAGTATTTTAATTACAGATCTTAAAATCCAGCTTACAACATTAACTTGTCAACAATACATCAAGATAACCCTAGGCTATCATTAATTTCAGTAATCTGTCATCCTATCTATTAAACTGTCATAGATTCAAGATTCAAGATTTCTTTACTTATACATATAATGTTTCTCAATACATACATATATCAATATATTTATTTATGGCATATGAAGTATCTACAATTCTAACATTGCATAATGTTACAAAACACAATAATTTCTAAATTTTCTTTATTGCTAAAGTTTTATGTAAAGCTTTTGAAATAAGGCCGTTATTATGAGAAAATATACAATGTAAAACTATTTTTGTTCGACCTTTCAAGAATTTTGTTGATTATGTGTTACATGTATTTCATTTTGAATTAAGTTGTATTATGGGCCAATGACCTAAATTATGAAAAGTTATAAAGACTTGAACTAAATGTGAACTTTTACAAAACGCGTGTACTCGTGGACAAACTTTACAAATATGTTCATTCCTAGGGATATTACTGTAACTTCCTCTTTCCACTTTTTCTAATTAAGGAGCTAGAAATAAGTTTCTATTGGTCAATTGGTGTGACGTAATGTCTAAATTTAATGTCATTTTATTTTACCATGACAAATCGCTATACATCTTCGGTCAGGTCGGAGAATAGCCCGGTATTTACCGAGTGACACGAGTCACGACGCGCGATAAAACTGGCGGTGATAGCCCGGTATTTACCGAGAGACACGAGTCACGACGCGCGATAAAACTGATGCGATAAAACTGGTGGTGATACTACACTAGGTTGATATAAAACTATGTCATGGGTAATAACAATGCTCCACCGTAAATTATGTGAGGGTCTGTTAGGGTTTTTTGCATATGGGCTCATTTTTTTGTTGCATATGCCATATAGGCGAAATATTTTTTGGCATATACCATATCAGGTTATTGATTTTTTCCATATGCTATTCGAAAATTGAATTAAAATTCTAATACTTTTTTATATTTTGAGTCTTTTGATCTATTTTGATCTATTTTGAAGCCTCTTTAAGAGTCTTACACGATCTTAGAATCACCACACATTACCTTTGATGACCTTTTATGCAGTTTGACCATTTTCCTACTCAAAATTAGAGACATACATACAATAAGACACTCGCAGTCTTAAACTTTATTTTCTACGCATGTTATATAACCGACTTTTATATCATGTTTTGCCATCTGCGCATTAAGACACTGTAACAATGCATTAATATTGTTTCCGATATATGCAAAGTAATAAACCCGGATGATAATAAGATTAAACGAGCACACTGAATATCGATTGAATGATATTCTTTTGTAAACTCGCTGTGGTCTGACCTCGCATTTATCATTATAGCTTTGATAAAAGGTAGATGGATCAATTTGGCAATAAATTCTTTCTAAAAACACCGAGTAACATCCGCATAACATACCGTGCGTCTGCATAAGCTACAATCGTGAAACATCATGTATTTCCGTATCCTCCGTATAATGCGTAGCATAAAGGCCGAGGTAGCTAGCATGCGATACCGAAAGTAGGCATTTGTAATCGTACTTTTCCAACTATTACAAGTGGCATATGCTAAAGGAAAAGTGTGTCAATGTGTTCATTCAGTATAACACTTATTTGAACATAAAATGTTGACTTTGATGATATTTGTACTTTATCTAAACCTGGAACAACATGTAAGTATCTTATTTCCGTTTCTGTAGTACACTTAAGTACTGTGATGGTTGCACTTGTATTGGATAATGCGTCATAATAACTCTCAATTTTGTGTTCTTAAAAATAGATTGGTAATCGGAAATTACCTGAAATAAAACTGAAACTGGTTGTAATTTTTACGAGCCGACGCGGAGTTCGGTGCAGGGGACAGGCCCCAATCAAACACGTATTGGGAGGAGTACAGCGTATGGTTAACTCACCATGCATTTCATTATCATGCAATATTAACGAAGTTCAAGGAGGGAGGCAGACGCCTCTTACAACGAAATAATAATAAGTAGGGGCACAGATTATCGTTGGTACACAGTGCATTACATTATAAAGCAAGCTCAAGAAAGGGGGGGCGGGCGACACCTCCCTTCTCCAACACAACTATTGAGTGTGTGTGTGTGTGTGGGGGGGGGGGGGGGTGCAGAGTATGGGTTGCTTATTATGTATTACAGTATCATGCATTATATTAAGGAAGAAATCATAACAAACAATTTTATGCATTGATATTCAGATACTTGATACATGTACATACTTCAAATATTCCTGATTGATGTGTGGCCAAAATCTTTACCCCCTTAAAGTAATTTATATTTGATCGATAATAATGATACACTAAGTCATTGTTATTGCATTCAACACCGGTATTTGATAAGTCTTTTGAATAAATATAATGTGTTAAAACACACTCCAATATCATTAAGGGATAAGTATGACACATTTAAGAGTATCTCTTATGAACAATGATATAATATGGTCGGATAGTATATCCAATATCAAAACATATTGTACGATTTAATCAAATAATTGGCATGAATTGCCAGACATAACACTTGTCTGTGATCGCTTAAGATATTAAAGTTTATATGTGTCGCTTCGCTATTTTAGCGGTTAATGTAAATAAACATGTAGCGTTCAAAGATAATGTATAGTTTTTATAAAAATATAAATGCAACGATTAAACTGGTGGTGGTGGTGGTTGGAGATTGGGTTAATGGGTGTTGCATATTTCATTTTCTTGTGTACCGGACAAGGATTTCCGCTTATTTTTACTGGGTACGAACTTTTCATCCTACATCCCCTCTACGCGTTCGTCCTACCCTGCTGTGACGTTGGAACAATTTTTGACGCTACATATTAAAACACATGCCGTAATATATCTAATTTGAGTCTTAAAAGCCACCGAGGTGGAATTTAATAACAAATATCAAATAAAATAGATTTTCAATGTGTTTTGGTATGCAAGAAAGATACTCTTTCTTGTTTTTTTTTTCGGTTCAGACTGAAAAGTCCGTCCCTTGGGATAACTGTTTTCGCGGGAACTCGGCGAACCTCTTTCCCACAAAAACCTCGTTTCCCACAAAAACAGTTATCCCTTGAGACGAATCTATCCAAACCTTCATCCCATGTAAAATAGGCCTACTTATAATACCACATGTTAGCCCGTGTGGTTCTGACTAAGAATAGAATCACCGTCGATCTCTGCAGATTGGTAGGAAAATTCTCCGAATGGGTGTCATGTTCATTTTATCATTTTTTGTCATGTTCACTACTGTGGTTAAATTATTAAGCCCTGTGTGGTTCCAGGGAGCCATGAGTGATGGCAAGAATAGGATCACTGTGGCTTATGCATGTCGAAAGAAGCGACAAATTGAGTAATATTTCAGAATTTGCTGAAAAATTGCAGTTCTGCAGGTATCAAGGTTCTAGGTTCATTCTGCATATTCATTTGTTTTTGTTTTGTTTTTAATCTGTATGCTAATTTATTGTTTTTGTACATGTAGAGTGAACCTGGAATCTTCGTTCCTGTTGACGTCGAATAACCTACAATGTGTTGGTACGCCGTAAAACCCTATTCATTCATTCATAATCACATATGAACAGATTCAATAAAATCGAGTCTGTTATGTTCTTCTTTTGGTCGTGTTCTGTGCAATAGATCCTTTTTATAAGATGTATACCATGTACCAGTATATTAGATATACTAGTGTTAATAAAAATGAAAATGTGTCTTCTGTGTTATAAAACTTTAGAACCGGTGACGATAAGGAAGAAAACAACAGCACTTCACCTTCGGATCGCACAAAAAGGTTCCTAAAATAACTTTATACATAGAATTTCAATACAATAATTTATCCTTAAACATCTCGAACTTTCAGATGATGCACCTTTATTAGCCTATATTTCTATAAAAAATCACGTTCAAATAAAGCATAACTTAAATATGTTTCATGGCAACTAATGTACATTACAATATACCAGTACATTTTTTTCAGATCGTTGAGTGCACATTACTGCCAACATGCACTGCTGACAACGGTTTGTTTCTGTTTCTATCCGAAAACGGCTCTCGGAGCTGTATTCCCTGTTCTGTTTGTCCTGCTGGCTACCAAACCCAAAGAAAATGCACACAAACTAGTGATACAGTATGTGAAAAATGTCCTTCCGGGTCATATAGAGATAGTACCAGAAGCAAATGCAAACCATGCTCTAAATGCAAGAAAGGAGAATATATTAGACAGATATGCAACACAACGACCAATGGAATATGTAAAGCATGTCCAAAAGGAACATTTTCAATGTTTTCTAACACTCTGCGATGTAAGCCATGCAGATATTGTAAGCTACACGAGGAAACCGTCAATAACTGCAGCGCGAAGAGAGACCAACAGTGCGGGGAATGCTATAGAGGTTTGGCATTTTTATATTAAACATCGTGAAATGACAATTATCTATTATATAGATATGAGCTTCAGTAAAACTCAACTTTCTATCCTGACCAAATACTTAAGTGACGTCAATTATTCTTTAAAAAATGGTGTTGATTTTGAGCCGTTGACGTCTTTATTTCTTTATATTTAAAGTGTAAACAATTCCTTATCGATTGAATATATCTCTTTTTTCGTAGGGTGGCGTTCACATATTCAAAATTAGTCGAGCAATAATGAAAGAAGAATTCTATTTCTGACCAGACTCTAGGTTGTTCTCTTGCTTTTTTTTTTAACACGACCAGTCGTGTCAGTCCTGTGATTCTCATTGGAGACAGTAACATGATTCCCATCAGCGATAGTTACGGACTTTCCAACTGGGAGTTATTCAATAAAACAGTTAGAAGTTCAGGGGAGCGTTGGTATTTTGAATAGCCCTTTCGGCTCCCTCTTGCGATTACTGACTATTCCATGTAACTATGCTTATTTTATTCTATGAATTATTGATAGGAGAAAAATAAGTATACGTATGCTTTATTGGTCGATATTATTTTACACGATGGCAAAATCCACGTGACCTAATGCTATGCGGTGGTGTAAAAAAATCGAAGTAAAAAAGCCCGCTTCAGGTAACAATTATGCAGATAACTTTCTTACTTATTCATGAAAATTCACCAAACAAAGACGAACGCCGTCTGTGTGTGGAGATGAAAAATCGGTACTATCAGTTGGCTATACAAAGCTCTTATTTTTTTGCAAAATGTACAAAGGGGTATTGTGCTCAGTTGAAAATATAATGTAATGGAGCGGTGCTTTTTCTCCGATGTATTTTACAATACTCCATAGCATTAGGTCACGTGGGTTCACCATCATTATATTACATATTTAAAGATTCTTAATTTTCAACTTCAGACTACTTTAGAGATGGTTCCACGGGGAGTTGTCTCCCCTGCTCCTACTGTGACACAACAAAGCCGTATCTAATGGTCGAAGAATGCTTCAGAAAGGTCGGACATTCGAAGTATATATGTCTGCCAATGGGATATACAGGGAACCAAACAGGTGCCTATATGGTTTGCATATATTTCAATGAAATCTGTTGTTGTGTATTTAGCAATCCGAAGCATCTTATAAAGGTCTTTTTTTTACTTTTGTCAATTGAAAGACCATTTAAGCTCCCTCGGCAAATGTCTTTGCTACGTGTTTACTATGTCGCATTGATAATAATATATCATCTACGAATGTTCGAAAGACTTAGAAATCATTTTAGTTTGCAATAGTTTGTGAAACGGACCCAGCTCTCCCGATTGGGTCGGTTGAATAGCAATTCTGGGAAACCCACATTTGAGCTCGTTGATTGGTCAATTGCTTCAACTTTAAGTTTGAATGACGTCACAGTTTAGTAAGCGTTCCATTGCTATGAACTGTGGGACAGGTATATAATTGTTTGCTTTTTCATGGGGGTTTATATGCCTGTTTCGGGAGATACACTAGGTTTGAAAGGTTTTACTTCAAAGTAGGCAGATTGAAGTTAGGTTGATATTTGTGTTGTGTCCCGATTTAAAACGTGACCTACTTCACAGCCTCCAATATAAAAAAAACAGTTACACACTTAAATATTGAAACAATTACACCCTTAAATAGAGAAAACAATTAAATAATTAAATTTTGAAAACAATTACACAATTAGTTACTGAAAACAATTACACACTTAAATGGAGAAAACAATTACACTCTTAAATGGAGAAAACACTTACACACTTAGATAGAGAACACAATTACACACTTAAATGGAGAAAACAATTACAAACTTAAATATTGAAAGACGTAAACTTAATATCAAACTAATTTCTCTCGAAATAAATAACGCTTGCACTTACGTATTTTATTTTTGTTCCTATTACATGCGACTCATTTTATAATGGATGAACACAGCTATTATCAAGCATGCACATGTACTTGTATTTATTTCATAGCAACATCGACTGCACATGTTTAATATACTGTGTATATATATATGAGTTTAAATATGTTCGCTACTCTGTGTAGAAATACTAAGCAAATAATAATTAATTAATGTGTACAACATTTGTCTTTTTTCAGATGCCACTTTACAGAAAAGTTACGATTATCCTGATGCATTTATAAACGATTCATACTCGTTGACAATCATCATTTTATCTGTCTGTGTAACGTGCGCCTTCATCTTGTTCTGCTGTTTTATTGTTGTCCAGTTGCCAAAGGTTCAAAAATACATCCGTTGGTGTAGAGACAAAGAGCTTTATAGAACACACAACGGTAAGCATAAACACGAAATCGACTTCTGTTTAAAACCGAGTCATGTTTCTGTGAATAATGTATCTACCAAAACGGTAACATATACAAGAAATGTGCCAACAGCACATAATGGTGAATTTGCAAATGATGAAACAAAAATAGATATGCCCCAAGACGTAGAACATGCAGAGACAGAAGGAAGTCGTTTAGAGATCCCGCAGGATACGTATGCGTTTGAGGCTATTGCCAAGGACAGCATATCAACACACGTATCTATTGCAGATTCTGGAATCTACGTCGAAAACGATATAACTTTGATAGATGCCATTGGGGAAGGTAAAACTGTTTTTCAAACAGAAAATAAAACGAACAAAGCGAGATCTAAGAAAAGAAAGAACAAGACAGACACCATGGGGACAACAGGAACACTGTTCAGTAACCCAAAATATTTTCCTATTCATGCTATGACAACTATATAAATACATACGTGCACAATGACTCATCAGCGGAAATTGAGAACGTGGAATCTGCCTTTATGACCGATGTACACCTAAATGTTATTGCTTTTTATCCCTAAAATACTTTATGATAATATCATCTACATCGTTTGTCTTTTCGCAAACATACCATTACATCGTTAAAATCTAAACCAGCATTGGGAAGTGACAACCTAGATTGCGAAAATTGATATCTTATATTTTGAGGAGTGACAACTTGGATTTTGAGGTGTGACAACATAGATTTCGAGGAATGACAACTTGCTATTTCAAGAAGTGACAACTTGCTAGTTTCAAGAAGTGACAACTTGGATTTCGAGTAGTGACAATCTGGATTAAGAGAAGTGGCAACTTACACTCAGGGAGAAATGAAAAGTCAACACAGGAAGTGATATGAAAACTCAACACAGGAAGCGATGTGAAAACGAAACACAGGGTTTAGAGGGAACTTATTTGGAAATGAAAAAGTGACACTAATGCAGGAGGTACCGACTTATTCAGTAACAGCTCAAGTACATAACCAATAAAATCAACAGACAATAATAACCGTAAGATATGGATATATGTGCTCGTGTTAAATATATGTCTTCCTGTATTGCATTTTCATATCCCTTCAGTGGAGATTGCGAGAATTGTTTGGTACTGGATATGTATACTTACAACTCATTTTCTTCAATTAAAGATATAACACTATTGGTGTCATTTAAAAATGCGATGCAACATAGATTCGGTATAACAGAATAAACGAGAAGTCTCATTTATATTAATTTTCCTTTTTGTTAGAAGGTATCATTATTTCATAATAATAACAATCATGTGTAAATAGGGTATTTATTATGTAGACTGGAAATCAAATCAACCAAGTGTGTATAGATATTTTGTAGGGACTGTTATTCAATATATACAATGATAAAATCATTTGCAAACTGTTATTTCTAACTTTACAGATGGGCTAGAGGCGTACAGTCTAAAACTGTAACACTATTGTTTCTAAATTACGATATTGATGATGATAGATGTGTTCATTAATAGATTCAATACACCACTTAAATTCATTTAAGTGTTAACGGATTTACTGAAACGGATCAGTTTACTATACAACGGCTCCAATGTATTTTTCTTATCAACCTTCTTCATGACATTGATACATTTGATGAACTTAACGATCATTCGGAACACTTCGCCCAATTCTCCGAATCAAACTTACTGCGTAAGCACAATTAGTGCGAGCTGTGCCCGAGGAGTTCCGAATGCTCAAAGATAAGTATTATAATGTGTATATTCATTACATTGTTTTGGGTAATAATACTGTTTATCATATAATGTTGCTTAATATTTAGATTATCAAAAACATACTAGATTTAGAACTATAAAGAATTGTTTTCATAATTCATAATGTAAACCTGATATAAAATGGGTATCAATCGAGTGGCGACAAAGCGTAGCTTTTGATTCTGTTATTTATATTCATATATAGTTCTTTTGAAATGTTTTATAAACAAAATGCATAAAAACGTTACAAACTGAATGTAAGCATATTTTACATAACAGATATATAGCCATAAGTCTTACATGCACGTTTGCGTAACATGTGTAGCGACTTAAATAACGACTTATTTCTAAATCATTTACGAAATTCCTCTCTGTGTGATTGTGGAATTGAGACTGAAAATGCAACTCACTATTTCTTTAAATGCAGTAGATTCACAACTCAAAGAGTCCAACTTTTTCAATCTATAAGGAACTTTCACCCGCTTAATATAAACATTATCTTGTATGGAAACACCGAATTAAAGCAAGAACATAATGAACATTTAATTAGATGCGTTCATAAATTTATTAAAGAGAGTGGACGCTTTCGACCACATATACCGTCTAATGATTAATGTTTAATTACAGAGCAATGATGTTTGGTTGACATGTACATGTATATATCTTCTCTTCTATCTTTCCACTATTATCTTTTCAAATTACCTTTTATCCTCTGCTTGATCAATGTACTAAGCATTTGGCACTTTGCTTATTCTTCCCATTGTTTACATGTATATTGTATACTATTCAGAGAATATGTTTGTTTTCGCTTAAGCATTGTATTTGTTTATAAAAGTATAACTTTCTAACAACATTTTAGCCATGCATTAATTTTATGTAACATTGTATTTAGAGAAGGGTCGTAACTAACGTTGTAAGAACTTGTGACCCGACCCAGTTGTATATTTATGGCAATAAAATATGTTTAAACTAGTAATTAACAGACGACAAACAGTCTGATAACATCAACGTTACGTAAGAAACGAGGAAGCGGTATTCGTCCTTTACATTAGATGAAATAAAAGTTCATTACAAGAAGTGTTTATTACATGTGGTTGAGTCGATTAGCCCGAAGCATATTCGGAGACGGTATAAATATAATACCGATTCTGTATACAGGGGAGAGATATAAAGCAAAGAGGGGAGAGATATAAGAAATAACAATAAAAGAGTTGTGTTATTTTTTAAGATGTGATCATATTTACATTAATCATACAAAATGCATTGTAACGTTGATATTCATAATACCGCTACAGGACAATTATAGTAGACATGTTACACGGATATTGGATCAGGACATGTTTACATTATAATCAATACTCGAAATATGTGTATAAAAGATTCATAAATTGGACACTACTTATATCATAAATTTAATATTATAATGCAAAGTGGATACAACTAACATCATTACTGTCATTCAATTGTGAAGTGAGAACTATTATCGTCACTGTGATTTTGTAATAAACTTTGTGTATTAACTATTCTTAGTGAATAAAAATATGCAGAAACAATCAGTATTAAGTTTGGTTTCATAACAATGAACATTCATTTTGGAATTATATAGATTTAAAAATGCTAAACTGTATTGGAACATGTTGAAACAAACTTCAAATGTAAAATCTTCAAATATATCATTGTCTGACTTTGAACAATATTTTAAATGTATGAATCATCCGGAAGATCACTTTTTTAATCCGTATGAGGATGTTTTGTATTTCAATGAACGTTTTGTGAAAGGTGATATTGTTTTATTTTCTGAAAACCCTGAAGGACTGCAAAAAGGATTTGATATTATTTCAGAGTATTGTAATAAATTGAGGTTAAAAGTCAATATTAACAAAGCAAAAGTAATTATATTTAGAAAAGCAGGGTTGCTACTTAGAAATTTACGTTTTGTTTACAAAGGAGAGCAAGTAGAAATTATCAAGTCCTTATCCTATATTGGTGTAGTTTTCACTCAAGGAGGATCTTTCAGTGAAGCTCAAATGAATCCAGCTAAAAAAGCTCAAAAAGCAATTTTTAAACTGAATAAACATCTCATAACTTTTTCCGATATTTCTATTAGTCATAGATAAGAACTTTTTGATAAACTTATATTACCTATTCTGAATTATTCATGCGAAGTCTGGGGATTTCATAGTTCAAATAATATTGAACGAGTACATACAATGTATTTTAAAGATAAAAAGTACAACACAAAATGATTTTGTTTATGGTATATTAGGAAGAATGAGTCTTATTAATACAAGATATTACAGAATTATAAAATATTGGTTGAAAATTTGCATAGCTGTGAAAATAAATATTGTAAAACTATATATAACATGTTGAAACATGATGCTGAAACTTACCCAAATAAAATTTCCTGGTTAACATTAGTACGTGACCTCTTGTCATCTTTGGGATTTTATAATGTCTGGCTTGCACAAGGTGTTGGTAATATAAACATGTTCTTAAGTATATTTAGTCAAAGAATTAAAGATACTAGTCTACAGTCCTGACATGAACGCTTGGACAATTCCACAAGGGCAAGATTTTTTAGAGAAATTATTATTTTTAAATATCAGTTCTTTCTGAAGTGTATAACTATACTCAAATTTAGGATAGCAATTACTAGATTAATCGTTTCATCGCACCACCTTAAAATAGAATCTGGTAGATGGCATAGACCGAGAAGTATCCCATTTGAAGATAGAAAATGCAACTCTTGTCAAACAATTGAAGACGAATATCATTTCATTATGGAGTGTTCATTATATGCAGAATTACGTAGAACATTTATTAATAAATACTTTTGGTATAGACCAAGTATGTATAAACTAGTACAACTTTTCGGTAGTAAAGATGAAAATGTGGTTAGAAATTTAAGCATGTATATTTTTAAATCTTTTGAAAAGAGGAACATAATTGAAAATACATAACACTATTGTATTTACCGTGTCTCTGGCTTAAACTGTAATTGATATATATGTAAAATATATATACGTATGATTGTGTACATGTATATGCATATGGTACGTGTAAGTAAGTACTTGTGTTATGACATGTGTTACTAAATTATATGCATAAATGTTAAGCATGTTCATTTTAAATCACATGAAATAAATTTATATTTTTCAATGATCTGACTAAAAAAAAAAGAAAAAAATAGTCTACTTGTAAACATATTGATTGTGGCTTTAAAAATAATAATTTGTATATTCTAATAATTATAAAGTATACTTACTTGTGTATTAACATCATACATGTACTTTCTCCGTAACAAAAATACATGACAGTATTTCTCTATTTTCTGTGTTTGATTTTCCACAAATTTTTGATGTATGGATTTGATTAAATATAACCTCATTAAATAAAACCAATTGATTACCATGTATCTGGTATATATGTTTTATATATGTATGTATGTTGTATCTGGTATATATGTTTTATGTATGTATGTATGTATGTGTGTGTGTGTGTGTGTGTGTGTGTGTGTGTGTGTGTGTGCACATTGCGTTATGCATACGTGATATTTTCTCTTTTTTCTTTACATTTGTATTTTTGTAATATAAATACAGTATGTGTGTCGTCATGTATGTAAATTTATTCCTGTTTTGTATATGTTCACACGGGCCTATGGCCTATTGAATTGCAAATAAAAGTTTCTTCTTCATTATCTAATAGTGCAAAGGATCAAATAAACCCACCATAATATAAGAGCTGTGTTTCACAAAATTACTAAAGATGAAAGTCGTTATTTGACATTTTTTAGTTGTATGCTTAAATTTTGATCACCATTTAAAGGGATTATATTGGCATATTACCGTCAATTCCCTGTCATAAATACACATGCCCAGCATTAAGATACAATTATAACTTAGAGATATACGCGTCTAAAATGTCAAATTGCATAACCTCTTTATTACAAACATCGGGTTTCTGAAGCCACGTTTTTGTTTTTGTTTAAATTTGCCATTTTCAACGAACCGCTTTCGGTTTCCGATCAATCATCGGATAACATCGTGAAGACTCGTTCCCGATCTCGTTTTCGAGGCTTTGTTCGGGAAGTTAACGGTGTTCAATGTAAACATTGCGCAATACTTTATTGCGGGACGTAATACAGTTTTGGCCAATATTTAATTACTGTTAATTTGATAACTTTTAAGTAAATACTGGTTATACGTCATTACATAATCGTTATTTAGTGCACACTGCATACAGGAAAAGTCTGGATTAACAACATGTTTGTGTTACTTGCCAATAAAATCCCTTTAAAAAGTTTGAATTTCTAGAAAATTTGGTGTCTTTTTTATGCATATGAGACATTTTTAATGGAATTTAAAGCCATTTCAACTTATTTCAGGTTATATATGGCATATCCAGATTTACTGGTGGAGGAAGACCTTAGACTGAGTCAGACTCAGTAGAACCACCGTCTTTCTGCAAGTTACTGGAAACTGTCTCACATAAAGTTTTTGGAGCGAGCGGGACTCGAACCTACAAACTTAGCGGGAGAGGTAAAAGATCCTGAGAACATTCGGCCACTGAGGACCCTGGATATTAGACATAATCTTAATAACTGTATGTTTACGTTAATTAATTAAGTCACCGATAGTATTTTATATTTCTCAAATTAATCAAATCACCGGTGTTATAAAGGATAATTCTATTGATTGTAAGACTTGTTTGGAACGACTTGTCTGTTGATAAAACGAGTTGTTCTTTAAAATAGGGTTGTCCTGTCCCCTTCACGTTTACGACGATTTTTGTCGCAAGTTTGTTTGCTGCGAAACACACTCCTGAATTACACGGATGACAGCAAGGTCTAGGAAGACCTTTTGAAAAGGACAATATCTTACAACTCAAAATATGGACTAGTTAGAAGGCATATTGCAGTAATCAGCAGTTATATTTGAGGCTTTACCGATAACCCACAACTCATCGATACCAGCATGTGTACATAACATTTGTCCCATCGCCAAATTTTCATCCCAACTAGAGTACCAACTTTTTGAAATGCGCTACCCGTAAAGTCAATATTCACAGTTATATCAGTATAGTATGTCTGCCATTTGCAGCGATCTCAAATTGAGTGTGTATGGGATGTTTGTCTGGTAGGCTAGACAAATTTTATTGAATATACGAAAGTCAATGATGTATGAAAAAATTCAAAGTGAAAAAAACTGAGGATAAACCCTTGTCTGTTCTGTTGAACGGACCTATCTCTTACCAATGTGTTCGTTACATACCGTCTTCCGTGGCCTCGTCGTTCAGGCGTCTACCTCAGAAGAAGGCGATCGAAGGTTCGAATCCCGGTGGAAGCATTTGGATTTGTTCTGATGCGACCGGTTGCTCACTCAGCAGCTAGTTAAATTGAGGGGTACCGAACGTCTAACAGCCTAGTGCCTGGCAATGATAGCTTTCTGGAAGTAACTATATACAACATACAGGTGTCTCATAAGCCCAGTGTGGCTGGCCGTTTCAATAGGATTGATATTATGATAAACAAACACTTGCAATGACATTTGAGCACTTTTGAGCACGTTGATTGGTCAGTTGCATCAGAAAACGTTTTAATGACGTCACAGTAAGCGTTCAATGGCTGTGGACTGTAGGTATTGTGACATACTAGTAATATTCACATCATGCGGCCGATCAAATTGACCCTATCAGTGTTTTGAGACATTGTTGTTGTTGTTGTCGTTAATTTCATTGTATTACCCCTCATGGACAGATTCAGTAACACAGAGTCTGCTAATTTCTTTGTGTGACTTCTGTGAGTTCAGGCTATTATTTTAAAGGATATTTAGTAACATGCATGTGTGTTTGCGGGTTAAATATTTTTTCAATTGTTTATACAAGCCACTGTTGATATCGCGTATGTAATTACATGTATACTGACTAAATAAAACAGATATATGCTTCTGACTCAAAACGCTGTTATGGAAATTCAAATTTGTAATATAAATTGTTGCAATACATCAAATATGAATGACACCAATTCAAATCAGTTTAGAATATTGAATAATAAAACCCGTTACATCGGCGACCGATGAAATGTCGCAATGACATTCACAAATGTTTGATACATAATCTCCAGACATAATATATAACAGTTGGATTCTGCAGTTAAGTTTTTGGTGACCGAATGGTCTAAAACTCTATCATCGAGTTCAGTCCAAATATTTATGTGAGGAAATGTTCAATTTACGTGTGGAAAGACGGCTGTTTTATTCAGATGCATTTTGTTGTCTTCCCTCACCAATAACGCTGGATAAAAAATATGTCCTCAATGCTCATAAATACATGCATCTGTTAAAATCCTGTCATTTTTAACACCTTCGATCGTCTTATTGCAGTTTATGCTATGCCAGCTTTGCAGCAATCAATCACGGCCACTGTGAACTATTTTGAAAATATTTCAAATTACATAGGACTTTTTTACTTGCAAGAATCATGTTACCGTGGCAAAAAGGGACACAACTATGCAATGGTAACTTAACTGTCAAGCGTTGATAAGGGCGTTAAACCTCACTCAGAAATTCTGCATATTAACTAAAAAACGTTTGAGAAAAAGCTAAGAAATGATACATGGCAACTTATTTTTTTATAGCTTGGAATCCTTCCAACAAAGTATTACATTTATTGGTATAAAACAAAGATACACGCACGTTATTGCATTCCTGGAGCGATTGATGATTAGTATTTATGACTACTAATGAGCAAACGTGAACAAATAGTAGATGTAAACTTAATATCTTTATGAATGAAAGGGACATGAAGCATATTCTATACCAGGTCTGTTAGTGAAGAGGATTACTACAATTAACGAACAATCACGAATATATTTTCTGAGAATTGCTGGTTGTCTCACTGCAGACACAAATATTATAGGCGTATATGCCAACAAATATTGACACTTATACGGCTCTAGTGTTATTATTTCTTATTTATTGGAATCATGGAGATCATTTAGTATTGTTTAAAGACAGAATATTGTTTTAGTCGCTGTTTAAGTTTGTTGTTGTTGTTGTTATTGTTGCATGGTGTTTAGCGTCGCTTTCAACAATTTTTCAGTCATATCGCGACGGTGTCTACTTGAGACAGTATTCTGAGCGCTGTCACACTGGAGTATCATGCCGAAGACACATGGTATGATACCCCAACCAGTCACATTATACTGACACCGGGCCGACCAGACTGAGCGTCAAGCGAGGAAGCTTCTAGTACCATTTTTAAGGTCTTTTGTTATAGTTGGTGATTGTGTTGAATATGGAATAGTAAGTTGATAAGTCAGTTGTCTCAACTGACGTTTGAAGACGCCACAGTTTAGTAAGCGTTCGACTGCTATGTTTTGCGGAACAGGCATATAATTCGCTGCTTTTTCATTGGGGGTTGAGAGAACTGATTCGGGAGACATCAGGTTCTGGGATAGACTGAAATATGGAATAATTAACATACTCCATGGCGCTTCTTTTGCTTCCAGCCGATTTTTATCATACCTTGTGCTCATTAAAACTATTATAATAAAAATGCAAGTGTCTTTAAATTCACTTAGTTGCTTAACTGTAATAAAGTTAGAATTTAAAATAACGTAGCAAAATATATAATAAAAGCATATCAAGAAAGGACATTACAATTAAATACTATGACATGATCGTTTAATTGTCATAATCGACTCTTGTATAAATAGTATATAACATGTATTTTTACGTCCATGTTGTGTTTTTCTTTGGATGCACATGCATTAATGTATAGGTATGTTATTGTGATGATAAGCTATGCAATAGCTTAAATCCATAATAAACTATTTTGTAATAAGATATTCAGTACCCAATTGTATTACAAAAGTTTTGCATAATTACCTTCTTCTTCTTAATGCTACACCCTAATAACATCGCTATTGTTTATTGACCAGTTGCATTTTTTTGTTATAAATAACGACATCCTATAGATACACTTGCAGCAGGTAATACATCTCTAGCATAAAAGCTGATGGAACGGAACAGAGGTACTATTTATTGATGAAACCGACACTGACAGTTTTCACGTTATCTGCCAGGCGGTACGGGCTTCTGCCAGGCAATACGGGCTGGTTAGTGGAAGATTGCGCATGTAGTCATATTACGCACGCAACACTGCGGATGGTATGCTGTTACTTCGGCCGTTAATAGAATGGTTTTTAGATAGAAAAACACAAGTACTTGTGCGGAGTGGTCTTATATCATAAAGTAATTGGGAACTGATAGTTGTATTGTAAAACAGATTGTGGCGTACCAGTGTATCAGATACAGCGTGATGTGTGTAAACATGAGACAATATCGGAGTAACGTTATGCAGTTTCTTGTGATATGTATCGCCATGGCGTCTTGTCGCACATTATCAAGGTATTTTTGTATTTTAGTTTTCAATGTTTTATGCGTCTGTGTTATATGCCAGTTATCATAATTATTGCCGCAAGCCACTTAGCTTATCATTCGGCTAATCATTTAACATCGCTGCACAATGTAATTGCCTTAATGTATTACACATTGGCTCTGCTAAATATTTCGTTTTATATAACTATTTCGATTAGTGAGTGTGGCATATGTTTAGATGTATTGATTGAGTTTCGTATATAACGTATCTATTTATTATAATAACTTTATCTATTTGATTATTTGTCTAGTTTAACAGCAGTAAACAACAAAATATGTTCAAGAAACAAACCTTTATATCATTAATATGTTGTCTCAAAGAGGCCGAGTGGTCAAAGGCGCCGTCTCATGATCACTTACCTTTCGCCGCTAAGTTCGTAGGTTCGAGTCCCGCTCTTTTAAAAACAACTATATCTGAGAAAGTGTGCCAGTGACTTGGTGAAGGACGAAGTGTACTGAAGAACTGATATCAATTGAAGAATATCAATATATCTTAAAAAACTGCTACGGATAATGTAAGAAAATAATACATATTACTCTTATACGGTTTTGTATTAAAAAGTAAAATATTCCATTGGTTTTCCATGCAGGATCACCACCCATTCCTCTTTAAATGAAACAAAATATCATTATGTTGAGCAGATATAAGTTAGTTTCATTCCGTTTTTCGACTTTCGATATTATAATGTTATTAATTAATTTCTTTCATATAGGCATTAAGGCATTGGGCCAATATGGTTACGCGGCCGATATGAAATCACTTAATTAATAATTTTATAAATAAATTGCTTCTAATACCCGGTAAATCGCCAATTGTTTTATTTATGTAAGGTAATGAAATAAAAGTAGGCTAGACAAGTAGTTTTATTTTTTATTTTTTATTTTACATGAGATATATAGAACTGGTTTCCGTAAGGAAACATGCTTAAGGTACTTGTTATATTTCGTCAATTTCATAATGTCTATTTGTTTACATGTTTTTTCATTCGACAAACATGTAACATATATTCGTCATTTAGGCCGATGGTCCTATATCAAACCGTCATTCATATGTTGATGCAACCATTACAACCTGGAACATATGTTGATGCAACCATTACAACCTGGAATACCGTTAATACGCATATGTTGATGCAACCATTACAACCTGGAATACCGTTAATACGCATATGTTGATGCAACCATTACAACCTGGAACACCGTTAAATACGTTTACTGTTAGAAAATTCAGTTTGTTGCTAATTTTAAAAAATGGAATAGAAACCGATTTACACTATATTTACACTTGACTATTTTTTATAGGGAACAGAAGGTCCTTACCCTCCCACTCTGACTATTAATAAGGGTAACATCTTTTTCAAAGAAATGATGAAAACGAAGTTCCGATCCCGACCCCTCTTATATTTATCAATTCCACATTGGACCCACTATATGGAAATCGTGGATCCACGTATGCCAAGTAAAATCAACAATCACTAAACGACTCCTTTATTTATCAGTCACGTCCCCATTTTAACAGTTATATTTTATACCGTTTGCTTTATTTACGATTATTCAACTTATGAACAACAGCAACCACTCCACAAGAGTCATAATTAGGCTCGTCATAATAACGTAGCTCGCCATGACATAGTGGTCTAAAGCGTCGTCTCAAGAGCATTCATCTCTCGCCTGAGTTCGTGGTTTCGAGTCCCTCGATCCATAACGTCTCACACACCAATTAATTTTGTACTGTTCTACATATAGAGACATGCACTTCTGGAACACTGGATACATTACCAATGGCTCTAAAAGTGCCTTATTCCCATAGATAGTCCTCTGTTGGTCCAAATACGCAGAAAAAAACATGGGGTTGACCAGGTTGCTTTTTCACAATTTCGATGGTTTGATGGCACCCCTTCATTTTTGACAATTCTGCCCATTTGTTGCAGTGTATCACTACGCATCTTTAAACTGTTATAGCATCATCAAACAGTTCCCAGGGTCACCCAAACTTTGCAGAAATCATGAAAATGTTCCAATGTTCCCATATGCACAAAGAAATATGACATTTTATGCATTTTTAAAAAAAAAATTACCCAACCGCTTTACACAGCTCTAATTTCTTGGGCGTAATAATCTTGCTACCGTCATGCAAGGGAGGTAATTGTTCAGTGAGACCATAACCGTTATGTGAGAAAGTTTGCCAGTTAAATGCGGATGGCTGGCGGTTTTAATCTTCAGAAGTATTCCGCCACCACTAAAACTGAATATGCAATACATAACCTATAATGTGTTGAAAATGGTGCCAGACCCCATTCAAAAATAAATAACGTCTGTCTGGAGAAAAATTTCACTCAACCTAATGGAAAAACAGATTTTTAAACAGACTATAAGTTATTATATTCTCATAAACCAACGTCAACACAGTTTAATCTTTTTTTTTCTTATATCAAATCGATGTTATAGTCAGGGGCGTAGCAGGGTAAATTTAAACGAGTAGTCCAAGACATATGTAGGGAATAGGGGGTCGGTTGTCTTCTCCCGGTTTTTCTTTAAATGTGATAGTGCAGACAATTTTTATGTATTTTTTCTTATGTAAATGATAGCAATGATTACGGAAATTTCACTTAAATCAGATCGTGTTCTTTCTTTTGGAAAAAGTGCGGGCCCGGGCCTGCAATGCCTTCGTGTAGCTACGCCGGTGGTAGTACCGTATCATGTTACAAATAAATATTCAATGATTGCATGCAGCGGTACACGTCAATGTGTAGAATTTCGTATCCCCGAGGAATTCCATAAACCACATTACGACTGTTGAGTTGTATTATTTATTTGTCTGTATTTCTATTAGACGGGTCAACATATCAGCATAGCCTTGCACCTCGGACAATTTTCCACATTTAAGTTTTATACCATTTTGGAAAGAGGAATTGTTTGCCGTTTATGGTGATTTTTTTGTATGCAAGAATTAGTGATTTTGGCAAAGTCGTTGGGAGCAATTAATAAATGACAACTACCTAAAATATATAATCGGAATTTAGAAGTACTTCATTTTTGCACACTTCTTGCAAAAAACAAAAAGTACCGTACAACCACATTTAATACTCATACCTACCTACTTATTAATTTTAAAGTAAATATCAATATATGGCCAAAATGTCCCACAATTTCACAATAACAGGTAATTTACTATTCCTGAACAAAACAAAAAAAACAAAAAAAACAAAACAATCTGGAATAATATGTAGCAGCTTATAAAAAGTCACTAATTGTGTTCAGTAAACATATCCTTTTTAAGCACAGACGTTTACTATAATACGTCCTTTCGTGTTTTCTTTGGTGAAAACAACCATTGCATTTTGGCAATGTTCTTTGGAAACAATTTACGAAATGTACTTTCTTAATAAATACACATGTATTAATCATGATCCAGTTTTGTGAGTGGAATTCCGGCGTATTTGTTTACTAAATAAATGGAGTTCCTTATGCACATTGACTAACTATATCAATATGTAGAAATACGTCAAGTATGTCATTGTCTAATTTTTCAGACAGGACATCCTGAATCAGTTACTGAATGTAAATGGAACAGTAGCAGGTGGGTCCAAATACGACTCCAGTATAGCACCAGACTTTGAAAAAGGTATGTTATATTATGTAAAACCAATACTTAAACATATTTATGTCAATTTATAGTACCCCTTTAAACACCAATCTTTGTCTTCCTGAGTAGAACATCTACTATGTAAATGATTATACTGTGCTCTGCACAATACCTGATCGTGACAACATATGGTATGATCCGCGAAGTTCGTTGAGTTCGTTGCTGAATATCTAGACCCTACGTCTTAGAATCCATCAGATACCCATACTTCTCACCTTTGTTATAAAACACTATTTCTCCTTCCAATTTGTATGTTTCTACTCTCTCTCTCTCTACGCAACAGTTTTATTGTTGTTTAATGTCAATAAGGGTACTTGCTACTTGGTTCCTCCCACATTAAGCCCACACCAAATCTAAATTTACTATTTCTACGAAAACATCATTTATGGAGAAGATATACTTTGTCTACACTCTCAAATGTATTCAGATATGTTAAAATGTTCATATACCCCAGTTTTTCTGAACAAGGGTGTTCCTAAATGTTATAAAAACAAAAAAAATGACCCTTATAATTATAGAGCTATTTCTCTATCCCCAACTATACTTAACATACATGAGATTGTCCTATTAATATGTTCAAAGTCAAAGTCAGTTATGGACAGTATATTATAATGATTCCAACATTAAACACAGTTGTAACATTTGAAAACATAAAACTATATATGAAGTATTTGAAGCTCAAGCCACGTTTACACACACACATATACATCTTCCTTCACCGACAAAACTGGATGCCGTAATATGTAACTTATAATATGTTGAAAATGGCGAAACCTCATTAAACATATTATTCAACTAAACCACCACAATAAATAACGTATAATGAACGTACTATGTTAACGTGTTTGTATTCCGTGATATTGATCACATTAATTTATTTTGTGATGGGTGTGTCAATAAACTCGTTGAAAACACATGTCTTTTCTTTGATACACCACCTTTAAACGGACATTCGTTCCGGAGTATATGCCATGCAGGTGATGTACACAGAACTGGCGAAAAAGACATTCCAACGTAGCATCATACATTTCACACAACTGTAGACAAACCTGCTTACATACAAGTGTTACAGACATACAAAAATATCAGATCATGCATCCCATACCAAATACAACATGACACTCATTTTATCAGTACACGAGATGAGATACAAAACAAATACGAAATGACAATATTATCTTAACATCACAAGACCATACAACGTTACAAGTGAAGGATTACAAAATAAACACGTGCAATACAATCAAGACAAAACATGCGGAATGAACTATTATTAAAGTTGTTACTTCATGAGAATTATATTAATTAAATTCAGTCAAAATGCAATGTACGATACAACTGATGAAATGCGGTTTTAATTTTGTCAAACACTCTTCGAAAAGCTAAATGCAATTAATAACAAATATGGCTATTTGCAATTAATCAAATATTATCTAGCTGTTACCTTCAATATACTTCAGTTGTTCTGCTAGAGAATGTAGTTAACTTCGACTCTTAATTGTTCAATATAATGATACGCAATTCCGAATGAGTGTGTTGGGAAGCAACCAACTTAATAATGAGTTGAACGTAATAACGAAGTCGTAAATATTTTTTTATAAATAATTATCGATCTTCATAAAGTCATCAATCAATAGTATAAACGAAACATGAATCAATTTAAATACGCGTGTTTTGTGCCAATACATATCGTCAGGAAATCCCAACTTCACCATTGTACTCGTAAACGATGTGAAACGATAGATGATCTTATAACTTTCAAATGGTGTACATGATATCATGTGTTTTAGATGGGAATATCTAGAAATACACAGACACTGTGACAGTCTCTTACCAGAGAGATAACAACGACATATCGTCTAAAACATTTTGCAATGATCTAATGAATTACATGTATGTTTAAAGTGGCATTTTGTCGTATAAAAATCAGCATGTATAGGAATACCTCGTACTGGCTTTTTTCGGTGGAAAAAGATTGAAAAAAGTAATTGTAAAGAATACTAGTATTTATTTAAAAATAAAAATCTCATACACTAAGAGCATCGCGAGGATCACAACATTGTTAAAGTCACAGGTATTGGCCACATAACAACTTATATAATTACGCAACGCCTTGTTACTATTTGAATTTACGAAAAAGAGGCAGGTCACAAAGGTAACATTACATGTGCACACAACATACTAATAGCATCTCGGACTGGTCCATGTAGGTACAAACATGATAGTTCACAGTGCTTTACATAGAGAGTTATTGAAATGTACTCGTACTGTAAATAAATTGTAGTGTCCAGACTGAATGTGTACTCATTTTTTTCAAACATCGAATTGACAAGTTGTTAACCCTTTACTCCATAGATAAGCGTTTTTCCGCACCAATCACAGAAGGCCTTTGAAAACAGTGAAGGAAGAGTTCAGATTGCTCGTAACGAGCAATCTGAACACTTCATGCACTGTTTTCCACTCTGTCAGTTAATATAAACATAATTCACCCAGTAATTCAAAAGCCTTCTATATTAGGTGTCCAAAGCCTTCTATATTAGAGGTGTTCAAAGGCTTCTATATTAGAGGTGTCAAAAGCCTTTTTTATTAGGTGTCCAAAGGCGTCTATATTAGAGGTGTCCAAAGGCGTATCTATTAGTGGTGTCCAAATGCGTCTATATTAGAAGTGTCCAAAGGCGTCTATATTAGAGGTGTCCAAAGGCGTCTATATGAAGTAAAGGGTTAAAAGAAATAATATATGACAATTTTACTCATTACGTATTGCGTGTGGCTTAAACGGAAATATTTCTTTTGACTAAGCACGAATTTCAGTTTTGAGAAAAAACGTCTGATGTATTCTGCTTACGTTTAAAAAAAAGGACCGTTAATTTAGTGATATCACCACAATTACAATCAAATTTACACATTTTCAATATATTACACAAGCGCGTATCTGCTTTTCTCGTTATTTCCAATTTTACCAAATTTAAATAACACTTATTATTTGCACACTGTCAGTTCACATCTTGAACGTCTAGACGATTGACAATACACATCCCTATATAGATATATGTTCAACTAAACAATTTAGTTTAAATGCAATATATAGCTCTACTGTGTGCAATTGTGAGATATGTTTGATGGCTTATGGTATGGTAACTTTTATCAGAACTTATTTTGAGATAACAAATGACGTAAAGCCTCTTCATAAATCACGATCTAGAATGTTGCATCACATGGCGTTTATCACCGCTTTCCACACGTTGTCAGTATCATGTCGGTTTCTACATCGTGCTGCCATAAGGAAATAGCATTTCGCACCATCATTGAATAGGGGTTCCTGATTGGCTGAAAAATAATATAAAGATATTGAGGGCATAATCTATGTGTCTACCTTGTTTCTGACTAGTATGAATATTTTTTTTCTTCTGGCTTTGTTAATATATGATGTTTTCGTCATGACATTTTTTTATATTTGCTCATTTTGACTATTTAATGGCGCAATTTACACTAGTTGTGGGGGGGGGGGGGGGGGGGGGGGGGGGGCATTAACTTCAGAGAACCGAAAGTATATTCAAATGTTTTTTGTCGTTTTTTTTGCAAGGTATATCGTTTTTATGAACGTATTTGTTAAAAGCAGGTTTAAGCACAAACACTTTAATGTAAATCTGTGGGAAAGGTAATGGTTGTAACTGACCTAAATATTATGATATGACGCACAGTCTCATTGTCCCGACACTGTTGGCTGTTCCTAGAGATGCTCCAAAGGAGCAAACTTCTACCATTTTCAAAACCGTTTTAATGTACTTTTATTGACACTAAACGCCTTGATAAAATCCACGTATTGGTTCCAATTAGCATAGTTACTACAACGCTGGATGTTCCTCTTGTGATGTGTGGCAGCTAAGACTCACGTCTCTCTAAATACAGCATATGTGTTACACATAGCGCTTTATAAAAGGAGAACTTCCTAATTTGTCGGTAAGCTATCGGCATTTTTTTTGCATTTCACAGTGTTTAACGTCGCCCCAACACTAGTTTAGTAAATTACGACGGCTTCCTCTTCAAAAGGCAGTATTATGACTGACATATTGTAAAATAATGCAGCAGATGCTTCTATCTCTTTGTACGGACCCGGTTGAACAGTACTAGAGTTGTCCTCTGAATGCTGAAACTTGTTAAAACCTTGTTAGATTTGTTATGACTCGGTTGAGAGTCTATCAACAAATTTTGTATTTCATAGGGTTTAGTTTCTCTTTCAACGATTTCTGTTTGAGGCACTGAATTCTCCCATCTAAAATGGTAAATGTGCCATTTCTTTTCTTTGTTTACAAATTACTAATCGTTTTCTATCACATTTGCAATTTTGTATTTCGTGATCTGCGTGAATAAACCTAATGCCATTAAATGAAAATTATCTGAACATACCGGCTGAAACGCCATAGCACAATGCAAGACAGTCTCTAAATCAAGAACCATTTATCACATTTTATTAAGATGTGTATTACAGGAGTTTGTTTATTCCCCACATGCCATTATGAAATTAAATTTTTGCGGAATTAAAACGAGTGTTCTAGTGAAACCGTCATTTACTTTCGTTCTAAACATCTAAAGTTATATTCAGAAACTGTGTTTTTTTTATAAAAAAAACTTACATTATCCTAACCCTTCCCTAATTACTCTATACTAAGGTAATAAATCATGTTTGATAAATTTAATGATTGCATTTTTATCATCCTTAGGAAATAAGTTAACGAAATAACTACTACGTATCTAGAAGTAACAAATAGATAAATAATTATCCCCCAGGGCTTCCTTAAAGAAACGATGTTCGTGGTACTGATCGATATCCAGATTTCTTTGTCAGGAAGTTCTCCTTTTATAAAGCGGTATGTGTAACACATATGCTGTATTTAGGGAGGCGTGAGTCTTAGCTGCCACACATCACAGGGGGAACATCCAGCGTTATAGTGACTATGCTAATTGGAACCAATACGTGGATTTTATCAAGGCGTTTTGTGTCAATACAAGTATATTACAAGTGACATATTAACAGAGATAAGTAACAGCAGGTACTTGTCTAAATTTCGGGTTACACATTTTGGCGTTTTCCATATTTTGTAAACACAACTGTTCCTGAAACTACCAACATAATTTCGATTTTGGTGTCAAAAGAAAGGGCTTAATTGTTACGCTACGTTTTACGCTAATGGTTATTATTATTATTATTATTATTATTATTATTATTATTATTATTATTATTATCATTACTGATAATTATCTAATTTTAATTCTTCATCTTTCTCCAAAAATGTATTTCTATATATAGTTAATATGTTTAATTAAAATGTTTAACGCTAACGGTTTATTGAAACTATAACGCTAACGGTTTGTTAAAACTATAATGCTAACGGTTTATTAAAACTACAACACTAACGGTTTATTAAAATTATAACGCTAACGGTTTATTAAAACTATAATGCTAACGGTTTATTAAAATTATAACGCTAACGGTTTGTTAAAAAGTAATAATTTGGTAAAAGTTCTATCAATTTGCGTTTTTGATAGTTTAGAATTGAAAAGAAACAAAAAGAAATAATCGACATTTTATCAACATTACTTTGTTATCAAAAATAACCAATTATGACAAAAGTAAACAAATATTATTATAGAAACACATATAGAAACACCAGAAATTTCAGCCGTGTATATTGAATTGGTATACATGTAGCTTGCCGGTCTCAGTAATTAAGTCACTGACTTGACTTATTGTTTTAACTGACATTTCCGTACATTTCCGTTATTTTATGCGTCTCAACAACATGAGAATTAAAGACATTTTGACAATAACAGTTGATCTTTATTTTAAATATTCAGTTTGACCCAGGAGAAATCATCCGCCGCCGAGCTCCTGCTCATTATAAGGCACAATGGGACGATTGGGAAATACGGAAATCAATATTCTGAAAACAAGTATTCAGAAAGAATCGGGTTCTTAAATGGTGCATACTATTATGTTTTTCATTTTGAAATGAAGGTTTTATTCGGAAGAATGTGTGATTGTAATTGTCGCTTAGACGACCGGAGCCGTCGTATGATTCGGTTTAATGTGGTGTCACATGATTTATTTTACCATTGGGTTACATAAACCCGATATGCTTTTTGTAAAACTACGTTATTCTTATTGGAAAAAGCCGTATCAAGGACGTTTTGTTGTATGACAGCAGGTTTATTTGTTACATAAATTGTGCAATACAATAAATATCAATATCAATGTTGTATCCAGAGACATATAAACAATTCACTATTTTATTGGACGAATGACAACGTTTCTAAGCGTATTTGGTTAATACCAGTGATTACGCAGAGACTTAATTACAAAGACTGGCAGGCTGATATCAATTCAACAAACGCTGCTGAAATTGCATGTGACAACTTTAGTATTTCTAAAATATCTCTTTAAAACTTTGCCTGAATTTAATATCTCTTTAAACAAGTAAAGCTTACTAAAATAATGACTTTCTGCAATTATCAAAAATTTCATATTTTTCTTCTGAATTAAGATTATTATGGGATGAAATATTGGTTTTTACACGGTATACTTTTTAACAGGAATGTAGTGTACTCGTTCTAACACAACTATCATAACATCACATAATAGAAAAAAAAAATATGTAGAAAAATGTAAAGTGAGCTATCCATAGGTGGCGAAAATTTCATATCGATAATTAAAGACGTTGTTCTTATTTCTTGCTTTATACATGGCTAAAATGAAAAAATGACCACAAAAGTAACAGCACACACGTAAAAAATTCTTTGAACTTAAATATGAACAAAATTACAAACCAACTCTACTACACTAAAGCACTTTCTTTTGATACCAAACGCACAAAGTACATGTTAGTGTGTTCAGGGGAGGAGTTGTATTTTACCAATATTTGGAAAACGCCAAACGTGCTACTCGAAATTTCGATAAGCGTCTGCACTCACAACGTTTGTAGTACGATTTAAAAATAAAAAAAATATTATAGTGTTAACAAGAAAACCAAATCGGAACGCGGCCATTTCCAATATATTTTAATAACTGCATAAATTACGTTTTTCCGCTCTGCAACCCAAATTTAAGCTGAAATTAAGAGACATGTATACACGGAATCATCTGTTTCTATTATACAGCCAAATGTACATTAATAAACCTGTCTTCTGTGGGTCAGTTTAAAAGCATTTACGGGCCATTAAAGACATTCTCATTAAATAAACAATATAAGCTTGTCAGTATATGCATATGCACGCATATGCACGTATGCACTTTCTCTGCAGCATAAACAACATTTATAACCTGCATGCATTTTCTGTTATAAAGCTTCCTAATTGTAAGCTTGTTACTTGCTAATTAAATTGTTAATTAACAGAGAGCAGAATCTTTACAAACATGGTTTTGCTAATTAGTAAATACACTTTATATCGTTTGAAGAGTACCTGACTTTCCCTAATCAGATGTTTGACCTCAACATATATCAGAATGTGCAGAGTTATCTAAATGTTATAGGGATTCTCATTTTTATTAAACTAAATTTACAAAAACAATAATTAATGAGTGACTTTGGTTCAAAACATGATTAATCTTTACCCTAAATAAGTTTTATTGTACATAGTTTAAAAGTGCACTTGTAGCCCCTTTTAAAACTATATATGGGTTAAGGATAACTGTAGAAAGCAGTTGTATATTCAGTGAAAAGTAATGTGCTACATACTCACTCACACACACATAAACATTTCTAAAATATCGACTTTGTAGCACATTCCATAAACGACATAAGGCATTTATGCCACCTATGCCAGTATAGTGCGTGCGAGTGCTTGTGTATGTGTACGTGCGTGTGTTAAAATATGCTACATATTGTGACTAAGCACCACAAACACACATGCAGTCTTGGTTCATTTCAATAAGACACAAGCGTGAGATCGAACATATTACTGATACTGTGCGTCTCTATCGATTCGTTCGCTGACCTTGTGAGATTTGTTGTTTTTTCAGCTAAACAAACCAGGCACAATTGTTGTGTGACCATCACAGGCATTGACATTTTTTAATGGGGTTTAACTCCATTTGCAACACATTTCAGGTTATACATTTGCAATTTTAATGTTGGGGGAAGACCTCAGAATGAATCTGAGTAGAACCACCGTCCTTCTGCAAGTAACTGGAAAATCTTTTCCATATGTAGTGTCTATTTGCATACATATGTAAGCGGGAATTCACAGAGGAAGTGCATGGAAACTCAACCAGGATATATATATATCTACACACACACATATACATTATCAGCATCACCCTTTTCCCCAATCATTATCATTATGAGTAATTTTGTTATCATTATTTTGATGCTATTACTGTTACTGTTATTATCATTATTAAAGACGAGACAATTTTATTTTTATTTTTATTTTTAATTTTTCAGACACTCCTACAATTGTGAAAGTTCAAATATACCTACAAAATATATATTCCGTCAGCGAGTCCTCCATGGTGAGTATATACATATAGGTGGTATTCATTATGAATGTGATCATTTGAGGTGGTGGGATGACCACAGCGGTGGTCTGGTGGTAGAGCTTACGTCATGCTTTTCTCTCTATCTGTACCCTGATTGCACGGCGAGAGAGTGAAATATATTGCCAATAGAATTAATTTTAAAATATATATTTTTTTATTTTAGAAAGACACATACATGGTTTAACATGTCAAGAATAAATATATAATATTCTCGACAAGAGACACAGCGCATCGTTTTGGTATGAAATGTAACATTGGCCAACGGTCTATAATATTAATAAATGCATTATTTTGCCTATAAATGAAAAGAAATAGTATCGAATATCCAAAAGTGCTCGCCTCATCGCAACTGTGCATTATTACGTCACTTTGATATTAATTTCAATTCTGATTTGATTTGATTTATTTACGCGTTATTTTAACAACACCATTGTCAGACGACGTAACCGTATCGAACCTTGTCACGGAAGTTTTCACTCGTGTAAAATTACTTTAGCATGAAACAGAATATTTGATATATACCTTTAGCAAATGTTGATTTGCATAAATAACACATTTCATTCAATTTAACCATTATGAAACATAGCATCCCTCGTGTATGCGTTTTTCCACATTACTCAATCTATAATGTTATTTTATAGAACGTCCTAATTCACGATGCGTTGACAGAAACGCTCATACCTTTATGCAATTTACATCCTTAATATTTCATATCGAAATATCGTCTCGAACGTATTGATATACAATCATTAACCGATATTCGGTCTTTGCTATATCCCCGTGCCGTTGTTAAAGGGAGACATGATTATGGTGAAATCAAGTATTGCTTGTTCTCACCAATCAATTCAGTATTTTTACGTTTAAGTCAGCAGAATGACAGAATGAAGGATCATTTTAGATGCAGAACAGTAGAATAAAAATACAATCCTGTAATTCTGCTCTTCTGCTAACAGAACGAATATTTTCATTGTGTCATTAGGCGGTTCAGCTTGTACAAAATTCCATTTGGTATTCCCCTTTTTCTGCTGACTTAATAAACGCCATTACACATTTGAACGTATGATTAAAATATTTATGACATTAATGATCCCAAGTATCACTATAAGAAACGCCTTCACACATTTGAACGTATAATTAAAATATTAATGACATAAATGATCCTTAAGTATCACTATAAGAAACGCCTTTAGACATTTGAACGTATAATTAAAATATTAATGACATTAATGATCCCCAAGTATCACTATAAGACACGCCTTTACACATTTGAACGTATAATTAAAATATTAATAACATTAATGATCTCCAAGTATCACTATACGAAACTTCATATTAAAGATGGCAGCATGCAAAGTATCTCAAGTCATTGTTGCCAATTGTATACTTCAGTATCAATGATCTAAGCGGCAGACAAATACGAGCTGTGGTGTTTTATAACGGCTTTTATCAATTCAAATTCCGAGCACACTTAACACTGTAGGACTACTGCAATTCAGAGATGAATGATTCCTTAAGATTTATGTTACAGATTATTTGCCAGAATTGAGAGTTACATGCAACAGGTTCTTTGAAACTTGATGAGTTTCTGAAATATTTTTTTTATTAATTTTATTTGTAATATTCGTCACTATATACTTTGTAGTAGTATAACATAGACTTGTTTTTGTTACTATATCAGCTTGGTATACACTTAGAGTTAAAACTAAAAAATTAAAAGGATATATATTATTTTGGATCTGGTTTCGGATCTTTTAAGATGCCGAACCTGATGTTGCGCATTTATTAGGATTAATGTAGATTGGAATATAAAAGAAATATTGCCCCACGTCTCACATTATTATTGAGTTTGTATATTTTATTGGTCACATGTGGTCACACTGGTAAACAACATTTACAGCACAATATCTCCATTTTGCAGCAACAAAACAACAACACACGTTGTAACATCTAAACGACAACATGCAAACTATTGTTTGCTCAATCGATTTAGCACCACTTACTCTGAAAGAATTTTATGTCATTTTTATATTTTATCCTAAATAATTTACAATTCAAAGGTTCATTGAACATACAATGTCACTGAGGGTATACGTATGTATTAAAAAGAATATGCAATTACAACTTTAACAAAAACTCATTAGAAAGCTACACTAGATTATTAGTAATATTGATATTCTGTTTTAACACGCTATATGACACGTACTAGTTTGAAACAAACATAATTGTCCACATAACCGTATAACTTTCAATCAAATAACAAACAAACATTGAAACCATTTAAAAAAAAAGAAATCTAGGCTGTTAGAAATTACTGAATATTTCCTGTTTTTTGTTGTTGATATGTGTTCATGCGTTGATGATTAGCTGTGATATATGCTTAAGTCAATAAACATTCTGTATTCAGTGTTTATCTATATATGCTTTTATAACAGAAATAACGAATCAAAACAAAATATAAATGTTGTAAAGGCAGATATCAAAAACAAAACATACATCAATGTTATAAAGGAAAATGTTTAGATGCTTTATCGAAAAAAAACCCACAGCATTTGAAACGATTAACTGAATAATAATTCAATAAATAAAAAATGTATGCATATTTATGTATTTTATAGGACTTTTCAGTAGACGTGCTTTTACGTCAGAGATGGACAGACGGGAGACTGCACTATGGAAATATGTCAAAATCTCCCTGGCTAGAACTTGACAACAAGTTGATGGATAAAGTCTGGGTGAGTAAAGACTGCAACAGTAATGTCGACTTATTTGTTCAGAGAGTGTAGAAGTTTTATGATGGGTTTCAATGTATAAGTCTGAGCGATGACAAATTTGAAAAATTTCACAATAATAATGTAAGAAAGTTTATAGTACTGAAACAGAATCATAATTTTTAACCTAAGCACCTGATATAAGCTTGGAATTATATTACTTCAAAAGCGCGTATTAATTTTCTAGCTATCATGAACTAGTTGAATATACATACCATAAGTCACACTATGGATTAAATTTGAAGAACTGAACGTAGATTCTAAGTATGGGTCAGAGGTTATATGCAAGTAGAACATTTTAAAAGGGTTAGATGCTGATCTACTTTCCGTTCTTGGAACTAAGGAAGTAGGTCAACATCTCTGAAGGAGCGTCTGCGGCCCAACAATCACAGAAACTATCGTCGAGTGATCACTTATTTTTCAACGATGGTATCGTGGTTTCGGGCCCAGCTCGGTCCAAAAACATGATATGGAAGAAAATTTGCTGGTTACTCGCGGAGGAACGGTGGTTTTACTCAGATTCATTCTAAACCCTTCCTTCGCTAGTGACACTGGACATGCCATATATGATCATGTGTTGAAAATGGTGTTAAACTCCATATAATTTTTTTCTGAGAAAGTACCGACTTATCATGTAAGAACTCTCGAGTGTAGTGGCTTTGAAGAGTATAACTGGTGACAACAATCCCAAAATTACAGTTTCTTTTATCAAACAGGTTCCGGATACATACTTTGCAAACGAAAAGAAGGCGCATGTCCACGAAGTCACAGTTCCCAACAGAATGATGCACCTGTACAGAAATGGAACGGTCCTGTACAGTATGAGGTTGTCATTTAATTATTTTATAGCATGTCACTTTTATGAGGTCATGGCGATCATTTGTTGTTGCTCAGAAATAAAACAAAATGCTTTATAGAAGGTCCCTCCGGCCGATGCTAAGAACTAGAGGGATGTTTCTTATTTTATAAACCTCATGAACCATCTCGATAAAACTGAGATTTCTTTTTCGATTTTTTCATTGTGAATCATAATTTACGGCTTATATATATATATATATATATATATATATATATATATATATATATATATTTCATACGGCACGTCATAGTATTTACGACTCAGCGTGAGAATTTTATCTCGACCCTAGTGTTATATAAATATTAAGTAAAATTATATGTTTAATGCACCAATATGCTCGTGGACATAGCCTCGATTTTTTTTTATACAGCATGTCACTAATTACATTATCAGCATCATTGGTACTTTCTTAACGCCCCTCTATCAGACATTGCTGCTTTAGACACAGTACATTGTATTAATTATTTACCTCTGTTTTCACGCAAAACAGTCTATATCAAGTCAACAATGATGCAGACGTAACAGTCTTGGGTTTTTTGTTTCCGCCGCAAACGTCGTTAATACTAGCAAAATAGAAATATATCGTACATTTAATGCATTATCTACAAACGTTCATTCCTGTACCTGTAGAAATACGATTCCTGATAGGCTGTTGTTGAGAAATATGGAGGTTGGGTAAATATTTTGTCTTATATTCATTGTTTATTATAATTGCATTCCCCATAAACGTAAACGAAAGAGCCACGCTATCATTAATTCTGCATTCTCAGTTAACACAGCAGAATGCGTTTGAAATGTATTTTCTACCTAAAGTGAACTTCAATTGGTGGGTTATGTTGTGGTTTATGTTTGATACAGGATATTCGCACCTATGTCAAAGACTCCACGTGGATCATAAGTTGAACAAGGCAGTCCAAGTGGAGTTTTCCCCGAAAAGCTTGAACGTAAATTGAAAATAAATTGAACAGTTTAACATTATCATAAATAAATAATAAACTTATTGAATATTTTTTACGCTGGGAGCTATCAAGGCATCAAGGCCATTAACTTAGTTTTGAAACTACTTTATCCGTGTATTTTAACTATTCAGGAACTTGAATCGCGCTAGCAATAATTGTAATCAATGAGAAAAGCCATTTAAATGAGTCATTCTCCATGAATCAAATTTGATGGGAAGTTGTTTCAAATACCAATTTAAATAATTATGCTATTACCATAAAGATCGGTTTCGCTTATTTGTGCTTCTCATTTTTTTTAAAGTTATGATTCAAATGCATTTATCTATCGAGTCAACATTCCATTATGTTTTTATTCAAATATTTAAATTGACAATTATATCGGCTCAACATTTCATTATGTATTTATTCAAATACATTTATTAGGGGGTTAACTGTGATTTATTTTTGAAATTTACAATTATATTTCGTGTTTGTCTGGCACAGATACGGCGTTGTCAGAAAACACTTTCATAGAAATGCATTAATCTCCACTGACAAGATCACGTAACGTTTTGTTTAAATGGCAATTCATTTCTTATATACACTACGTATGCACATCTTTAATTGTGCAATTGGTAATTCCTAAACGTTTCCAATAAATTCGTCGCAAGCAGATTTGCATTTTAGACTACAGCTTTATGTCTCACACAGGTTTATGCGCATTGTTATACAAAAACCGCAATACGGTCGTTTTGATAAATTATCCAAGAGGTAATAATGAATGTGCATGGTTATGCATTGGCAACGTCAGTGTTCCTTTGGGGTTGTCACATAAAGTATATCATTAAAAGATAAAAGGTCGTTGTCGTTTGTGATAAATTGGTTACAATGTTACAATGTCAGACATTGTAATTAGTAAAACAGAATTAATGACTTGTTTGAGAGCGTTTATATTCATCATCGTACTTAATTATGTTCTTCATGTGCTACTTCTATTTCACATCCTTACTCTTTCTCTATTTTTTTATTTTGTTGTTTTTTGAAGTTCGCTCACATCAAGTGGCAAAAGTCTATTTGAAGTCCGTAAGGTGATTGATTGTAACATTTGAACAAATTGAGCTATCGGTTTTTGAGAAGAATATGTTTAAAAAACGCAATTGTATCTGTACTGGGATCTTTTAAACCCTTCAACACTATGGAGCCAACAGTTTGAAAAATTTAATTCTCTTTAATCGAATAATGCTACTTTAAAATGTGAAACATAATCATGGAATACTATGGAGAAACATACTCACCCTGTTGAGATAGGAGCTAATGTTGTCCTCTCTATCGTTACTCAGCAGTGGCACTTTGTATTAATGTAGGGCTCGCTTTGGATGGGCTCTGTAATGTAATCGTCTTTAATTATCATTTTACAATTGTCTATTCGTTTTAATTAATTTATTTCTGATCGGTTACTCTCTTCCAATCAGTTTGCTGGTTTGACCTGGTACTGAATGTTGATTTTGAGAAGCCAGTGGGTCGATCCATGGATTGAACCCGCGACCGCTGGCGTGAGCGGCCAACACTCTATCAGTCATAATCGCCACCCAACTCACAATAAGTACATATTACATGTCTTGTTTCTAACTTGAATAAAGTGCTTTGACAAGGTATTTCAGAACTAATTAATTACCAAAATACAAACATGCGATTTGCATATAATGTAGTCCCTGAGGCGGTCATATTTCTGTTAGTAGACAGTGAGGCTGCAGGTATTTAAGGATATCTGCAAATGTAGCATACCTCGTCAAAGGCAGCGACGCATGTATATCTATCACAGTACATTGGTAGTACATACCTTAATAAATCCATTGTAATACAATCAGTATATGTATTATTTTGAGCAATAATTCTCAAATCACCAGCTTACATCTAGATTGTATGTACTACCAAAATTAAATGTTACTTTCTCTCTCACTACTATTTCATAAAAATCTGCCAACTTAAAATCTGTTTTGTATATTTTGGAAACAAAGTATTTGTTCATCAAGGCAATAACAAATATGTGTGACAAATGAAGTATTTTTATGATAATAGTTGCCAATCCATCCATATAGTAAGGTGTTATTTTATCTTAATGTACAAGCGTCATTGAAATCTTTTTTACTGTTTTGTTGGAACGATGTCATAAATGCACACTTTATAATAGCTGGCAAATAAGATAAAACTAGTGATATTGACGCCTTAGTGATGGCGATGAATGCCTTCATTATTCTTAAGGCCAATGGCGCAAAAGAAATCTTGATGCGGGCTGGTGTTGAGTATTCAGCAAGATATATACCATAACCATCTATTGCTGAAGGGAATCAACACCTTACGAGTTCCTCAAGCACTTATGACTGTAAACAACAAGTAAAATTGTCTGCATTTGTTAAATGTGTGAAGATTCCAAACGCTCCCATTCAAGAGGAGATTATCACAATAGCAGAGAGGTCTCTAGTCAAAGTGCTCATGAACAACACTGATTGTACTACAATATATGAATAACGGTATGCATTCCTCTATTCTTCCTGGATATATCTCGTACGCAGACTACCCCATAGGTACTGGAGAGATAGCAACTGCCAACAATAGAGTTCTGAATCGGCATTTCTGTTTCCATGATAATATTTAGATAACCAATTATAACTGAAACTGTTCGTTAATATGCACTATAGCAATATTGATATATAGAGGCATGATCATGTCATAAATATAACATATGATATCGTTTTATTAGATGAGCCAACTTTGAGTGTTGTCTCTGTGTTAATACGTAATTATCATTTAGGTATATATATTACCTGTCTAGGTCGATCCTCCTATTTCAGTAACGATTAAATGATCGTATAACAGTGTATTTATTTAATAAAACATAATGATTACCATGTCAAAATGGTACTAGTCAAGCAGTCAAGCCGATCTAACTATATGATATTCATTTCATCTAATTGTATATGATTACGTCACACATGACGTCATATATATTACACAAGATTCTTTTCACTCATATTTTCAAAACAGGCATGACACCACTAGTTTTGTAGGACTAATTAATTATGATGACACCATTGTCAGATGTATTGCCACCGGGTAACTTAAACTGTCATCACCGTCATTTTAGATCCATGTTTTCATATTCTAAAACCGTGAAAACAGCCTTGGCCTGCACATTAAGTCATTCTTATTTTTTGGCAGTCAAATTGAATATAGAATTTTAATTGGGTTCATGTTCATAAGTAACCTTATACATCCCATGTAATTGTGTCAAAATGTGTTAAATGCCTCATATTTTACACGTATTGTTTACTATGACAGAATATGTCTACTGTATTTGAATTTGTATATATCTGTATATAAATTTGCAGTTATTTGCTCTTGTAAATTGTTTTATGAATCAAACCAGTAAACAAGATCTTAAATTTGGAGTTTCAAATAGTTATATTTGAAGATTAAATGTCTACCTATTTACTATTGATATGTACTTTTGCACGTGCCTGATGTATTTGAAAAATAAATTATATTTTATAAATGGTGAAAAGCTTTGTAATGCTTAAACCAAAAAAAAATCTGTTCTGTTATATACAAAAGTTTGCTTGAACATGGGTAAAATCGATTTCAATATTGCAATATGCTGCTTTTAAATGTTCCAATTGGATTTGTTGCAAGCTGTTGCTCGATTCCCAAGCACACAATTCATCATCACGACCGTTACACTGTCCTTTGAGAATTGCTGTGTCAAACGGCTGTACTATTATTATGACAAATCGTCCCAGAGGAATCACGATTAGTTAATGATTATACAATGCTAATAGCAGCGTCCCTTTAGAGTTGTCCAATATAATTTATTATTAAACGATGAAAAAGGTTGCTGTCATGTGTTATCTGATATATATGAAATAACTAAGTATCTCATGTATAATGTAATGTAAATATATATATGTTTACATTACATTATACATTATATATACAGTAGAACTTCGATGGCTCGAACCCGACGGGACTGGACAAAAAAGTTCGAGTTAAGGGTTGTTCGAGTCAAGTATGATTTAACATCATACCATAATGTACATGTATATACATCGAAATTGGAATTACGCCGGGCCCAAAAAAAATGGTTCGAGTTATATGTGGTGTTCGAGCCATCCATGTTCGAGCTAACGAAATTCTACTGTATCTTAAAACAAACCACTTTGAAGTCAAGAACGCAAATAATGGACTCGGTCTGTACCTAAACGCACCAACATTTTGAGCACGAAATTTAGAGTAGGACTCAAATTGTCATATGTAAGATTCACACAACATCTACTGAACAAGCAAATTGCTATAACATTTATTTAACAGAAACTGTAAGAGGATCACATTTATTACTATTTATTGTATGTTTACAGCGTTTAACTTAAATGTCAGATTTTGAGACGGAGTTCGATTCTCGGTCTTAAATTATTGTTGAATTCTGACCCCTGTTCATGAGGTGTAACGGAACATGAAGCACCCCTGACGCCTTCTAACACCGGATTAAATGATAGTCGTACACTGAATGAGTTTCGTGATTTAAACAAAGAACTCATTCCAATGAATATTCAGCGTTAAAATGTTAATAAACAAAATACATTTCTAACTTGATATTTCCTAAAATAATTTTATAATTTTCTGTTTGATACTTGATATATTCGGCATGTAAATAATCGTATTGCTTAAGTGGTAACTGAATTTGTATACATAGTTGATACAAAAAACAATATACATGGTAATCAGTGACCGATGGAAAAATCGACTATTAGTTTGAATAGTATTTTATTGATAAATGTATAGTATTTTGAAACATATACCATTAATCATATTTACAAGATGGGTGCAAAAGTCAGTATATGACCTTTTAAAATATATTTCACAAATGAGAAAATAGATAAAATAGATAAAAATAGGAAAATGTAGGTTGACTCAGTTTGCTGCCGTTTTAGCCGATACAGATATAGAATGCCAGTAAAATTAACCCATAAGTAGTCATGTTTGTGTCCGTATACTTCAGCCTAATAACTAAATATCACCAATTTCTCTTTTATATATTCTACACTGACAGCAAGTGCCGTAACAGGAATGTCAGATGTGTAAGTTGTCACATCGCTACATATTTCAATTTTCGTTTGCAGACACGTTGCACTTTTAAACTTTCTCAGGATGAGTTATTACCATTGAGGGATAATATATTGGCATTATAACGTCGCAGTATTGAGGAATCATGTAAATATGCGGCTCACGCTTACTCAATCATCGTTATCCAAGTGCGGCGTATTGATTTGATACTAAAGTTTCACTGTAATCTCATACGTGTCAGGCTAGCTATCCACACCGTGTCTGCAGATATCCAATTTTGCTGTCAGCCGTGTATTAACGAAATTGCCGTTATCTGTAATACAGAAACAATGATCGTTAAACGTTTATAATGAATTTTAGTTGATTGATACTTTTGATTGATATTTTTATTTCCTCAAAATTTCAGGGAAGCAAAAACAATAATGCATTGAAACAAATGAACAAGAACAACATATTTACAAAATGAATAATATAAAAGCGTATTAAAAGAAATTCAAAATTACTATATGTACATGAACATGACTACTATATATTCAATTCAAATAATTTCAATTGTCTTATTCAGCACAAACATCATTCAAAGTTCTTGGCCATAACAATTCAGGAGATTTTATAATGAGCAGATTATTTCATTTCATAACATACACATATATCAAAATTTCTGTATTCTGATGCCTATATCCTAATATGTTTCCACATGTTATTAATATTAATATACATATATTTACTTTGTTCCTCGAATGTAGTTAACATTTTTTAATTAATTCATATTATCTGCTTTTATTAAAATGGAGATTACGAGGCCATCTTATTTACGAATAGAGCATGGTAATAAAATGTTCGCTTATACTTGATTATTTTGTAAAATTAAAAACCTAAGTTTGCCACTAAGATTTTTTGAACAATTTTAAAAAGTATGCGGCAAAAACAGTATATGTGTTTTTTAAGAATAACGTCACATTCACTTAAAATTGAGACCAAAGCGATCTAATTGTGTTGATAACAATGTAATATGAAATATAAAATATTATTTTTTGACGCATTTGTTGACTCGATTTTCAGTTATTCATCTGGAATATGGGAAAAGATATTGAAGAAATTGAATACTGTAAACAAATTTGAAATTAAAAATTAGAAACAATACTTCTTTTTCAGATTACATTAAATATAAATAAATATCATAAATTCATATATACAATGATAAAATTGTACTTCAAAATGTGTACACGTCTGCATATAGTTGATTGCATTTTTTGGTCGAAATAAAACGGATGAGCAATGTTAAACAAATACTGTTTGATAATGGTTAAATTGGGTTTAACTTGATCATTGACTCATACATTTAAATGAGTTATTATGCTCTCCTGTATGATTTGGAGGAAATAAAGATATATATACTTTAAAAGTCAATTTTGTTTATGAGCAATATCTAGATATGCCATCTGAAGATTTGTAAAATTCGCTTATCAGCTTATTCTTTAAGTATTCAAAACAGGTCGCTAAGCCAGATATAGGATTCCTAAAAATAAACGTTTTTGCCAAAAGTTTAATCTTTATAGAGTTGATTTTTTTTTTCCACCAAAACCCAAGCATGTTTAAGTTTATAGAACTACTCAAGTCTAATAATTGAAACAAAAAACTGTTGTTAATTTAGCTTATTTTATTTAAAATGCTTTCTCTAGTATAAAAACTTCTATCACACGTAACTAAATATTTATGCGTTTCTCTGGTTTACGCCATACGTGATCATAATACTACCACAGTGTCATCGGAGGCGATGGCCTGTTTAGTTGTTTTTATCTAAATTACTACCGCCATACATGCGATACAGACTCGTGTCTTCATATACTACAATCTTAATGTCACAACTGCCCATTACATGTAGATTTATGATATACTTTAGTAAGATTACGATGAGATCTACACTTGCAGTTAGTTGTAGTCATTCAGGCATATTTACTAATGCCATTAATTTTGGATAAAGCATCCCATTCACGGCTGTACAATCGGTCTGTCCAAGGATGCAGGTGGCGACTCACTAATTTATTTCCTATAGTTCGCTGGACATACCTTTCATTTCTCTTTTAATAGTCGCTATAATCAATACGTAATTCTACTTTCAGATTATCTCTCACATTAGGCTGTGCCATGAGACTACAAAAGTACCCCCTTGATGACCAGAAGTGTCCAGTTATCGTCGAAAGTTGTAAGTATAACGTGACAGCAAAATGTGTCCGATTGTCATAAAATAGAGACTGCAGCTCCAGTATTTACTGGGGTCTCTGGAATGGAATCCTTATAACGAACATATCCATATCTGATATTCTAAAGAAGCAAAAAACAAATTGTAATGTGAAAGCTATTTTCAAAGAAAAGAGCGGTGTGTAAGTGCAATAGGATATTGCCGGGTGCTTACGCTAGAGGTTGCGGGTTTCATTCCCAAACTCGACCCCGATAGCCTCATAAAAATAACAATCAGTAGTTGTTCGGCCCAGAAAGTGGATTCTTTCGAGAGCAGTTCATAAAAACTTCAGGGGGGGGGGGGGGGGGGGGGGGGGGGTGGCATTACCGAAATATATTGACTAAAACTTTGAGCGCATTTAACGGGAAATGTGATGTGTTATTGAGGCAACAACCAATATATGTATAATTGCAGTTTACTACAACTTAATTAATCATTACAGTGTACTATTACGATGTTTACTTCATGTCTTTCACAGATGCATACACGATCGATAATGTTCTGTTTGAATGGACGGATACAGATCCATTCAAGATTATGAGTGACGTCGCAATGCCACAGTTCGTCCCAAAAACCATGGTGGTATGGGACAAGTGTAATCAACACTTTGGTGAGAGTAAGCTGCTTAAGTATATGTTTCATTGTAAAGTCAGTGTTTGCATAGTACGTTATCAACACTCTGACGAGAGTTATATTTCTATTGTGCTGTAATGTAATATTTCGTCAGCAGTGTACATAGTCAACACTTTATACATAGTTAGCTACTTGTTACGCTTCGATTGATCTGAAGCGGACTGTCATCAAACCAGTGGCACATCCAATCAATGATCGACATTGATTCCAATGCCATTTTCCTTAAACAAGCTGACTATCTCTAAGTAAACACCACAGACAACGCCACGTGGTCGGTGGGCGGAGCGTCAGGTCAATTACACTCCTGAAGCACCGGTTGTTCAAATGTCTTCCATTTAAACGGAGAGAAAAACGTCCGCTGATTAAGGATTGAATGATTCGATGTAAATTCCTATCATTGTACTTTAAGTACGTTATCGAACTGCTACATGTATTTCAACATAAATATGTGTGTTCTTTGTGGAAATCAGTGTGTTATCATCTACATTCGCCTTCATTACATGACATATGATTTGCATTTAATTTTAAAGAAAACTATATGTTTAGACATGAAGAGAACAACTCCCCTTTAAATATGACTTTATTTTCGACAACAGGAACGGTCATGCTTCTGTTCACTGTTCCCGTTTCACATTCATATTTATGGTTTTGTAGCAGCACAGGTAATTCAAAATGGAAATAACCAAACGGTGTCTCTGAAAATGCTTTGTTATCATTATAAAACTATTGGGTCAAGGAAAATAACCAAATTATCAGACTTGAATCCTCATCTCTATAACGATCATTTGTTTTTTGTTTCCCATAGATACGCATTTTCCCACACCAATCACAGAAGACCTTTGAAAACAGTGCAGGAACACTTCCTGCACTGTTTGCCATTCTGTCAGTTAATATAAACATAATTCACCCAATAATTCAAAATCCTTCTATATAAGGTGTCCAAAGGCATCTATATTAGAGGTGTCCAATGGCATCTATATTAGAGGTGTCCAAAGGCATCTATATTAGAGGTGTCCAAAGGCATCTATATTAGAGGTGTCCAAAGGCGTCTATATTAGAGGTGTCCAATGGCGTCTATATTAGAGGTGTCCAATGGCGTCTATATTAGAGGTGTCCAATGGCGTCTATATGATGTAAAGGGATAACTGATTTCCGGCTAAATTATTGATCAAGAAGAACATTGTTCATTTTATTTAACTCATTTATAGAAAAATTATATAATTACGTGAAGTCCTCCTCTAGATTTGGAAGATGTCACGTGAGTATGACGTGTTGTTACGGAGATTCTTTGTGTTTTCCTTTATAAATATAACAAAGTCCCAACATGCACTTACTTATCTAAGTATTTACTTGATATGTACATCATGAATATTCAAAATCATAATAATCAGTAAAGATTATAGCAATAATTTAAATATATTTATAACAAATATTGCACATAAAGTTGTGACAAACTAATTTATAAAAGTGTTGCTTACCGTTTGATATATGTAACCTTGAACTATATGTAGAATGTTGTACTGATGTATTGTAGAGCTTACTTAGACAAGTATACAGCATTCTGTCTTCTAAGTAACACTCCGATTGATAAATCATCTGCGCATGCTCAATGAATAGTCATGCAACGTATTGATTGGTCGGTGAAGTTAATTACGCTTTTGTTTGTAGTGACCGAAATAAAGAATCATAATACGCAACACTATATGGTATAATGTGTGTAATGTTTTTTTGGTATGTTATAGGTAACACACTTTTAAGTGGTCTTCTAAGCGAAATGCCGTAAATAGTGTTGATATAACTTGTGGCCCAGTGTATTGGATAGTTGCTAAAAACAATAAAATATGTTTAAAGTAAACATCTCTTGTGGAGTATGTTTACGTTTAGATGAAGGCACACACTACAAATATTGACGAGGTTTATGATTTTCTTGTACATGTACTTGCTACCCATCGCTCTGTAGTAGTTATATTCAGGTCATATCCATATCTGTATTTATTATACTCATTATATTCTTCTGTTTAACATGGGTGACAACGCCTCGGTTTGCCTTGAAAACACGGAGGGCGAGGAATATGTATAATAAGAAATATGGTGAGAACGTGGCTCGTATATTTTGTGTGTATGTGTGTATGCGTGTGTGTGTGTGTGTGTTTGTATGTGATCACACACAGCATGTGACGATATTGTGTGAAGGTCACGTTTTTGTTTTCTCATGTATTTATTATAGTGTGTTTATGTCTCTTATATTCTTTAAAATTGTCATAAAAATATATAATTTAGTACCAACTTTCTCTTAGGTGATTCATATAAGCTATATCATATGAAAATTCTAAAATGTAGTCACATATCATTCTCATATGAAACTTAGCATTATGATAATAACATGATATTTTGCATAGCAATATTAGAATCATATGAAGTACATTACGTATATGATTATCATATGAGTGTCATGTGTGAAAATAATCAATCATATGTATGTCATTTTATATGAGAATCATATGTGGTTAAATTGTCTATATTTTACTTTACATGTGACTTTCGAGGAAAGGCTTCTTGATTAATTGTATATGTGCTTGATATATAACGATTTAATATATCAAACGAAAAGGTGCATTGTACAGGTTGAATTTAACACAAGTAATTAATAAACACTCGTGTTTGATTTTTTTTTTTATGAAACTCATGTATTCTGTTTATAATCTTATAGTATGGCATATTTTATTTAGTTGGTCACGTGTTAAGCATGTATGTAATCATGTTACTATTATATTGACATGTACCTTAACTGTATGTTTATATATCGACAACTGAATATTTACGAAAATAACAATGGTTTGTACTGCATGGTGTTTGTGGTTGCTTTTAACAAGAAACCAGCGGCGTGTACGTGTGACAATCTCCTTATTACGTTGTTACATTGAAGTGTCATGACGCACACAATTGTAGTGCTACAAATTTCTAGTCACGTGATACTGACACCGGACCATCCTATACTGTTCTAATATTAATGCATATCATAACAGCTGGAAATGATCGGAAATCGAGCCAACAACCTTCCGGCGCATGTGTGGCGACCGCTATACCAACGACGTTGGCAGTTAGTTGCATTTACATATTCTAATATTCTAATTCTACTTATGTCTGATATTCTAACAAAACTTCATTAATTTTTATTCCTTAGAAAAACAAACAATTACATATAATGCTTATTGTTATTTATATAACTCATAATTATTTGATATAAAAAAGGCGTTGAACTTTGAAAAAAAAGGTGTCCAAGAAGAATTATATATGTTTTAGTATAAACTATTGGTAACCAATATAGTACGACACTGATTTGTATAACAAAGGTAAAGGTTCACGAACTCCAAACATGGTCATGCATAATTCAATAATATCAAATCAAGGATTTATTTAAGTCCTTGATTAAATCCTATTTTTTAGGAAAGAAAAAATGATGTTTTTCATTTTAATTAGATCTAGACTTTTGTTTTAATTTTAAAGTTTACTTTTTTCGCATAAAACAATATCATCAATATGTGCATGTTCAGCGAAAACATGCATTTTTCATACATTTTTAAGCCATTTAGATAGATATAGCACGTTTTAACAGTGAATGCACTCTTGCTACAAGACACTACCAGGAAATGAATGAGAGAAGCAGTTATTTATCAAAAAATAAAAATCTATCTAAATGCCAAATATTTGACAAAAAAGTGGTTTTGGTGAATTTTGGGTGATGACCATTTTCCTTAAATGCTAACCATCTTAGAAGTCATTCTATGAATAAAAAAAAACATGAAGTTATATAATTATAAAATTAACATATTTTAAATAAAGTGTTCTTAATACAAATACATCAAACATTGCTGAAAAATAAGTGTTGAAAATTAATGCATTTTACAGGGCCGAAATTAGGGCTTGGTGAATCTGGTCGTATACTGTTTATAATAACAAATAATCAGCTGATGCATTATCTAGGTTTAAACTAACATACATAGTATACCAGTATATATTCAAACCAGTTTGATGACAACCGGCATGTAGTGTTGTTTAACGAAACTACTCTTTCTTCCAGTGTCTATTGGGTTACGCCCCCTTGACCTATATCAACGTCTAAACCATTGTAATATATAACTTCTTACCAACTGAGATGTTGGATCAACTTTCGTTCCTAAAGTGATTTAATTGAATGTGGAAGTAGGTCAACATCTACTAACGGTCATTGCATTGATGTAAATGGAATGTTCTATTTTGAATATTGTGAGCGATTTTATTGGCTGAGAATATAGGACAACACCTTAATATACTTAAACATTACTTTTCTTAAGTAAATATGCAAATTTAATTTTAATGGAAAATGTTAAAATCGCCGTATCCTAATGTTGTTTGATGTATGAGGGATCTCATGTGTAGGTTCAATAATTCAGTTTTCTTACACACTTTAAAACAATGACAGAGACGAATGAGATGTAACGCAAGGAACCCTGGGAGATATTGATGAAGCTGGCCAGTGACCATTTTTATGAACACTTCAAATACTGAAATACTTAAATTGGTCATCATATTTTACTACGGAGTTTAGCAATGTTGATGTTTAACGGTATATCAAAGCTGTGACTCCAAACAGTAGTAAATACTGTAGTAAGATAAATAAAATGTTTATACCATAAACAACAACTTGCAGTCTTTTAACTTAGAAATGAGACACATTTATGGCTAATTGCTAAAGTCGTCACAAATGAGATGTGATACATTTTATACAATGTTTATTTTCCTTGCAGCTGGTAGTTTTGCCTGTCTAACGGCGTACGTTCACTTGAAGAGGAAGGTTGGGTACTACATCGTTCAGGTTTTCATACCCAGTATTCTGATTGTTGTGCTGTCCTGGGTCTCCTTCTGGGTCGACCATGATGCCGTCCCGGCCCGAATCTCCCTCGGCGTTCTGACAGTACTTACCATGACGACGCAGAGTTCAGGGTCACGACAGTCGCTACCACAAGTATCTTATGTCAAGGTGGGATGTACAATGTTTTTGTCTATTTTTTACAACTACGAAATAATGTCTTCGGGCAATATCCTTAACATCCTTTGCGTTGCATTTATATATTTCAGTTTTAGAGTTTTGGCGACTTGATTTTTGAAACTTCTTTTATGAAGATTTAAAAATATCTGTTCTGATATCACGGTTGATTTGAAAACAAGAGTGAAATCATTAAAATTACAAATGAATAGTTCTTCGAATAGTTTATCTCATACAACAACCCCTCAATTGTAACCTAATCCAAATGAAAATTTGTGTACAGTTAGTTTTCAAGTACGTGGTTTAGATGCGTGGTGGGAATTGGTATTCCGATTAAACTATTGTTGATTGAGTTATGCCTCTCTGCTATTTTAACTTATATTTAATGTTAAACTCAATTCAAATGAAACTTGCTGTACAACAAGTTCATAGTCTGAATATGTACCTTTGGTATTGGGGTTTAGATTTAAATATTCTATAGAATTATGGCCCTTAGTTTTTACCCATTTTCAACATTAGGTATGGACCAACAACCATGTGAACGCAGGACAGGTCTTCAGGAAGTTACAAGTGATGTTCAAGTACCTACATCAACAAGCAATGTTTATAATTCTCAGTCCATGGTCCTTTTGAACGGTGGATATGAATTCACTGAATGTTCTTGTTATACATTGGATATATATGATATATCATATAAAATCAAATTAATTCGCTCATTATTAAATTAATTCACTCATAATTAATGAGAGAATTAATTTGAATTTATACGATATATCTACTTCCCTGAGGAAGATTTTTGAATGAAAATATATAGATATATAGCATACGTTCAAAATATCACTAATAAATAATACAGATGGAGCACGTTGGGTGATAGTTTGAACGTATATTGATATACTTTGATGTACTTTGATATACTTTAATACACTTTGATAGTTTTTTTTATATACTTTGATATGTTTTGATATACAAATGTTCTTTGATATTATTTGATGTACTTAGATATGCAAATGTTCTTTGATAAACTTTGATGTACTTTGATATGTAAATGTTCTTTGATAAATTTTGATGTACTTTGATTTGTTAATGTTCTTTGATAAACTTTGATGTACTTTGATATGCATCTGTTCTTTGATATTATTTGATGTACTTTGATATGTAAATGATCTTTGATAAACTTTGATGTACTTTGATATGTAAATGATCTTTGATAAACGTTGATGTACTTTGATATGTAAATGTTCTTTGATAAACGTTGATGTACTTTGATATGTAAATGTTCTTTGATAAACTTTGATGTACTTTGATATGTAAATGATCTTTGATAAACTTTGATGTTCTTTAATATAATTATATACACTTTGCAAAACATAGGTATCATTGACGTCAATGTTAATCGTATGTTGTATACTAGTCTGTAGAACGGACCCAGCTCTCCCTATTTGGTCAGTTAAATAACAACACATTTGAGCACGTTGATTGGGCAGTTGCTTCAGGGTAAGTTTAAATGACGTCATACTTTAGTAAGCGTCCAATTAAAATGAATTGTGGGACAGGCATATAATTCCCTGCTTTTTCATTGGAGTGTATTAGACCTGGTCCGGGGTATATCAGGTTCTGGGATAGACTAGTTGTATATGAAAGGTGCTGATTCGTGTTACCCAAGATGTCTACGTCGGTACATTGCAGGCAATCGATGTGTGGATGTCCACGTGCTTGCTGTTTGTGTTTATTGCCCTACTGGAATATTCATGCATTAACGTCATTGCCAGGAAAAAGATCAAAATGAAAAAAGAGGACACGCTGGAACTCAAACCTGTAAGTATTCCTTATGAATTAAAGTAGGCAAAAGTCTTTTACGACAACCATAATTGAAAACAATGGAATAAATGTACCTACACGTGCTAGGCCCTCGGGTTTTATTGTTTTTAATGTGTTGGGTATCTTGTTAATTTTCTATTGATGGAAACTGTAAATGTTATGGTTTTAGAAGTCTGCATCTTAGGCATTACTGCTAAACTAGCTACATGTATTTACCTTCATATGCATATGTTCTTTGATGTGTTTTTGTACTTTCTTTGTTGCTCCGTCAAATTTGTTATTTGAATGAAATATTTTCAGAAGCAAGTTAAAATACATCATATATTCAGATGAGAGTACAATGGGTGGTATTGCTTTAATGGCGGTATTGTTTCGGATGTGTGTTCATTTTGTGATCTTGTTTCAGATGTGCGTATATTTGGTGATATATTGTTTCAAACGTGTGCACAGTGGGCGGTTTTATTTCAGATGTTTTGGCGATATTGTTTCAGACCTGTGCACAATTAGTGATATTGTTTCAGATATGTTCACATTGGTATTGGTACAGATATGAATACGTTGGGTGATATTGGTTCTAATATATGTTCATCTGGTGATATTGTTTCAAGTGTGAGTATACTGGGTGGTATTATTTCAGATGAGTGACCATTGGAGGGTATTCTTTCATTGATGTGTGTCTTGAGTATTATTGTTTCAGATGTGAATGCATTTACTGGCATTTTTGTGTATATATTACATAGTATTGGTTCAGAAGTGTGTAAATTGGTTGGTATTTTTTTCAAATGTGTGCACCTGTTGTGGCAATGTTTCTAATGTGTGTGCATTGAGAGTTATTGTTTTTAGATGTGTGCACAGTAGGTGGTATTGTTTCAGAGTGTACGGTGTACATTGTTCTAACTGTACATGTTTTGTTGTTCTAAGTGTACATTGTACGTTGTTCTGAGTGTACAGTGTATTAGGTTTATGGTGTATGTAGTCCTGGTGTACGATGTACGTTGTTCTGATGTTCACTTTACGTTGCTCATAGTGCACAATGCACGCTGGTATACATAAACATGTATGCTGTTTTGAGTTTATATTATAAGCTGTTTGAGTGTACATAATTCTAAGATTTAATTGTTCGGTGTTTCTAGTTTACATCATATGATGTTTAGTGTATAGTGTACGATGTTCTGAGTATAAATGTGTACGATGTTCTGAGTATACACTGTAGGCTTTTCTGAATGTACAATATATGGTGTAATAATTGTACAGTGTAAGATTGACTGAGCGTTCAATGTACGATGTTTTGAGTGTTCAGTACACGCTTTTATGCGTGTAAATTGAAGGCTGTTCATTGAACGCTGTCCTGAGTTTACGTTGTACGTTGTTTTGAGTGTACATTGTACGCCATTCTGAGTTAATAGTGTACGCTTTTTTGGTTAGCCTTGTACACTGGTGAATTTACCTATCGCAACGCTCTGTTATATTAAGGGTATCTATTATCTCAAATGGCATTCCATACTTTAATGTTGAGAACAAATTGTGAATAGACATTATATCTTGAATGCGCGATTCGTGTGCAGTAATATTTTATCAGTGTTTGTCGAAAATAGAAGATCAATCCTTTTACGGGTTGTTAACGACTATCTATTTACTGAACTCTGTCGGGTCAGTCTGAGTTTAATCGGCAGTTTAGTGTTGTTTAAATGTGTGATATGTCTGTCTTTCATATCATGCCTATTAAAGAATACCTTTGATTTCATTTTGATATTTTATTTTAGGACAATAAACCGCCTACCATATTAGGACTGTCTATATCTTACACCGTTACGAGTATTTGCATCTGTTCTATACCCGCTTGCTTTTCTTTCTATTTTGTTAATTGACCAATGTTCTTTATATTAAGAACCATATTTACATGTTATTGGTCTGATACAAGTATTCGTATTACTATGCTGTGTGTGTATGTTTTTTTGTTTTATCACAAACTTTACGGTGCAGGAGTGTAAACCCATGACACAAAGTTAAGTGTAATATCACTTCCGATTCATCGCTCGGTGTTACCCGTATAACACGACTCTCGTACGTAAATTGCGAAGTACTTTCCGACTGGCCCGAATATATTAATTACGTCATATGAATATGACCCACGGAAACAAATTTGTCCGATTTTTTTCTCGTTCTTAAAAGAGGTGATCTGTTTAAGAAATAATAAAAGTACTTTTTTCTGAGTTATGTGATAAAACGAATCTTACATTCGTACTCATTTATTTTTTATTTATTAAACTCGTTTGGAAATAATGATATAATACTCGCATATTTTTCCAACTCGTTTAATAAATTGAATAGTAGATAAACACTCATGTAAGATCCTCTATTTATTTAACCTGCTGTCTGCATAATATTCAATTTGTGTTTCAAAAGCTACCGAATGAAAGTCTACAACAAGAGGTGAGTGGTTACTATTAGCCGACATTGGTTCGGTTAGCTTGCTTGAACCAACGTTTTTTTTTGTGGTTTCCAATATTAACACTACTTTTATTTATTATCTCACATGTAGATCTTAGATATTATTATGTTTCATGTTCTTTACCGAGTCAATCATTTTCTATAGATTTTAATAAGACGATATTTTATGAGTTATGTTTTATTTCGTTGTTTTGTATTTATCTATTAGAGTGTTTTCATGGAACAGTTTTATAGGTACTCCATAGTTGTCATTTTAACCAGCGTGTTTATAATTTACATGAATGTTGAACAATTTCTGTAATTGTTATCATTAGGCCATTATGAACGAATTGCTAGATTACTGTCCATTTTTTTCCTTAAAATATGAGAGTGTGTTTGTGTTAGGGGGCATGCGGTGATGGTAATCTAGCAATCACGTTATTATGACATTAGAAAGTGTACTTATAGTAATAATTTAGGCAATTAATAATTACTTATTAATCAAACAGCTTATTTATGATGAAACGTTATATAACTACTCATATTTTTGTCATTTAAGTAATACTCAATATTAAAATCCTATTTAAGCCATACTCGTATTTAAGTTCTATTCATATTTAAATCAATACCCATATTTTAATCAATACTCATATTTTAATCAATACTCATATTTTAATCAATACTCATATTTCAATCAATACCCATATTTTAATCAATACTCATATTTTAATTAATACCCATATTTTAATCAATACCCATATTTTAATCAATACTCGTATTTAAACCAATGCTTGTAATTAAGTTAATAATCGTATTTAAATCAATACTCGTATTTTAATCAATACTCAATCAATACTCATATTTTTATCTATACTCGCATTTTAATCAAATCAATACATGTACTCGTATTTTAATCAATACTCGTATTTAAATCAATACTCGTATTTTAATTTATACTCGTATTTTACTTTATACTCGTATTGAAATTAATACTCGTATCTAAATTAATACTCGTATCTAAAATAATACTCGTGTTTAAACCAATACTCATATTTAAATCAATACTCTTATTTAAATAAAAAGTCGTATTTAAACCAAAACTCATATTTAAATTAATACTCGTATTTAAACCAATGCTCATATTTAAATATATACTTATATATATACTTATATCTAAAGTCACACTTACGTTGAATTCATATTGAAATCATGATCTTATCTGAGTCACACATACTTAAGGCATACACACGTTTACAAAGGTATATTGAAATTCAAGTTTCATATTAAAAATATATTTCTTATCACATATTTAAGCATACACCATAATGTCGCTATTTAACTAATATGGCTCTTTTTTGGGGCTCAAATTTACAGTGTTACCTGAATATTTAATGTGACAATCTCATTAATGTCCCTCTGAAATAACAACTGATTAACTTAAATTTTTTACTTTACTGTTGTTTACAGGAGACCGGGGCATTACTGTGCACAACGATACGAAGCAACGAAATAGACGCTGCCAGAAAAATTGACAAAATATCTCGAGTGGCATTCCCCGTGGCCTTCATTATATTCAACATCGCCTTCTGGACGTCCTATGTAATGATGCCGAACCCGGAGTGAGATTTCTTTCCTGTGCTGGTAGTTTATAACGTGTTCGAAATATTAAATAAAAATACATTCCCATCTCAACAGATTATCGATAAATGCAACCATACTTGATGTTTAACAATTTCTGAAGATATCGTCCATTTTTGTTAGTTTTTGTTGCTGTTATCCCCATGTTGTTACGATGTTATTGTATTAACTGTTTTAAACGTTTGTATAACATAAACAACGACTGTATTGTATGCCGGTTCAACCCGGGTTGCTTCGACGGAGTCTAATATTTTGACCGCGCCCCAGGCCACTCGTTCACGGATAGTAAATAACCTATTAAATAGTGACTTATTTGTAAAAAAAAAAAAAAAAAAACCCAATCAACAACTTGTCAATGAAATTATAGCAGTACACGGTATCCGCATAGGTATGATGTAACTGAACCATACAGATTTAACGAAGCATTTATTCGTGTTTTAATGAGAATTGCTGCATAGGGTGTGTTAAAATGTATGCGTTTTTGTCACCATACAATTTGGCACCCGTCAACACATAAAATGGCACCCACGGAATTAAACTGTTCTGAGGTGTCATGACAAAATGAAATTCTCTTGTCAGGTATTTAGGTTTAAATCAATTTGAAGGCTATAGTACGTTTGTAATTGATAAATGTGGGCGCTACAGTTTTTTCGCATTGGAAACAGTTGCTATTGTAGAGAAATTTGCATAAAACACGAGTTGTACGCGTATACGGACACTCTCAATCAAAGGAAATACATAAAACAAACTGAAGTAATACGTTACAGTATCAATTGTTATAATTAACGATCTCATGTTTATCTTTTTGTTGAAGTAAATTAATGAAAATCGGTCAAATAAAATATTCAAGACGTGTGTGCTGCCGTAGAAAAATTGCATATATAAAGATAAATTATTTAAACGATAATTTCTAGCTTAATGTGCGTAAAATAGTTATATGCAGATGTGCAGGAATGCAGGAGAGTTATTTTATAAAATGACGGTATCCTAAAGTTAATTTTATATTATGTCAATTTAATAACATACACATGTATGTCAGCAGGATTTGGCGAATACAACGTTATTAACGATATTAAAAACTGTGGTTATGATAAAGATGGACCATATTATGTTGAGATAATACAGTTATGGTTCACCAAAAGGGATAGACAGTGCTGTAGAATGATATTACTGGCATTTTTGTTCCTTTTTTCTTTTTATTTACGAGTGCCGTATCTTGAGCTCACGGGTGCACAATTGGAAGTGCATGTACTCTATACATGGGTGCAGAAACGCGCTGTGCGAAAATGCGCTCAGTGACTCACCTCCGTATGTATGAACACGTGGCAATTTTGTTGATACCTAGGAGTGTCAAAAATATCCTAACTTAGGTATGTTTAATCATTATGATAGAGAAAAACTAATCAAGCGAATACCAAGTGGTATATTTAAAGATTGTTTTACTCATATTTCAAAAACTAACGAAACGCTACAATGTATATTTAATAACAAACACCCACCATGTATTTAATCTTAAAATATGAATATCGGATTGTATGATAACACATAGAGATTAATATGCTCATATGAATGTACGTAAACAGGACCTGTGTAACACACACCGGCATGTTCCCCTTTAATTCCAAATACGTAATACATGTATGTAAATTCCATTGTTTTATTTATACAGAGACATTTCATATATATTTTTTCATCATCATTAACATTTGTATCTTTTTACGTGTATTTATAACAAACCTATACCAAATGTGTGTTTTCTTTTAAAATCACGAGTCTAATCAATTAAGATAACTTAAAATAATTTTAATGTATACGGCATGTGCATGCAATATAACTCAACTGCTTTGTGAACTAAGCCCAAGTCTTATATTATCGCCTCCGAGTCTGCGGCGTAGGTTGAACCTGTACTGAGTATTGTTGTTTGAGAGGTCATCGGTTCGAGTCTGGGGTGCGTTCCTAAAAAAAAAAAAACTTACGAAAAAATCGTCGTAAACGTACACCAACACTTATTAATATTAGTTTTAATATAAATCAAAATGAATCCAAAATTGGTAAGACCATGCAGAAAATGATATATTTTCTGGAAAATCAATCAGTTTTAATGTCGATCAAAATTTAAACAAACCACGTAGTAATTGTCAAATAGACTTACGGCGATTTTTATTTTGTGAAACGCAGCCCTGGTATGTAACCGGTGACCCTTGACATGAGCCGCCAACATCACCGTACACGCACATGTATGCTCGTTTAATGCCACCCATGTAATCAAAAATGCACTGTGTGTATTCATAGTTTGTTTCGTTATAACATGTGTCCGAGAATTGCAGTCGTGATTTTATGCAATTTGTATTAATTCTAAGATTATACAACTTGTTTCATGCTCGACTCAAGAATTTATGCTCAACTCGAAAACGAATGGATCCATAATACAATAAATTTAAATACCTGTAACTTCCTACAGTACCTATCTACATTTATACCTCTATATTCGAGGACTAGCTAAGCGTTGGCGCTGCAAATTTTGTTTTTAATATAAATCCTAGAATTTGAGTTGAGCACGGATAAAGTTATAACCTTAGAGATATGTTTATGAACAAAACTCAAACATACATCTGTCGGATCTTAATGATAAGTGTGAATTTTTGTTTGTCGGTTTATACTTAAGTGGAAATAAATTAGTTTTAATATATTTGATATTGCATTATTTCTTTCAGTCTAGCCATATTGCACAATAAATAAAAAGTGCCTAGATAGTTATACAAATATAATAATAGCGTAACCATTCAAAGTAGAATTACAAGAGACAGTATATGTAATCGTATCGTATTTAACAAATCACACAAACACAGTAATTTCTCTGGCTCACGTGTTTATTAACTACTTTTTTTCTATTTAGTTTCTTCTTTGCATATATGAAAACTGACAATGTGAAAATAGACTTTAGACTTGAAGACTAGAAGACAGCTGTCAATTGAAAATAAGATGATTGTTTTTACAGGTGTAATGTCAACCATTGATGTTTGTTCTTTATTCTATAGAAAATAATAAAAATGTGAACGCTTGTTATTCATAGAGAAACGAACCAAATGAAAGAAGTGAAACTTACATTTTACTGTTTGTCAACCTTCGCACTACCAAAATATGATGAGAAAAGTAAGGGTCATGTGTCATATAAGAGATTTTGTTCTGCTCAGTGTGTACACTGTTCACAAAGTGAAAGTAGACTTTCGAAATCATGTATTCATACCCCCATTTTCAAGTATCAATTTTTTTTTTATCTAAATTCACAATTCAAACATGACAATGCTTTCAAAATGTTCAAATACATCAATAATGTCATCTGAATAAAAAAAAATGAGCATTAACATAAGGAAAATGCATTATTAAAGAAGAAAAAAAAAAGATTATTTATAACCGCCATTATACGACTACCCCGCGGAAGCACTTCCCTATCCAATGGTGGTACTCTGCTCACAAGACCAGATGATGGTTACACTTCCGGCATAAGAACACGATTGTATTTCTTACCCTTCCCGAGCCAAGATATTTGTAATTGTTTAAAAATACATTCAATTTATTAAATGGGATTTAACGCCACTTTTAACACATTTCAGGTTATGTTTGGCAAATCCAGTTAGAATCATAATGTAATTGAGTAAAACTGCCGTCCTTCCGCAAGTAACTGGCAAACTTGCTCAAATAAAGTTTTCCGAGTGGGCGGGACTCGAACAAACCAACTTAGCAGTAATAGGTTAGTGACCTTGAGACGGACTATTTGTACTGTTAACATGTATCTAAAGTTGTCCATTTTACAACATGATAAATAGGGACATATTCTAGTGCAACCTACAATATTGAGATGACTAGATTATACGGAATATAAGTGTACTTAAGCAGTGGGCGTACACACGACAATGCAGTTTTGATAATATTTTACGTCATCTTATTTCTGAAATTTATATATACGTGTATTTACATGATACGAATTTGAAATAAGAATGCTCAATTACGTTTGCAGACCCTTAATTTCATTTTATTATCATAGAAAGGGGGCATAACTCTTGAAAAAGTTAAACGGTTATAAGTTGAAAATTCGTCACATATAACAACATGAATAACCGTTATATTTTATTTATTATTATTGTTTAACAGTATGATACAAAATTATCAAAGGAAAGGACTAAGCCCCAATAATGGCCCTGTAAAATGCATTTAAAAATCATTGGCGTTGGGGGGGGGGGGGGGGGGGACAACCTGACCATCGGAGAAGGTAAAATATTGGGGGGGGGAGGGGGGAGGGGGGGGGGCAAGTGTATATGGCCCCTCTAACCTGAACATTGAGAGGGAGGTGGGGCACTCCCATACCCACTGGCTCTTCAACGCCTATGAATAAGCTTTATTCTATCAAAATATGTATAGTTTATGTTTTAATTTCATGTTTTTTTCTATTCAAAGAATGACTCTAAACACTATTAGAATTAAGGGAAAAAAATGTTTGATTATGAAGACATTCTTGCAACAAAAAGACATTGTCTAGTACACTCTGAGTAATATGTGTATGTGTAATATATTTTATTGCGGCAAGACTGCCTTCACTGTTATAAACATGATATATTTACATCAAATGACTTAAGGAATGTCGGAATATTGCATAGTTTCAACGTACATACATACACTTTAATAATATTGTGTTAAGGGAAAAAAGTAAAATTGACAAAACAAAATATATTTTTTTAAAAATAATATATTGAAAAGGGATTTCCTAACTTGGGCTACACGCTAAGGTTAGACTAAAATATATTTCCCGCTTAAAATTTCAACACATTTTATGACGTATTAAATGAGTCATGTGACATCGTTTAGAATTTAACTAGATTAGTTATAGATTGATTGATTGATTGAATGTCGTATATCAATCATCACGGAGACTGTTGCCGGACGGGGATTCGAACTCACGACGCCTGGATTGACAGTCGGACGCGTAACCGACTGAGCTTATCGGGCCCGATTGATCGGTTATAGAAGTTTATGTGTTATCAAATTTGTTTCATCTTCGAAAGAGTCCGAATAAGGACGTGAAGGTCGTCAAGTAGAAATTAAGTGCTGTCTATTTTTTTTAGAATGGGGATTTCGTTTCAAGTTAACCACTTCATTTTCATTATCGTGTTTGTCACGTTTTTGCGGGTCTGACATACCAAACCAGCCGAGATTTTATCAATTAATGATAAAGAGAAGGTTTTTATAAATATGAATAATTTTATTTTGAAGACATTTGTGACAGTTGTTTACCTGGTATATTCCCTAAAAGAAAGTTTAAACACATACCAAAGGCTAAACCAGACTTTTCGCTATAACGATCATTTCGGTGTATGAATTATTGATATGGACTTCACATTAGTCCAACGTCAAATTCTATGATTGCGCAAATCTTAGACACATAACATGTCGTTTTTTTGTGTGAATTGTTAAGATTTGATACGGGCGTCATATTAGTCCAACGACAAATTCTATGATTGCGCAAACCGTAGACAATATATGTCGTTTTTGTGAATTGTTAGATTTGATACGGGCGTCATATTAGACCAACGACAAATTCTATGATCGCGCAAATCTTAGACACAATATATGTTGTTTTTATTGTGAATTGTTAGATTTGATACGGGCGTCATATTAGTCCAACGACAAATTCTATGATCGCGCAAATCTTAGACACATTATGTCGTTTTTTATGTGAATTGTTTGATTTGATACGGGCGTCATATTATTCCAACGACAAATTCTATGTTAGCGTAAACCATAGACAAAATATATGTCGTTTTATTTGTGAATTGTTAGATTTGATACGGGCGTCATATTAGTCCAACGACAAATTCTATGATCGCGCAAATCTTAGACACATTATGTCGTTTTTTGTGTGAATTGTTTGATTTGATACGGGCGTCATATTATTCCAACGACAAACTCTATGATCGCGCAAACCGTAGACATATTATATGTCGTTTTATTTGTGAATTGTTAGATTTTATACGGGCGTCATATTAGTCCAACGACACATACTATAAACACTCGATGCGCAAATCTTAGACACATTGTATGTCGTTTTTTGTGAATTGTTAGGATCTGATAATGGTACTAAAAATTAAATGGCTAAACACAGTTTTAAGATTATCAAAATCCCGCTTTTCCGTATTGTGGTACAAACAAATGCAATAATGTTGTGCACAAGTGTTACAACGTTAAACATGTTAAAGGGTAACCAAAATGCTAATTTTTTTTTATATTATTTGAATAAAATCGATTGGTGGTTTATAAAAATGGTTTTATTTTCATGAAATTCGCTCTTGTTCATCAGTAAATCACGGAAACAGTAACGCACATTACACCTCTCACGGTAATACACGAAAGAATTAACGGAGTTACCCGAACGAGGTCCCCGATGACGTCATACCCATAACGCGATCTAATTCAAGATGGCTTCAATGGGCGAAAACATTTCACGAGAGTTATTTTAATGGGGATATCGACGTTAGTGACATTTTATTGGACTTATCTGGCTCAAGCAGTGATGAAGAACAGGAAACCATAGATTATGGCATTCAACCATACCAGTTAGAACAGGTGGTACTCGATGGAGAAACAGATTATTTACAATAATAATTAAGGACTACCTTTACTACTAATAATAAATAATTTCTACCATAAATATAATTAATACAACTACTACATATTTATTATTAGATCTATTGTTATGAATAATTAATAACAATAATAGATATTGGTAGTTTTAATTATACTAATTGTAGGTCTAGTAACAATTTATCCGTTAATATAACAGTAAAAATAGAAATGACTTATTATTATTCTATTATGTGTTCTTCCATTACCATGCTAAAATTTTACCTATGAAAAAAGAAAACAAACTCGTTTTATAACTTTCCCTTCTTGCGCATTATTAAAAAGAATCTCTGTGCTATATGTTTACATGTAGATCTACATGTATGTAAATAAAAATCGGATCGGACATAAATTCAAAATTTATCTAAATCGGTAATGCGTATAATATTTATAAATGAATTAAAACGGGATCTTTCACAGACGAACAGATAATTAAAAAAATAATTACTTTATTATAATGACCAGCAGACATCACGCTGATCTGCGACACCATATGGTTTTAATTGCCCCCTTGATGGTATAAAAATTCCGGTCACAGGTGTCAGCTGTAAAAAACAAATCAGTATTGTCGCATATTGGCGCGTGCATTTGATTAGTCCATATACCCCAGGACAAATATCACGGCTTTGGTAAATTACCGAACTGTAAACTGACATGATTAACGACACCCCGTCCCCAACTTATAACCTCCCGATGCAATAACGGTAAGCCACATTAGCGCACCGCACAGGATCCTATCCAAGTAATCGCAATTAAAACAAACATTGATTTATTACGGTGCCAATTATCACAACCGGCACGCATGATTTTTCAAAAATATAAAAATAGATCGGTGTACATTTTCGGAAAATAGAATTGACCTAGATCTTTCTAGAAAATTCCATGACCTCGCGTGATCACATCCATGGGTATTTACGTTTGGACGCTATTTTCAAATGTAACCTATAGTGTCATGCATAATATTGCTGCACAGACTGCTATGCCACGCGAATATAAACAACCGGTTCTTGAAAAATAAATGTATAAATATATAATATATATTTTGCGGTTGAAAATGGGGAGATTTTAATTATTCCCGCGTAAATCTGGACAATTCAATGACCTCACGTGATCACTGATTAATTGAAATGTATTGTTTTAGCGATTGAAATTGTGGAAATTTGTGTTATTCCCGCGTATCAAGAGTGTCACAATTTCAATCCATGCACTTTCCAACAAGTTACTGTTAGGAGATTTATGCAAACTAACACTGTCGTTACATTTTTATTTCCAACAATTTCTGATCGAATACTGTTTTCCCACATTGACGTGTGTAAGAGCTTAATTGCGGATTTCTTATAACCATAAACAAGCAGAACGATGCGATCAGCCATGTTTGTTTACAGCAAGTGACACGATGACAGGTTGGCGCGATATTTTAATCGGTTATTCTGATTGGTTGGTCCCCGGTGACGTCATTTCGCCATATATGGAATGGCGAATTTATTTCCGGTGCCGATAAGATTTTACTTGTATTACTGTGCTATATGGCAACTGGTGCTGGTGCGCACTGGCGGATTATATTAAGAATACCAATTTGAATTGATTAAGCAAAAATTATTTTTGCATTAAAGTTACCCTTTAACTAGGTGTTACGCTGTGTACACATTTTGATAAATCATGACAGAGCTATGATCCGGTTGATATTTCATCATAAAGGACGTGTGATACACGCATACTTGTGTATCTATAGCTTGATCTGAATGCAAATATTTGAATTTGCGAACAATGTCAAATAAAAAAGCCTGGTGTTACAAACCAGACTATTATTTCCGGCAGTGTGTCTTCTAGTGTTTGTATAAAAGTTTCATGTCTGTATTGATGAACTCCAACACGGCGTATATGAAGAATATTATTAAATTTTTATATGATTATCATATACTAACTACAGGCGGTGACATCAACATTCTGATTGGTTTATGCAAAACTTATAAAAAAAAATCGAATATATTGAAAAGTTTTCGTTCTTCGTCATGAGGATTCTTCCGAAAAGAGGTATGTATATACATCGTTGTTTGTTGTTGTTGTTTTTTTATTTCGAAACGAAACCATCAAGACATTTATTAAGTTGTTCTTTTCTATTTTAAAATATATATAATGATATGAATGTTTCGATAATTCACAATAAAACAATTGATATTTTGCCTAAAATAGAAAGTCCACTTTTTTAACGTTGTGTCGAGTCGTCTGTGCCAACGTTAAATGTCGCACCGCTCTAAATGACTCAAAATCATGTGCTGCTATACGCAAAAAAAACTCAACTTATAATATAAATATAAACATAAACGTATTTATTTTCAAGTTTAAACTCATTAGAAAGTTTTATAGTTTGAATTGGCTACATGTTGGTACAAAACAATGTACCTTTTCAGGGTTTCCACTGGCCCCATTTATTTTTTGGCCACCATAAAATGAAAAAAAATAAAGTACGCGTGGGGGAGGGTTCGGGAGGGGGGTCAAAGGAATCAAAGGCGCAATTTCATTTCGTTACAAACTGTAAACAATCATCATCACGTGTCGGTGTTTCAATCAACCATTAAAGATCTAAGTACAACCGATGTTTATTGTTTTACGAGGAGGTGATAAAGATAAAAGGTGCCGCATTTTACCTCCCCTAGTCATGCTACTATATGGCATGTCACACGTGGGTTGTGTACTGTGTACAAGCTGTGTTTTCGGCTGTGTGATATTGATGTTAAGGCCAGATCGAGGTGTTTTGGAAAGGGAAATTTCGTGTATATAAAAAATTCTTCTTACGGCAAATCATTTTTTCGCCATTTTTTTTATTTTTTCGCCATTTGCGAATTTGGCGAATGACAGCGGAAACCCTGCCTTTTTATAAACGCCAAATAAAATCGTGCTTTGTATGTATGATTAAGAAATTATACGAATTATATTTAAATTGCTTATATTGTGTTATATAATATATATTTCATGTGACGTTTTAATTGTTAAAAACCTATCTTAGACAAAAAAAACTGTATAGTTTACGTCTCAATAAAAAATCTGTATTCTGGATTCTGCTATATGTTGCACATTTAACGCTAAATGTCCCAAGATTTGTACCAACGGTATATGTCGCAACCCCAGCGCTAAATTGCGCATGCTTTATGAGTTATGGACAATCCGGCCCCACGCAAATCCGGCCCCGCTACCAATTCGGCCCCTAGACAAAACGTCCTTGGTTAATCCGGCCCCATTTAGCATGGTCAATCCGGCCCCACTTTTATTTTATAAATTATAGCATTTATTTTTTGGTATTTCTAATTAAAAAAGTAATATACTGAATAGTTATTATATAATTTGAAATGCACATAATAATTACTGCGCGATTGTTATTGAAAAAATGACTGGTAACGGGAATTACATAGTACACATATAATAATCAATGATTTTTAATGAAAGTACCTGTTTTTGGGGATTAAATTGGACAAAACACACTTATGATTTATAATTCAATTTAATAAGAACAGAACAGAAATACATTTTATTTGACATATACATGATAGTACATAGTCATACAACAATGAATTTACAAATAGTATGTCACATATTCAACACACTCTCTCTAAAACACGCACACACATTCTCACGCACACACACGCACACATGTAAACACTCACGCACACGCACAAAAACTCGCACACAGATGTAATATTATAATTTAATTTGAAGCAATACAAATGGTTCATAGTAGAAAAAAGCGGAGTATGAATCAGAAAATAAGTTATGGAATAATTAAACAAGTTTACAAGTGGATTACCAGATTCCTAAAATGTGAAATAGATTGTCTCGTCTGACAGTGGCTTGTCTGATATAAAAACACAATTTGTTCAACTCTTACTTATTTTTCGTATTTAATAATTGTAAAAATGTAATCATATTAGGACGAACATAGAAGTATCTCCTTCTGTATTTTGTTCTTAGATCTGCAAAACATTTGCATTTGAGCATACAATGTAGTTCATCCTCAATGTCATTATGGACTATTCGGGGACATATCTGATACAATCGTTCATTTCTTGGCACTCTCGTCCTAAATCGAGCTGTATTTATGCGTAAATTGTTTGCAGATATACGCATTCGCGTAATTAGTTTTCTAAGCTTTGAAGAAACAATGATTGATAAATATGCCTCATATTCAAAAGTCGTTTTTAAGTGAACATAAAATATATTAAGCACTCTGTTACTGTTTAAATCTGCATACCATTCTTGACGGAAAGTATCTATAGCACGCTGTCTAAAGTTATTTATGAAGGAAGGTACATTTACATGATCAGGATTATATCATATATCGGAGAAACCATATGTATCTAGTAGATGTTTTACTTTAAAAGGCCATGATCCACCACGAACGTTGTTGTTGATTAAGACGTAGTTATATATGTTGGTAATAATCAAATTATTTGACCGGATAACTTTAAACCAATATTTTAATATTTGTACGTATTTGTTTATGTAAAGTGGCACCCTACCAAGTTCACCATATATTGAAGCATTGGAAGCATTTGGTCCAACAACAAGAATAAATTTACAGAACTTGAGGTGAACTCTTTCTTTTTCCTTCGACTTATAGAACCCCCAAATTGGACAAGCATAGTTTAAAATCGATCAGACAAATGAGTAATATAATAAGAATGACTATAGAAAATGAAATGAATATAACTCCCTCCCTCCCTCCCCCCCCTCCCCCCTCTCCCTCTCCCTCTCTCTCTTCCTCTCTCTCTCCCTCTCCCTCTCTCCCTCTCTCTCTCTCTCTCTCTCTCTCTCTCTCTCTAACCGACAGGTTATACACAAATCATCCATTTTAAAGTTATCCAAGTTAACAATATAAAACACTAAAATCTAGTATAACAACAAATAACAGTCTGTTTAAATATCACATCAAATCATGTATATAAAATTGATATTTTTAATTTACAGTTTTTAAATATCAAAATACATGTTTTACTAAATGCAAATTGATTTACATTGTGTCAACATTGTGTCTATTTATTTGCATATTTCCAACATAAATAATCAAGATAATTTTAAATCAAACGCAAATTGATTTAATTATTCTAATAACTGGGATGTATGAAAAACATGTTTATTTGTTTACACAATGTGTGACGTCTGTATTGGCGTTTAGATAATTGTGATCAAACACAAATTGATTTTCTTGTTATGTCTTTGGTTTAATCGTTTAAACGATACGCTTTCAATCAAACGCAAATTGTTTTCCTTGTTCAAATAATTGTTGTAATTGTTTGCACAATGTACGACCCGAGTAATCAAATTTACCTTTATTTTTTAAAAACTGTTAACTTAATTGTTTAAACATTAAAAACCCGTATACTTGTTATTACAATGTGCGACACAAATTATCAAGTTTAACGCTACCATGTTTATTTCATGAATATTTTAATGATTAATAACTGCATCATATATTTCATGAATATAATAATTGTTATGTATGTAATAATATAATAAATAACACCGATATTGCCATATAAAACAGAAATAAAAAGTGGGGCCGGATTGACCATGCTAAATGGGGCCGGATTGTCCAGGGGCCGGATTCTCCATGGCCGTTTTGGAGTGGGGCCGGATTGTCCAGGTTCCTGCTTTATTAGTGCATAAATATAGTAAAATTGCACCGATTGTTATAGTCGTATCATCTAAAATGAAGTTGAGAAGATATATAATTTTAATATTTTGAGCATTCGCATCTGGTGTTGTGTAGTCTGGTGTGGTGCGGTCTGACTGTTTGTTTGGTTTGTCTGTTCGTCCGTTTGATGTATAATTTATAATTAAAGACGGTTCAACCAGCGACCAAGGTGTGTATATAGTTTGACTATAGTATGACTATAGAATAATCGAACTATATACCTCTAGTATCAGCCCCCTTGTCGTTATCCACAGAAACTTAATTTTACAGTCTAAAAAAGCCAAAGGCGGAATCAAAATATAACTTGATCTGCAATTGCAATAATTTAGTTTGAAATTGAACAATGAGTTTCAGAACATCTCATCTGCAAGTAACTAAGCGTCACCAGAGTCATTCAATTCCTCCACAAATGTGCGGTTTGTTAACGACACATTGGGTGAAGCTGTCAGTTACTTGTGAAAGAAAAGCTAAGTACCGGTTAGAGACCAATACTAATATAATTTGCTAGGATGTAGTTGAGTAATTATATTTCAACAAAAGTTTGTTTGTTATCTTTTTTAATATTAGCTATTTGATTTAACATAGATATTCAGGTAAATTGATAACAAATTCAAATTTTATAAACAGATAATAGAACGGGAGGAAAATGTTAGCGGTTTTCAAAATTGTGTATTTCTCAATTATGCGATGGCTTTATTAATTAAATGTATTGGTGATAATTATTTGAACAACTTAAGAAAAGCTAAGTACCGGTTAGAGACCAATACTAATATAATTTGCTAGGATGTAGTTGAGTAATTATATTTCAACAAAAGTTTGTTTGTTATCTTTTTTAATATTAGCTATTTGATTTAACATAGATATTCAGGTAAATTGATAACACATTCAAATTTTATAAACAGATAATAGAACGGGAGGAAAATGTTAGCGGTTTTCAAAATTGTGTATTTCTCAATTATGCGATGGCTTTATTAATTAAATGTATTGGTGATAATTATTTGAACAACTTAATATTTTACGTGCAGTTTTAAGTTTAATTTTTCAAATATAAATCCTCTCGTATATTGAAGTGGTATGCGAAAAATATTAATCTGTTGTAAGAACATAATCATATGATATTATAATGGAACCTGGCAAATCCGGCCCCATTCCAAAACGCCCATGGAGAATCCTGCCCCAAGATTATCCGGCCCCTGGAGAATCCGGCCCAATTCCAAAACGCTCATGGAGAATCCGGCCCCAAGATTATCCAGCCTCATTTAGCATGGTCCATCCGGCCCCACATTTTTTTATTGTTCCTTCTCAAGAGAAGGAACACTTATGATGGACAATCTACATTCGACTGAGCAGGTAATGGATACAAGGGTACTGTCAAAGGAATGCCTAACAGTAGGGCGCCGCCATCTTAATCTAATTCCCTGTCCTATTATGGTACCCATTCAAAGTTTTGTAGTACGCAGAAGACCAGTCTACCGCTTTCTTAAACTCATGTATATTCATTACAAATAGCCTCTATGTCAGTGTATATTCATGCGCATTAAAGTCAATCTATTTTAAAAATGCAAGTTTTTAACAGCAGACCGACAAGGAACAATTATTCGTATAGAGTATTAACCCCTGCATTGAATATTTGATAATATAGAATAGAGATTAATATAATGAATATGCATAAACTCCCGCCAAATAATCACGTAATGAAATAGTTGCTTGTCACGTGATAATTTAGCTTCAAATATATCTGTGCAATATTTGCAAATGCTGAAGTTCAGGTTTGCAAATGCTTCATATATTTTGACCTGTCTAGATCTTTTTTCTTGCGTTCCGTAAATGCATATATGTAAAATGTTTGTGTGTATAAATGCAGGTGCTCGTATGTGTTAATCACGTGACGAGAACATCCGGGGATCCGCTAGACAAAATCTTGTAGCAATATTAGGGTTATTCATCATAAACAATACGTACATAATATGTATATGCTTACATTTAAATATTTATGAAATACACATAAAAACGGTAAACTTGATAATTTGTGTTGCACATACATCACAATTATTGAAACTGGAAATGTAAAATTGGAAAGCAATTTGCTTTTGATTTAGTAAGATATTATAAATATCCATCATTTTCAACATACTATAGATGATGGCAGATCAATATTTCTTTAATTATGCATGTGCAAATAAAGAATAGTTGTATTAATCTACGTTGATAATGAATACAATAATATATATTTGCCTTTGAGAAAAACACACATCATTTTAACATAAAACTGCATTTTCAACAAGAGATATTGCATACAAAATTAAAATAGGAAGTTTATAGATACACTCTCTAAACTGCACACCCTTGAAATACTCGTATCAAATATAATCTATTATGGATCAAGGGTTACATTTCATACCCAAATCACACGATTGCCCGCCGAACATTGAAGTGAATGTCTACTGATAAGAGAGCTATTAAGATACTACATGATATGGAAAAATACCCGATATTTTTTTTTTATCATATTGACAGAAAGACGATTGACAATTTTGTCTCAGATTACCGCAAATATACAAAATAGAATGCACTTCAATCATTTAAAAATATCTTTCAAAACTAAAGACGCACTTCGAATCCCCGCCCGGCACCAGTCTCTGTGGTTAGTGTAGCGCGTGGTCCAGTGATAGAGCACCGAATCCATGATCGGAGGGTCGTGGATTCGATCCTCCGCTACGGCTACGTGTGGTGTCATTGAGCAAGACACCTTTTCCAAATATGCTTAGTAACGGTTATAACCATGAAGACTTCGAACGTGATTTGCCTAAGTTGTAAGAACTTGTTTCACAATTGAAGAAAAATAAATAAGTTTAAAAATAAAGAGTTTCTGTGATGGTTGATTTACGACATTATGTCTCATTGTCATTCTGTCTCTTTAATATATATGTTTATATAATCAATTAACCGTATAATTTTATTTATTTATAGTAACACAAAATAAGCAGTATTTATCTGTTGATTGACTATAACATAAACTATATCAAAGTATATTGAAATTTGTAATTAAAATCATTAATGCATGTTATAGTTTTACAAATTATATTGATTAAAGCGTGTAAGTCAAATTCAATAATTTCTTTTTTTATACTACACATCAAAATCACCAAAACGTGCTTATCAAAACAAGGACATCTATAAGATCCAGTCCAATTGTACCCGAGGGCATATATAACACGTTACGCCTACTTAATTTTAGTGTCGGAGCGGAACGATACCTGTATGTTTTATCGCGCCCTAAGGGAAGTAATTGGATTCATCTCTCCAATATCATCAAACTGAACAGGGGCAATTATCGGATAACTCTTGGGAAATGTCTGAAATAGTCCAGTATGTCATAATGGCTTAGGTTACACTGTCATATTTACAAACATTTAAACAACTATAATACATAATATGTGTAAACACATTAAAACAAAATATATTAATTTATTGTGTATCCATTACAATAAAAGTGTCATCCCGGATGTCTTGTTTCGTTGCACTTCGTTAGTCTTCAATATATCAATGCACATTTAAATGTTTTTGAATAATGTTTTTGAATACTATTTTATTGAGTTCCAGTCTGCTGTACGATGTTTACCGGTTTCGGTGTGCATTTACAAATCATAGACACAAACAGTTTATAATAAGTCATATAATATTGTACATATCATTAAAGAAAAGTCATTTTCATATGATATCAAGTTAATTTTAGCTCGATAATATATAGAGGCGCTTACATGAGTCCTTAATATTTATTATTGAATTTATTAAACAAGTTAACAAACATATATTCATGCGATGCTCTATCGAGCATCAAATCATTTTTGCCAACGAGTGTAATAATTTCAATAATTATAGATGAACACGAATGTAAGATCATTTTTATCACGTAACTTAGAAACATGGTACAGTTACCTTTAGTTTAACATATCATGTCTATAAGGAATGAGGAAAAAGCCCGGAATAAATGTTTCTGTCATTCGTCGTATACTGTATGAGGGTTGTTCGATAAGTTCATGGACATTTGCTGTAATTTACGTAATGCTATGATACTGTATAATTGCATATTATGCGGTTTTATTTGTTCACAAATATATATATCAGATAAAAAATAATAATAACACTTTATATATGCATCATTCTTTTCCATGGCAACGCATGTATCGCTACCTGGGGCACGTCGAATTTGTGTTTAAAAATCTAAACAAAATACATCGTTTAAACTAAAATAACAAGCTAACGGATCATCTATTTTTGCGCGATTACATGGCGATGCTTCTGTTAAAGTTAAACTGAAAAGCAAGAAGTTTAAAAGTGTTGTTATTGACAATTAAAGAAATGACGTCAACTTGAGACATCGAAACAAGAGCGGTCATCAATTATTTTCATCTCAAGCGCTGCTTATAATCCGTTTGTCTAGTAATTAATGTGTTTTCATTGCATTTGTAACACCATTGTATAGTCCTTGCAAGCTATCCAGAAGAGAGACTTTGTATAAGCTAGAAATAGCTTTCTTCTCAAATCTATTGTTATGTATCGCTGTATATTTGAATATATTCATATGTAATATGTTGAAAACGAATAAATATTGATTAAACTAAGAGCGGTCGTCAAGTTTTGTGTTAGATAAGGCAAAACACCGATCCAGACAATAAAATGTTAGAAACAGGAATAAAACATAAATGATCATTAGTGTTGAAATGGCATAGTCGATTTCAGAAAGGATGAGGATGAGTCGAGATGTGGTAGAACCCCATCCATCAGAGATCCATTACCACAAAGGTTAGACATGCTATCTATTAAAACAAGCGATTATCTGTCAAGAGATCTTTCGGTGGAGTTTCATGTTTCTGTTTCAACAATGCACATACTTTTTTTAAAAAAAGAGACTTGAACATGAACAAAATAAGCGCTCGCTGGGTCCCGAGGCTGCTAAAACCGGACGAACAGGAAAAAAACGAGTAAGCGCTTCTCGCGAGTTTATTGAATGAGAATGTAAAGACTGGTATCTAATTAGAGTAGAAAGTTTGATTCGGTAGATGAAATTCAGGGAGAAACCAAGAGAATTGTCTCATCGTATGAATTACATTTAACAAATGGGTTACACGTCGTCATAAATAAGCATACAAATAAACGGCGAAACGCCGAGAAAAACAAATTGAACGAGTTTTTAAGTTGCGGTTTTTACCAGTACTAACCGTTCTATATTAGTGGTTGTTGTGCCGTAAAACACAAATGCAAACATATTGCTAGTAACTCACAATTTCCCCCTCACGATGCCAGTTGAGGACGACACATTCCCTTACTACACAATGCCAAAGGTTAAAGCATCATGCCCTGTCCGAGTTGTTTAGTTTAGAACTTCTGTAAATATATAAAGGGACATAAAAAGTATTCTCGCTAGAGGTTCGAATATCAATATCCAGAAAAAAAATCAAGCGTGATTTACTGCGCTATCGAGTAATATGATCAACATCAAGCGATCCAAAATAAATGTATATGTTTAACAGATGCATAGGAGAGACGTATGTTTGATACAACCATTTAAACTGAACGAAGCACGACGGTTTCTCTTAAAACCTCACTAAAATTTCGAAATGCACACTTTTTGATAATAACAAAATTGTTGTAATTATAATGTGTTTATAGTACTGCTAAAATCATTCCTGAAGACCCCTTAGAGTCTGTTTTTACAAAAGCGAGAAAATAAATAACTTCGATCGAAATGTGTGTTTCTTAGACGAGCAGACCGAACTTTTAACTTTTGTTTACGTTTTTGTAATTCCGTAATGACTCGGTTGCTTTCCGATTGTACCTCTGCCAGTGTTCGGAAGTACACAAATGAATACTGCAGTAGTAGTGTGCGGATTAAGACCGTTAGATAAGGGGAATAAAGGGGACGTTCTTTAAAACTTTCTAAGCGCAAGCGGTTATATAATCCCCTACAGTTCCCCATACTATGTTTCTCTCTGAAGTGAATTAATCATAGTATTACCGACCGACGCGTTTCCGAACAAGCTTCGTAACTCCCCGTTTTCTGCCGAAGGTGTTTATCGGAAAAAGCGAAACATTAATTTGTAAACAAAACCCATTCTTAATTATGTACTAACAATGTGCTTTACATTTATTTTTTTTCGTTTGCAAAGTCTGTCAGTGATCAAATCTATATATTATTTCTGTAAGCAGCCGTCTGTAAATTGACGTATCTCCTCCGAAACCGCTTGAAGGAACGTGCTAATTTTTCGTATGTGGGGCTTTATAAATGTGGCGAAGAAGATAAGCTATGTGGCAAAGTGGATAATGTATCAACGTAGCTTCAGGAAAGATTTTCAATCACCACGATCGCAGATTCAGTCACTATCGCCATGGAACTTGCCGGTATTTGCTGCCACCTGTCAATGGTGAAACACACTACGTAGGGAGCAATCGGTATTTGCTGCCACCTGTCAATGGTGAAACACACTACGTAGGGAGCAATCGTTGCATTGCAACAAAAAAAAATGTGATAATAATAAGTGTGATGCGTAAAGATTAAGTAATAAAGCTAAGTTTTTGTATTTTATTGAACAGAACTGGAACCTGATGAAAATGTTCTTGCTTCTCCCGCCTGCTACCGTATGCTCCCGGTGCCATGCAATGCATGCTCCCCATGCAAGCCAGTAGTTCGACAATCTGCCGCTATCACGTGCTGCCACACAACGAAGGGAGCAATCATTGCACTACAACTGAATGATAACACATGAAAATTGTGATGATAAAAAGTATGATGCGTAAGGATTAAGTAATAAAGCTATGTTAGGAAGAATATTTGTATTTTATGGGACAGAAGTGGTATGTGATGAAAGTGCACTTGCTTCTCCCGCCTGCTACTGTATGCTCCCGGTACCATGCAATGAATGCTCCCCTCGCTCGCCAGCATTTCGACATTCAGCCGCTATCATTATTTCTATCAGACAGTTTTCGACGTTTTTCATGTTTTTTATAGAGTTCACATCACTTATTAAGGTAAGGGGAACGCGGAAAAGGTTAGGGAAACGCAATTTAGGGAAACGCAATAACAGTTACACCCTACCGTCAATATGTTTATGCGGTTTATAAAGCTTGATTGAATGTGCGATTCCCTGTTCGAAAATAGGTGCCGCCTACGTATAACGTAAGCATGACAAATACATGAATCAGTACGACTGTCCAGAAATAGGTGATCGGTACAATAGGTGTGCTCACAGCTTAATAAGGCCCGCACCAAACGGAGCCAATTTACACTTGGAATTTATCTCCCAGCACCTGTATTCTCCCATGGACAACTTTACTTTGCATTTTCACGAGCTAGAGGTTACTCCAACATCTACATCAAAGTAGACAACAATTTGTCACAAGGACTTTTCCACAACAGGACACTCACCCAAAATGTCACTTTCAAGGAGGTCCTATAGACACAGTAGCAGGAAAAAAGCTACAGAGGTAACATCACGCTAAACACCCTCTCCACTCCAACACCCTGTGAATGGTTCACCCCCCATAAAAAGCCACATCCTCAACACCGTGCGCAGCACGGGTCATTGCTTGAGAATAATTTTGCCACAGTCAACCAAACCATGCTCCACCAAACACCTGCCTCAACTCCGTGCGCAGCACGGGTAATAGCTAGTAAACATGTATTCTATCATCTTGAATAGTAAAACTGACTTCAATTAAAATTAAAAACGACGGTTTTGGAAGTTTAATGAGCTTTTAAGATGAGACTCCACTAACGTGAACCAGTGGTTTGAGAATGACATAACCAGAGGTATATATTTCGAATATTCTATAGTCAATCTATAGTCAAACTATAGACACCATGGTGGCTGGTTTAACTGACTCATATTCGATGTGAGGATTTATTTATTTTGCCAAGCGCATGACTAACAGATTGGTTGACAGCTTCATACGATTATGGTTTACATACCTAGATATTTAACAGCAGCTGTATTCGTATTTGTTACCCCTTTAAATCAAGGCAAGTTATAAGCACACCCTAATGCAAAGAGCTAAATGCCATTGCCAGCAATTGTTTGCCAAATAATGAATAAAACATTAAGTTATACACCAAACGGACGGACGAACAGATACATATAACAAACCAAACAGACAGTTAGATCGCACCGTACCGCACGGCACCGCACCATACTACCCAACACCAGATGCGCAAGCTCAAAATACCAAAATGATATATCTTCTTAGAAAATAAGACTATAACAATCGGTGCAATTTTACTTTACTTTTGCACTAATAAAACAGTGTGACATTTAGCGTTGGAGTTGTAACTTATACCGGTGGAACAAATCTTGCGACACATAGCGTTAAATGTGTGACACACACGGCAGATGGTTTTGCGACATTAAGCGTTGGTTGCGACATTTAACATCATTCTTGCGATATATAACATTTGTTGCGACATATAGCGTCTCGGTGCGACATTTTTAACGTTGCCACAATGTCAGTTTTCAATTAATCACGCTGCTATGGTGATTCCATATGGCCGTTCTTAAAAAGCTACACATTTTTTTATTTCTCTTCGAATGTGGAACAGGTTATTATAACTTAGGCAAATCACTCTCGAAATCTTCCTGGGTAGAACCAGTATTAAGCATATGCGGAAAGAGTGTCTTGCTAAAGACCACCACATATAACCGTAACGGAGGATCGAACCTACTACCCTCCGATCATGGGGCCGATGCTCTACTACTGGATCACGTGCTCCATGCAAATACTTTCATTCCATGAGAATTGAAACAAGTGTCTTTGTTGAACATATTGCAAACTTTGCATTAGGTCCCGTTTGTATTTTTTCTTTATATTTTATTATACTTTACTTAAAATTTCATCAACAACCTATCACAATACACGTTACATATACCCGTATGACGCAAATGTAACGATGACGTACATCTTCGAGGAATTCGGAGAACCCTACCGCCCGATTACTAAGTTACTTAAGGCTTCAATTTGGAACACCTCTCCGATTATCCTGATATATGCTAGCCATATTGGAACTTTTTTTGTCACTGGTCTCTTGTTTATTGGCATCTTTGATATATACTTCTTATTGACATATTAATTTCTTTAATAAGCCTAACTCCGACTCATTCTCGACCATTCTCTTCTTTAACTCGATCTGTTTTTGTACTTTTATCTCAACTATTTTTACATTATACTGATTTCATTAGAATAGAATCACTGCCGGTCTCTGCAGAGGGGTAGGAAATTCTCCGAATGAATTGAAGTATTTTAAGAATTCATTTTAAGTATTTTCAACAAAAATAATGCCCAACCAATTTACACAGCTCTAATTTCTTAGGCGCAATAAGGGGAGGTAATTGGTAAGTGGGACCTTAAGGTTTTGCCTGGCACTCATGAATCTTCGTAAATATGTCCGGGCGTTTAACGCCTTCTCCGTGCAGCTATTGGTGAAATGTGATATGATGCCGGTTGATATCGATTATCAACAGTAATATCAATATTTACATCCGGACACCGAAATTAATTTACGGATATGCACGGAATATTCACGAATGTAAAACCATACGGACACTCGTTTTAATTGTGTTGTTGTTATTGTTGTTGATGAAGGTTTGTTGTTGGTTTTTCTTTAGATTATTGTCGTACTCAGCTAACTATTGGTTTCTTATTTCAGGATCTAAATATCAATGCGTTGCCATGGCGACTATTTTATCGTTACTCGGTAGTTTATTTGCAGTCGTCTTGTTCCTTGTTGAAAGCAAGTACGCCAACAGGAGGGGCCATTACGTATGTCAGACGTTCAACGGTAAACTCGGTAATCACATTTACCAGTATGCATCCGTCTATGGGATAGCATATCTTAATAACTTGACCATTATATTAGGTCAAAATGATGACCTGGTGAGATATTTTGAAGTTCCGTCAGCAGAAATAAGAGTGAACAGAGACATTTGTGATACATTTGTTGAAATAAAAACGCAGCACTGTTGTGTTTTTGATAGCCGTATTATGAGGCTAAACACTAACGAAAGCTACAAAATTGGAGAATATCTACAATCTTGGAAATATTTTAGTCACGTGTTTGATGGCGTTAGAAGAGAACTGACGTTTAAGGCGCACATAAGGAAAAGTGCATCATATATAGTGGAACAGTACCGTGATACTTACACATTGAAACGATCCGTGACGGCCACGGTAGTTGGTGTCCATATCCGGAGAGGTGATATAGAACATGACCCGTTTATGTATAATGACGGCGTTATTTTGCCACCTGACTCTTACATACATCACGCCATTGAGTTTTTCTTGAAAAAATATGAAAATGTTGTTTTTATTGTGTGTTCTGACGGTATGGATTACGCGAAAGAAGTTATGCAATATGGCAACACAGTGTCACACTTTATCCACACTTCGCCCGTAGATGACATGGCAATTCTCTCCTCTTGCGATCACGTGTTAACAACAGTTGGAACATTCGGATGGTGGGCGGGATATCTGTCACGTGGCACTGTACTTTACTATAAATACCCAATGAGAGAAGGCTCACATGCTAGAACGGAATATAATTATGAAGATTTCTTTCCTCAAAACTGGATTGGTTTAATTTAAATACAAAAATATATGTGTCTGTTGATATACTGACTTAAGCTCGATGGTGAAGAAAGCGCAGAGCTTATTTGAACCACTTTCTAGTCTGCTGTCTGGGTAGAATCAGTACTGAGTGTTGTTTTTGAAAAGGTCAAGGTGGGATCTGGTGTGAGCGGCCATTACACTAACCACAACATTACCGCCCGGCTTGATTTGAATCGTATTGCATGCTGGGAATGTCGGCCTCTCAAAGATCCGCATATTCGTCGATATTTGCACCTTGTTGTCTGTCTGTAAAAAACAATACACTGGCAAATGGAATTCGGCTACTTTCTAAGAGAAGTTCCTTAATTAAGTAAACAGTTAATGTTTTAAGTGGTAAATTAAAAAGATGTTATAATTATATACGCACTTTTATTTCACGCTGTATGTTTCAGCATTTCTCCAAATAAACACTGCTCCAGATATAAGAACTAGTTTAAAGTTGGAGTTTAACACATTTTCATATCTTAACCTTAAAAAGGGTATACGTGTAATTACTTCATTTTATTCACTTAAAATACATAATTAAAACACTGAAAAGAACACACCCGATGCTATCCAAACCGACATGCCCTCAATATTGACCAAAAACAACCAAGAAAACAAAAATAATAGCAAACATTATTCACTCTACAGAAAATTAACAATATAAGATAAGACATTTTGAGTGGTTTCTTTCACTTTTTTTGTATAATTATATGCATAGATTGTATTTTAGATTTAGAAAACGTTGTAATTTAAATTGATATCAATTAATTGATATATTCGTTAATTCAATTCATATATGTGTATTGAATGTGCCATTATTATTGCTAATTTAAAACATTGATATTAGAATCTGTGTCTAGAACTATATCGATTTCGATTCATTATAATTGATTTATTATAGTTCTTTGTGTATAAGTTATATCTTTTTACTGTGTGAAAAAAATATTGATTATTCTTTTTGATTTTCTATTCAGTTCTAATATATACCTATAACGGAAACAGAACAGAACGGAATGGCCCACGTTAGCTCAGAAAGTAACTTTGTGAATAAATCCATGCCAATAACTTGTGAAAGAATGATGGTTGTACCAAGATTTATTCTGTCGTGAGGCATTCCTCCTCTAAAAAACAACAACTACAAAATAAACTGGATATGCCACATATAACCTGAAATGTGTTGAAAATGGCGTTTTCAAAAACAATAAGCCGGGTCCGATTAGCTCAGTCGGTAGCACGTCTGACTATCAATCCAGGGGTCGTGAGTTCGAATCTCCACTTGGTCACAATCTCCGCGATGGTTGATATACGACATTGCATCTCATAATTATTCGTCTCTCATCGCTGATTCAAGTGGGAAAGTTATCAGTAACTGTTATTTACGGAGATGGGATAAAAAGTTAACCTTCCATGATCCCAGAAAACAGTGATGAGCTTACATGGTCGTCTGTTAGCCCTCGATGGCATAAAAATTACGTTAACTATTCAAACAATCAATTAATTAAAAAACAATAAAAACCTAAGCATCACCATGTGGGGATATCCACCTAAATTTAACACAGAGATCCAAGTGCATTGACAGTTTTGTTTTATTGTTTGATGTATGCATTCCTTAATATGTTTTAAGTAGTAATATGACAGTTGATTGAATACTATTGATTGATTAATTTTTTATAGCCATGCCATGGGAAACTTGTGAAAGAGTACATTAAGTTTTTCCCCAGAGCATCTGTGTGTAATCATGTTGGTTTCTGATAAATATTTGATATTTAGCTGTATTTTGAAATACTTTAGTGAATTTGATATTTGTCAATGTCGGTCAAATTGAACAGGAGTTATGATACCTTTTGGATATTTCGTTTTTGTAAAATTTACACACATACATCAGGGGCATTTTGCTTATAGTGGTGACATCCGTGCCCTATAGAAATATGTCTAGATATACACGAAAATAGTATTTAGGAGTTTATCAAGCAATGCTAGAGTATCTATTTCTTAAACTCATTGAGTCGCGATGTTGTTACTGTCCCTGGCAGGTAGAAGTACAATGTCGTACTAAGCGTCGTAACCACGACATTCCGCATGCGAGTCTTACTGTCTTATCAACAGTATTAATTACTCACTAAACCATTTTTGAAACTAGTTAATCTGAGACAGATTGGAAACTCTCACTATAATTACTATTACCACCATAATTATTATTATTACTACCATATTTTCTAAAATGTTTGTATTTAATATTGATATGCATTTTTGCATGTGCCTTATGTATTTGATTATGTATTTATATATGTTATTTATGGTGAAAAGCTTTTGTAATGCTTAAGCCAAAATAAAAGAATGTTCTGTTCTGTTCTGTTCTGTTTATCAAGATCATCTCTAGAACACTGACCATAAAACGCCAATTTACACGGCAGCAGTTATATGACAGGGTAGCTGGACCTCGCCTTTTATCGATCGTAGATATTTTATAATGAATTGACTGAGCGAGCAACCATGTTATATATACATTAAATAATATTGACTGCACCTAGGTATACGAGTACACACGATTATATATTATGGATGTTACTACTATCTTTAATGGCGTCATAGGCAAAGCGTTCACCTAGCACATGGTGTGTGTGTGTGTGTGTGTGTGTGTGTGTGTGTGTGTGTGTGTGTGTGTCTGCGTGCGTGCGTGCGCGTGCGTGCGCGTGTGTGCATGCGTGCGAGAGCTTGTGTTTGACATCCGGCTGTTAGCCCGACTTTGTACTACCTACAGGCTGATCAAATTAGTGGAGAAAACGGGGAATGCTTTGTAAGTGGTTATGTCTATCCATCTTTATAAACTACTTTAAAAACAATCCCCCGATATAGTGGCAGAAATACAAATCTAACACTGAAATAAGAAAACAGATAAAAACAAAACAAAGTACAGCTAATCTGAACCTCCTGGTCCCCTACACTGAGGTTGCCAGGTTAATGGCTTATATGGTATTGTACACTAACCATTTACCTTGAGGCTATGTTACAACAACGTGATATATTTGTTCGTTTAAAATATGCCCATTCTCCTGATCACATTGATGTCATCTCAATGTAGTCTGTAGTACGGACCAAGCTCTCCCGATTGCGTCCGTTAAATACTAATGTTGGGCAAGCCACATTTGAGCACGTTGATTGGTCAGTTGCTTTAACTGAAAGTTTGATGACGTCACAGTTTAGCAAGCGTTCAATGCTATGAACTGTAGACAGACATAGAATCCCCGGCGTTTTCATTGGTGGTTAATAGAACTGATTCGGGAAAATCAGGTTCTGAGATAAACTATAGATCACACTGACGTCATCTCATCTGTAACATACACGAGTGACATGCAGGCTAGCGTGCCTCAGATAGACTATAGATCACATTGATGTAATCTCATCTGTAACATACATGAGTGACATGCAGGCTAGCGTGCCTCAGATAGACTATAGCTCACATTGATGTAATCTCATCTGTAACATACATGAGTGACATGCAGGCTAGCATGCCTCAGATGGACTATAGATCACACTGACGTCATCTCATCTGTAACATACATGAGTGACATGCAGGCTAGCGTGCCTCAGATAGACTATAGATCACATTGATGTAATCTCATCTGTAACATACATGAGTGACATGCAGGCTAGCGTGCCTCAGATAGACTATAGCTCACATTGATGTAATTTCATCTGTAACATACATGAGTGACATGCAGGCTAGCATGCCTCAGATGGACTATAGATCACATTGATGTAATCTCATCTGTAACATACATGAGTGACATGCAGGCTAGCATGCCTCAGATGGATTATAGATCACATTGATGTAATCTCATCTGTAACATACATGAGTAACATGCAGGCTAGCATGCCTTAGATAGATTATAGATCACATTGATGTCATCTCATCTGTAACATACATGAGTGACATGCAGGCTAGCATGCCTCAGATAGACTATAGATCACATTGACGTCATCTCATCTGTAACATACATGAGTGACATGTAGGCTAGCATGCCTCAGATGGACTATAGATCACATTGATGTCATCTTATCTGTAACACACATGAGTGACATGCAGGCTAGCATGCCTCAGAGGGTAACTAAAAGCCAAAAGGTGCATACAGTACTGTATTAGTAAATCGCTACTTTCATCGATCGAAAGATGAACGAACTTTGCAGAGCTTTCAATACAAAATTGTAATGGAGAAGCGGCTGGTACACCATATTTTTATTGATGTACAAATAAATAGGTAATATGTACTTCATCAACAGATTGTTGTAGTTGTAGACCATTTGTTGAACATTTGCAGCTTTGTTTGTTGTACTTGGCGAAACAGCTAATACAACACATACTGCCGAATCAGTTTAAAATTTGTTGCAGCGGACATCGCTCTACTTTTTTCTTTAACCACATATTTTAGATTTTTTTCCCGTTTTGTATGTTGATGTGCAAATAGCTGTTGGGTTGTCTTTATTCGCCAGTCTGTTGCAGATGGGCATGTTGTAGAAATGGTAGTTTTGTTAGTTATGGTGGAAATCGCTGTCATATTGTATTTTGTAATCATCCTGCTGTCTTTACCCGTAGATGTGCTAATAGACCGCATGTTGTAGAAAACTTGCATTTTGTTTGTTGTAGCGGAGATCGCTCTCATATCATCTTAAAGCGTCAACGTGTTGTGTTTACATGGAGAAAGATCAAGTAGTAGGAGCATGTTGTAGGAAATTGATAGTATTGTCTTTCATCAGTTACCTGTAAAAAAACAGCTCATCGTCAGCCTGTTATAGTTACCTGTAAAAAAATCTCATCGTCAGCCTGTTATAGATACCTGTAAAAAAATCTCATCGTCAGCCTGTTGTAGTAACCTGTAAACAACAGCTCATCGTCAGCCTGTTGTAGTTACCTGTAAAAAAACAGCTCATCGTCAGCCTGTTGTAGATACCTGTAAAAAAAAACCAGCTCATCGTCAGCCTGCTGTAGTCATCTGGGAAAAATAGCCCATCGTCAGCCTGTTGTAGTTACCTGTAAAAAAACAGCTCATCGTCAGCCTGTTGTAGTTACCAGTAAAACAGCTGATCGTCAGCCTGTTGTAGTTACCTGTAAAAAACACAGCTCATTGTCAGCCTGCAGTAGGAACCTGTTAAAAAACCCAGCTCATCGTCAGCCTGCTGTAGTTACCTGTAAAAAAACCAGCTCATCGTCAGCTTGTTGTAGTTACCTGTAAAAAACAGCTCATCGTCAGCCTGTTGTAGGTACCTGTAAAAAACAGCTTATCGTAAGCATGTTGTAGTTACCTATAAAAAACAACTCATCGTCAGCCTGTTGTAGTTACCTGTAAAAAATAGCTCATCGTCAGCCTGTTGTTGTTACCTGTATAAACAGCTCATCGTCAGCCTGTTGTAGTTACCTGTAAAGAAAACCCCAGCTCATCGCCAGCCTGCTGTAGTTACCTGTAAAAACAGCTCATCGCCAGCCTGTTGTAGTTACTTGTAAAAATCAGCTGATCGTCAGCCTGTTGTAGTTACCTGTAAAAACAGCTCATCGTCAGCCTGTTGTAGTTACCTTTAAAAAAACAGCTCATAGTCAGCCTGTTGTAGTCACCTGTAAAAAAACCCAAATCATCGTCAGCCTGCTGTAGGCACCTGTAAAACAACAGCTCATCATCAGCCTGCTGTAGTTACCTGTAAAAACAGCTCATCGTCAGCCTGTTGTAGTTACCTGTAAAAAACAGCTCATCGTCAGCCTGTTGTAGTTACCTGTAAAAAACAGCTTATCGTAAGCCTGTTGTAGTTACCTATAAAAAACAACTCATCGTCAGCCTGTTGTAGTTACCTGTAAAAAACAGCTCATCGTCAGCCTGTTGTAGTTACCTATAAAAACAGCTCATCGTCAGCCTGTTGTAGTTACCTGTAAACCCCCCCCCCCCCAGCTCATCGTCAGCCTGCTGTAGGTACCTGTAAAAACAGCTCATCGTCAGCCTGTTGTAGTTACCTGTAAAAAACAGCTGATCGTCAGCTTGCTGTAGTTACCTGTAAAAAACAGCTCATCGTCAGCCTGTTGTAGTTACCAGTAAAACACAGCTCATCGTCAGCCTGTTGTAGTTACCAGTGAAAAATAGCTGATCGTCAGCCTGTTGTAGTTACCTGTAAAAAAACACATCATCGTTAGCCTGTTGTAGTTACCAGTAAAACAGCTCATCGTCAGCCTGTTGTAGTAACCTGTAAAAAACACAGCTCATTGTCATCCTGCTGTAGGTATCTGTTAAAAAAACCCAGCTCATCGTCAGCCTGCTGTAGTTACCTGTAAAAAAACAGCTCATCGTAAGCTTGTTGTAGTTACCTGTAAAAAACAGCTCATCGTCAGCCTGTTGTAGTTACCTGTTAAAAACAGCCTATCGTCAGCTTGTTGTAGTTACCTATAAAAAACAACTCATCGTCAGCCTGTTGTAGTTACCTGTAAAAAACAGCTCATCGTCAGCCTGTTGTAGTTACCTGTAAAAAACAGCTTATCGTAAGCCTGTTGTAGTTACCTATAAAAAACAAATCATCGTCAGCCTGTTGTAGTTACCTGTAAAAAACAGCTCATCGTCAGCCTGTTGTAGTCACCAGTAAAAAACCCCAAATCATCGTCAGCATGCTGTAAGTACCTGTAAAAAACAGCTCGTCGTCAGCCTGTTGTAGTTACCTGTAAAAAACAGCTCATCGTCAGCATGTTGTAGTTACCTGTAAAAAACAGCTCATCGTCAGCATGTTGTAGTTACCTGTAAAAAACAGCTTATCGTAAGTCTGTTGTAGTTACCTATAAAAAACAACTCATCGTCAGCCTGTTGTAGTTACCTGTAAAAAACAGCTCATCGTCAGCCTGTTGTAGTTACCTGTAAAAAAAAACGCTCATCGTCAGCCTGTTGTAGTTACCTGTAAAAACAGCTCATCGTCAGCCTGTTGTAGTTACATGTAACCCCCCCCCCCAGCTCATCGTCAGCCTGCTGTAGGTACCTGTAAAAAACAGCTCCTCATCAGCCTGTTGTAGTTACCTGTAAAAAACAGCTCATCGTCAGCCTGTTGTAGTTACCAGTAAAAAACAGCTCATCGTCAGCCTGTTGTAGTGACCTGTAAAAACAGCTCATCGTCAGCCTGTTGTAGTCACCTGCAAAAAAAACCAACTCATCGTCAGCCTGCTGTAGGTACCTGTAAAAAAACAGCTCATCGTCAGCCTGTTGTAGTTACCTGTAAAAAACAGCTTATCGTCAGCCTGTTGTAGTTACCTGTAAAAAACAGCTGATCGTCAGCCTGCTGTAGTTACCTGTAAAAAACAGCTCAACGTCAGCCTGTTGTAGTTACCAGTAAAAAACAGCTCATCGTCAGCCTGTTGTAGTTACCAGTAAAAAACAGCTGATCGTCAGCCTGTTGTAGTTACCTGTAAAAAAACACATCATCGTCAGCCTGTTGTAGTTACCAGTAAAACAGCTCATCGTCAGCCTGTTGTAGTAACCTGTAAAAAACACAGCTCATTGTCAGCCTACTGTAGGTACCTGTTAAAAAACCCAGCTCATCGTCAGCCTGCTGTAGTTACCTGTAAAAAACTCAGCTCATCGTCAGCTTGTTGTAGTTACCTGTAAAAAACAGCTCATCGTCAGCCTGTTGTAGTTACCTGTAAAAAACAGCCTATCGTCAGCTTGTTGTAGTTACCTATAAAAAACAACTCATCGTCAGCCTGTTGTAGTTACCTGTAAAAAACAGCTCATCGTCAGCCTGTTGTAGTTACCTGTAAAAAACAGCTTATTGTAAGCCTGTTGTAGTTACCTATAAAAAACAAATCATCGTCAGCCTGTTGTAGTTACCTGTAAAAAACAGCTCATCGTCAGCCTGTTGTAGTCACCAGTAAAAAAACCCAAATCATCGTCAGTCTGCTGTAAGTACCTGTAAAAAACAGCTTGTCGTCAGCCTGTTGTAGTTACCTGTAAAAAACAGCTCATCGTCAGCAGGTTGTAGTCACCTGTAAAAAACAGCTTATCGTAAGTCTGTTGTAGTTACCTATAAAAAACAACTCATCGTCAGCCTGTTGTAGTTACCTGTAAAAAACAGCTCATCGTCAGCCTGTTGTAGTTACCTGTAAAAACAGCTCATCTTCAACCTATGTAGTTACCTGTAAAAAAAACCAAGCTCATCGTCAGCCTGCTGTAGTTACCTGTAAAAACAGCTCATCGTCAGCCTGTTGTAGTTACCTGTAAAAAAACCCAACTCATCGTCAGCCTGCTGTAGGAACCTGTAAAAAAAACAGCTCATCGTCAGCCTATTGTAGTTACCTGTAAAAACAGCTCATCGTCAGCCTGTTGTAGTAACCAGTAAAAAACAGCTCATCATCAGCCTGTTGTAGTTACTAGTAAAAAACAGCTCATCGTCAGCCTGTTGTAGTTACCTGTAAAAAACAGCTCATCGTCAGCCTGTTGTAGTTATCATTAAAAAACAGCTCATCGTCAGCATGTTGTAGTTATCTGTAAAAAAAACCCAGCTCATCATCAGCCTGTTGTAGTTACCTGTAAAAAAGAGCTCATCGTCAGCCTGTTGTAGTTACCTTTAAAAAAAAGCTCATCGTCAGCCTGTTGTAGTTACCTGTAAAAAACAGCTGATCGTCAGCCTGTTGTAGTTACCTGTCAAAAAAACCAGCTCATCGTCAGCCTGTTGTTGTTATCTGTAAAAAAACCCAGCTCATCGTCAGCCTGTTGTAGTTACCAGTAAAATAAACAACAGCTCTTTGTCACCCTGCTGTAGTTATCTGTAAAAACAGCTCATCGTCAGCCTGTTGTAGTTACCTGTAAAAAAACAGCTCATCGTCAGCCTGTTGTAGTCAGCTGTAAAAAAAACAGTCATCGTCAGCCTGCTTTAGGTACCTGTAAAAAAACAGCTCATCATCAGCCTGCTGTAGTTACCTGTAAAAAAACAGCTCATCATCAGCCTGCTGTAGTTATCTGTAAAAACAGCTCATCGTCAGCCTGATGTAGTTACCTGTAAAAAACAGCTCACCGTCAGCCTGTTGTAGTTACCTGTAAAAACAGCTGATCGTCAGCCTGTTGTAGTAACCTGTAAAAAACAGCTGATCGTCACCCTGCTGTAGTTACCTGTAAAAAACAGCTCATCGTCAGCCTGTTGTAGTTACCTGTAAAAAACAGCTCATCGTAAGCCTGTTGTAGTTACCTATAAAAAACAACTCATCGTCAGCCTGTTGTAGTCACCTGTAAAAAACAGCTCATCGTCAGCCTGTTGTAGTTACCTGTAAAAACAGCTCATCGTCAGCCTGTTGTAGTTACCTGTAAAAAAAACCCAACTCATTGTCAGCCTACTGTAGTTACCTGTAAAAACAGCTCATCGTCAGCCTGTTGTAGTTACCTGTAAAAACAGCTCATCTTCAGCCTGTTGTAGTTACTTTTAAAAAAACCCAGCTCATCGTCAGCCTGTTGTAATCACCTGTAAAAAAACCCAACTCATCGTCAGCCTGCTGCAGGTACCTGTAAAAAACAGCTCATCATCAGCCTGCTGTAGTTACCTGTAAAAAACAGCTCATCGTCAGCCTGTTGTAGTTACCTGTAAAAAACAGCTCATCGTCAGCCTGTTGTAGATACCTGTAAAAAACAGCTGATCGTCAGCCTGTTGTAGTTATCTGTAAAAAACCCAGCTCATCATCAGCCTGTTGTAGTTACCTGTAAAAAAAAAACAACAGCTCATTATCATCCCGTTGTAGTTACCTGTAAAAAACAGCTAATCGTCACCCTATTGTAGTTACCAGTAAAAACAGATCATCGTCAGCCTGTTGTAGCCACCTGTAAAAAATCCCAGTTACTGTCAGCCTGCTGTAGGTACCTGTAAAAAACAGCTCATCATCAGCCTGCAGTAGTTACTTGTAAAAAACAGCTCATCGTCAGCCTGTTGTAGTAATCTGTAAAAACAGCTCATCGTCAGCCTGTTGTAGTTACCTGTAAAAAAACAGCTCACCATCAGCCTGTTGTAGTCAACCTGTAAAAACAGCTGATCGTCAGCCTGTTGTAGTTACCTGTAAAGAAACAGCTCATCGTCAGCCTGTTGTAGTTACCTGTAAAAAACCCCAGCTCATCGTCAGACTGTTGTAGTTACCTGTAAAAAAAAACAAAAGCACATCGTAATCCTGTTGTAGTTACCTGTAAAAAACAGCTCATCGTCACCCTGTTGTAGTTATCTGTAAAAACAGATCATCGTCAGCCTGTTGTAGTTACCTGTAAAAAAAAACCCAGCTCATTGTCAGCCTGCTGTAGTTATCTGTAAATACAGCTGATCGTCAGCCTGTTGTAGTTACCTGTAAAAAAATCAGCTCATCGTCAGCCTGTTGTAGTTACCTGTAAAAACAGCCGATCATCATCCTGTTGTAGTTACCTGTAAAAAACAGACCATCGTCAGCATGTTGTAGTTATCTGTAAAAACCCCCAGCTCATTGTCAACCTGTTGTAGTTACCTGTAAAAAAATCAGCTCATCGTCAGCCTGTTCTAGTTACCTGTAAAAACAGCCGATCATCATCCTGTTGTAGTTACCTGTAAAAAACAGATCATCGTCAGCATGTTGTAGTTATCTGTAAAAACCCCCAGCTCATTGTCAACTTGTTGTAGTTACCTGTAAAAAACAACAACTCATCGTCAGCCCGTTGTTGTTACCTGTAAAAACAGCTCATCGTCAGCCTGTTGTAGTTACCTGTAAAAAACAGCTCATCGTCAGCCTGTTGTAGTCACCTGTAAAAAATCCCAGTAATCGTCAGTCTGCTGTAGATACCTGTAAAAAACAGCTCATCATCAGCCTGCAGTAGTAACTTGTAAAAAACAGCTCATCGTCAGCCTGTTGTAGTCATCTGTAAAAACAGCTCATCGTCAGCCTGTTGTAGTTACCTGTAAAAAAAAGCTCATCATCAGCCTGTTGTAGTTAACCTGTAAAAACAGCTGATCGTCAGCCTGTTGTAGTTACCTGTAAAGAAACAGCTCATCGTCAGCCTGTTGTAGTTACCTGTAAAAAAACCGAGCTCATCGTCAGACTGTTGTAGTTACCTTTAAAAAAAACAACAGCACATCGTAATCCTGTTGTAGTTACCTGTAAAAAACAGCTCATCGTCACCCTGTTGTAGTTATCTGTAAAAACAGATCATCGTCAGCCTGTTGTAGTTACCTGTAAAAAACAGCTCTTCGTCAGCCTGTTGTAGTTACCTGTAAAAAAACCCATCTCATTGTCAGCTTGCTGTAAGTACCTGTTAAAAAACAGCTCATCATCAGACTGCTGTAGTTACCTGTAAAAGACAGCTTATCGTCAGCCTGTTGTAGTTACCTGTATAAATAGCTCATCGTCAGCCTGTTGTAGTTACCTGTAAAAAACAGCTGATCGTCAGCCTGTTGTAGTTACCTCAGCTCATCGTCAGCCTGTTTTAGTTACCTGTAAAAAACAACTCATCGTCAGCCTGTTGTAGTTACCTGTAAAAAAACAGCTCATCGTCAGCCTGTTGTAGTTACCTGTAAAAAAACAGCTCATCGTCAGCCTATTGTAGTTACCTGCAAAAAAAACCCAGCTCATCGTCAGCCTGCTGTAGGTACCTGTAAAAAACAGCTCATCATCAGCCTGTTGTAGTTACCTGTAAAAAACAGCTCATCGTCAGCCTGTTGTAGACACCTGTAAAAACAGCTGATCGTCAGCCTGTTGTAGTTATCTGTAAAAAACCCAGCTCATCATCAGCCTGTTGTAGTTACCTGTAAAAAACAGCTAATCGTCACCCTGTTGTAGTTACCAGTAAAAACAGATCATCGTCAGCCTGTTGTAGTCACCTGTAAAAAATCCCAGTTATCGTCAGCCTGCTGTAGGTACCTGTAAAAAACAGCTCATCATCAGCCTGCAGTAGTTACTTGTAAAAAACAGCTCATCGTCAGCCTGTTGTAGTCATCTGTAAAAACAGCTCATCGTAAGCCTGTTGTAGTTACCTGTAAAAAAACAGCTCACCATCAGCCTGTTGTAGTTAACCTGTAAAAACAGCTGATCGTCAGCCTGTTGTAGTTACCTGTAAAGAAACAGCTCATCGTCAGCCTGTTGTAGTTACCTGTAAAAAACCCCAGCTCATCGTCAGACTGTTGTAGTTACCTGTAAAAAAAACAACAGCACATCGTAATCCTGTTGTAGTTACCTGTAAAAACAGCTCATCGTCACCCTGTTGTAGTTATCTGTAAAAACAGATCATCGTCAGCCTGTTGTAGTTACCTGTTAAAAAAACCCCAGCTCATTGTCAGCCTGCTGTAGTTACCTGTAAATACAGCTGATCGTCAACCTGTTGTAGTTACCTGTAAAAAAATCAGCTCATCGTCAGCCTGTTGTAGTTACCTGTAAAAACAGCCGATCATCATCCTGTTGTAGTTACCTGTAAAAAACAGATCATCGTCAGCATGTTGTAGTTATCTGTAAAACCCCCCAGCTCATTGTCAACTTGTTGTAGTTACCTGTAAAAAAATCAGCTCATCGTCAGCCTGTTGTAGTTACCTGTAAAAACAGCCGATCATCATCCTCTTGTAGTTACCTGTAAAAAACAGATCATCGTCAGCATGTTGTAGTTATCTATAAAAACCCCCAGCTCATTGTCAACTTGTTGTAGTTACCTGTAAAAAACAACAACTCATCGTCAGCCCGTTGTTGTTACCTGTAAAAACAGCTCATCGTCAGCCTGTTGTAGTTATCTATAAAAACAGCTTATCGTCAGCCTGTTGTAGTCACATGTAAAAAATCCCAGTAATCGTCAGCCTGCTGTAGGTACCTGTAAAAAACAGCTCATCATTAGCCTGCAGTAGTTACTTGTAAAAAACAGCTCATCGTCAGCCTGTTGTAGTTACCTGTAAAAAAACAGCTCACCATCAGCCTGTTGTAGTTAACCTGTAAAAACAGCTTATCGTCAGCTTGTTGTAGTTACCTGTAAAGAAACAGCTCATCGTCAGCCTGTTGTAGTTACCTGTAAAAAAACCGAGCTCATCGTCAGACTGTTGTAGTTACCTGTAAAAAACAGATCATCGTCAGCATGTTGTAGTTATCTGTAAAACCCCCCAGCTCATTGTCAACTTGTTGTAGTTACCTGTAAAAAAATCAGCTCATCGTCAGCCTGTTCTAGTTACCTGTAAAAACAGCCGATCATCATCCTGTTGTAGTTACCTGTAAAAATATCAGCTCATCGTCAACCTGTTGTAGTTACCTGTAAAAACAGCCGATCATCATCCTGTTGTAGTTACCTGTAAAAAACAGATCATCGTCAGCATGTTGTAGTTATCTGTAAAAACCCCCAGCTCATTGTCAACTTGTTGAAGTTACCTGTAAAAAACAACAACTCATCGTCAGCCCGTTGTAGTTACCTGTAAAAACAGCTCATCGTCAGCCTGTTGTAGTTACCTGTAAAAAACAGCTCATCGTCAGCCTGTTGTAGTTACCTGTAAAAAACCCATCTCATTGTCAGCTTGCTGTAGGTACCTGTAAAAAAACAGCTCATCATCAGACTGCTGTAGTTACCTGTAAAAGACAGCTTATCGTCAGCCTGTTGTAGTTACCTGTATAAATAGCTCATCGTCAGCCTGTTGTAGTTACCTGTAAAAAACAGCTCATCGTCAGCCTGTTGAAGTTACCTCAGCTCATCGTCAGCCTGTTTTAGTTACCTGTAAAAAACAACTCATCGTCAGCCTGTTGTAGTTACCTGTTAAAAAACAGCTCATCGTCAGCCTGCTGTAGTCACCTGTAAAAAATCCCAGTTATCGTCAGCCTGCTGTAGGTACCTGTAAAAAACAGCTCATCATCAGCCTGCTGTAGTTACTTGTAAAAAACAGCTCATCGTCAGCCTGTTGTAGTCATCTGTAAAAACAGCTCATCGTAAGCCTGTTGTAGTTACCTGTAAAAAAACAGCTCACCATCAGCCTGTTGTAGTTAACCTGTAAAAACAGCTGATCGTCAGCCTGTTGTAGTTACCTGTAAAGAAACAGCTCATCGTCAGCCTGTTGTAGTTACCTGTTAAAAACCCCAGCTCATCGTCAGACTGTTGTAGTTACCTGTAAAAAAAACAACAGCACATCGTAATCCTGTTGTAGTTACCTGTAAAAACAGCTCATCGTCACCCTGTTGTAGTTATCTGTAAAAACAGATCATCGTCAGCCTGTTGTAGTTACCTGTTAAAAAAAACCCAGCTCATTGTCAGCCTGCTGTAGTTACCTGTAAATACAGCTGATCGTCAACCTGTTGTAGTTACCTGTAAAAAAATCAGCTCATCGTCAGCCTGTTGTAGTTACCTGTAAAAACAGCCGATCATCATCCTGTTGTAGTTACCTGTAAAAAACAGATCATCGTCAGCATGTTGTAGTTATCTGTAAAACCCCCCAGCTCATTGTCAACTTGTTGTAGTTACCTGTAAAAAAATCAGCTCATCGTCAGCCTGTTCTAGTTACCTGTAAAAACAGCCGATCATCATCCTGTTGTAGTTACCTGTAAAAACAGATCATCGTCAGCATGTTGTAGTTATCTATAAAAACCCCCAGCTCATTGTCAACTTGTTGTAGTTACCTGTAAAAAACAACAACTCATCGTCAGCCCGTTGTTGTTACCTGTAAAAACAGCTCATCGTCAGCCTGTTGTAGTTACCTGTAAAAACAGCTCATCGTCAGCCTGTTGTAGTCACATGTAAAAAATCCCAGTAATCGTCAGCCTGCTGTAGGTACCTGTAAAAAACAGCTCATCATTAGCCTGCAGTAGTTACTTGTAAAAAACAGCTCATCGTCAGCCTGTTGTAGTTACCTGTAAAAAAACAGCTCACCATCAGCCTGTTGTAGTTAACCTGTAAAAACAGCTTATCGTCAGCTTGTTGTAGTTACCTGTAAAGAAACAGCTCATCGTCAGCCTGTTGTAGTTACCTGTAAAAAAACCGAGCTCATCGTCAGACTGTTGTAGTTACCTGTAAAAAACAGATCATCGTCAGCATGTTGTAGTTATCTGTAAAACCCCCCAGCTCATTGTCAACTTGTTGTAGTTACCTGTAAAAAAATCAGCTCATCGTCAGCCTGTTCTAGTTACCTGTAAAAACAGCCGATCATCATCCTGTTGTAGTTACCTGTAAAAATATCAGCTCACCATCAACCTGTTGTAGTTACCTGTAAAAACAGCCGATCATCATCCTGTTGTAGTTACCTGTAAAAAACAGATCATCGTCAGCATGTTGTAGTTATCTGTAAAAACCCCCAGCTCATTGTCAACTTGTTGAAGTTACCTGTAAAAAACAACAACTCATCGTCAGCCCGTTGTAGTTACCTGTAAAAAACAGCTCATCGTCAGCCTGTTGTAGTTACCTGTAAAAAACCCATCTCATTGTCAGCTTGCTGTAGGTACCTGTAAAAAAACAGCTCATCATCAGATTGCTGTAGTTACCTGTAAAAGACAGCTTATCGTCAGCCTGTTGTAGTTACCTGTATAAATAGCTCATCGTCAGCCTGTTGTAGTTACCTGTAAAAAACAGCTCATCGTCAGCCTGTTGAAGTTACCTCAGCTCATCGTCAGCCTGTTTTAGTTACCTGTAAAAAACAACTCATCGTCAGCCTGTTGTAGTTACCTGTTAAAAAACAGCTCATCGTCAGCCTGTTGTAGTAACCTGTAAAAAAACAGCTCATCGTCAGCCTGTTGTAGTTACCTGCAAAAAAAACCCAGCTCATCGTCAGCCTGCTGTAGGTACCTGTAAAAAACAGCTCATCAGCAGCCTGTTGTAGTTACCTGTAAAAAACAGCTCATCGTCAGCCTGTTGTAGTTACCAGTAAAAAAACAGTAAAAAACAGCTGATCGTCAGCCTGTTGTAGTTACCTGTAAAAAACAACTCATCGTCAGCCTGTTGTAGTTACCTGTAAAAAAACAACAACAGCTCATTGTCATACTGTTGAAATTACCTGAAAAGAAATAGCTCATCGTCAGCCTGTTGTAGTTACCTGTAAAAAAAACAACAGCTCATTGTCATCCTGTTGTAGTTACGTTTAAAAACAGATCATCGTCAGCCTGTTGTAGTTACCTGTAAAAAAACCCAGCTCATCGTCAGCCTGCTGTAGTTACCTGTAAAAAAACAGCTCATCGTCAGCTTTTGTAGTTACTTGTAAAAATCAGCTGATCGTCAGCCTGTTGTAGTCACCTGTAAACAAATCAGCTCATCGTCAGCCTGCTGTAGGTACCTGTAAAAAAAACAGCTCATCATCAGCCTACTGTAGTTACCTGTAAAAAACAGCTGATCCTCAGCCTGTTGTAGTTACCTGTAAAAAACAGCTGATCGTCAGTCTGTTGTAGTTACCTGTAAAAAACAGTTCATGTCAGCCTGTTCTAGTTACCTGTAAAAAACAGTTCATCGTCAGCCTGCTGTAGTTACCTGTAAAAAAAGCAACAGCTCATTGTCATCCTGTTGTAGTTACCTGTAAAAAAAACCCAGCTCATCGTCATCCTGTTGTTGTTACCTGTAAAAAAACAGCTCATCGTCACCCTGTTTTAGTTATCTGTAAAAACAGATCATCGTCAGCCTGTTGTAGTTACCTGTAAAAAAACCCAGCTCATCGTCAGCCTGCTGTAGTTACCTGTAAAAACAGCTCATCGTCAGCTTTTGTAGCTACTTGTTAAAATCAGCTCATCGTCAGCCTGTTGTAGTTGCCTGTAAATACAGCTGATCGTCAGCCTGTTGTAGTTACCTGTTAAAAACAGCTCATCGTCAGCCTGTTGTAGTCACCTGTAAAAAACCCAGCTGATCGTCAGCCTGCTGTAGGTACCTGTAAAAAAACAGCTCATCATCAGCCGACTGTAGTTACCTGTAAAAAACAGCTCACAGTCAGCCTGTTGTAGTTACCTGTAAAAAAACAGCTCATCGTCAGCCTGATGTAGTTACATGTAAAAAAACCCAGCTCATCGTCAGCCTGTTGTAGTTACGTTGTGAAAATAAACCCAACTAATCGTCAGCCTGTTATAGTTACCTGTAAGAAACAGGTTATCGTCAGCCTGTTGTAGTTATCTGTCAAAACAGATCATCGTCAGCCTGTTGTAGTTACGTGTAAAAACAGCTAATTGTCAGCCTGTTGTAGTTACTTGTCAAAAAACAGCTCTTCGTCAGCCTGTTGTATTTACCTGTAAAAAACAGCTCATCGTCAGCCTGATGTAGTTACCTGTAGAAAACAGCTCATCGTCAGCCTGTTGTAGTTACCTTTAAAAAAACAGCTCAACGTCAGCCTGTTGTAGTTACCTGTAAAAAAAACAGCTCATCGTCAGCCTTCTGTAGTTACCTGTAAAAAAAAAAAATCATCGTCAGCCTGTTGTAGTTACCTGTAAATAACAGCTGATCGTCAGCTTATTGGAATTACCTGTAATAAACAGCTCATAGTCAATATGTTGTAGTTACCTGTAAAAAAAACAACAGCTCATTGTCATCCTGTTGTAGTTACCTCTAAAAACAGATCATCGTCAACCTGTTGTAGTTACCTGTAAAAAAACAGCTCATCGTCAGCCTGCTGTAGTTACCTGTAAAAAACAGCTCATCGTCAGCTTTTGTAGTTACTTGGAAAAATCAGCTGATCGTCAGCCTGTTGTAGTCACCTGTAAAAAAATCAGCTCATCGTCAGCCTGCTGTAGGTACCTGTAAAAAAACAGCTCATCGTCAGCCTGTTGTAGTTACCTGTAAAAAAACAGCTCAACGTCAGCCTGTTGTAGTTACCTGTAAAAAACAGCTCATCGCCAGCCTGATGTAGTTACCTGTAGAAAACAGCTCATCGTCAGCCTGTTGTAGTTACGTTGTGAAAATAAACCCAACTAATCGTCAGCCTGTTGTAGTTACCTGTAAGAAACAGGTTATCGTCAGCCTGTTGTAGTTATCTGTCAAAACAGATCATCGTCAGCCTGTTGTAGTTACGTGTAAAAACAGCTAATTGTCAGCCTGTTGTAGTTACTTGTCAAAAAACAGCTCTTCGTCAGCCTGTTGTATTTACCTGTAAAAACAGCTCATCGTCAGCCTGATGTAGTTACCTGTAGAAAACAGCTCATCGTCAGCATGTTGTAGTTACCTTTAAAAAAACAGCTCAACGTCAGCCTGTTGTAGTTACCTGTAAAAAAAACAGCTCATCGTCAGCCTTCTGTAGTTACCTGTAAAAAAAAAAATCATCGTCAGCCTGTTGTAGTTACCTGTAAATAACAGCTGATCGTCAGCTTATTGGAATTACCTGTAATAAACAGCTCATAGTCAATATGTTGTAGTTACCTGTAAAAAAAACAACAGCTCATTGTCATCCTGTTGTAGTTACCTCTAAAAACAGATTATCGTCAGCCTGTTGTAGTTACCTGTAAAAAAACAGCTCATCGTCAGCCTGCTGTAGTTACCTGTAAAAAACAGCTCATCGTCAGCTTTTGTAGTTACTTGGAAAAATCAGCTGATCGTCAGCCTGTTGTAGTCACCTGTAAAAAAATCAGCTCATCGTCAGCCTGCTGTAGGTACCTGTAAAAAAAACAGCTCATCGTCAGCCTGTTGTAGTTACCTGTAAAAAAACAGCTCAACGTCAGCCTGTTGTAGTTACCTGTAAAAAACAGCTCATCGCCAGCCTGATGTAGTTACCTGTAGAAAACAGCTCATCGTCAGCCTGTTGTAGTTACCTTTAAAAAAACAGCTCAACGTCAGCCTGTTGTAGTTACCTGTAAAAAAAACAGCTCATCGTCAGCCTTCTGTAGTTACCTGTAAAAAAAACAAATCATCGTCAGCCTGTTGTAGTTACCTGTAAATAACAGCTGATCGTCAGCTTATTGGAATTACCTGTAATAAACAGCTCATAGTCAATATGTTGTAGTTACCAGTAAAAAAAACAACAGCTCATTGTCATCCTGTTGTAGTTACCTCTAAAAACAGATCATCGTCAGCCTGTTGTAGTTACCTGTAAAAAAACAGCTCATCGTCAGCCTGCTGTAGTTACCTGTAAAAAACAGCTCATCGTCAGCTTTTGTAGTTACTTGGAAAAATCAGCTGATCGTCAGCCTGTTGTAGTCACCTGTAAAAAAATCAGCTCATCGTCAGCCTGCTGTAGGTACCTGTAAAAAAAACAGCTCATCGTCAGCCTGTTGTAGTCACCTGTAAAAAAATCAGCTCATCGTCAGCCTGCTGTAGGTACCTGTAAAAAACCCAGCTCATCATCAGCCTACTGTAGTTACTTGTAAAAAACAGCCCATCGTCAGCCTGTTGTAGTTACCTGTAAAAAACAGCTGATCGTCAGCCTGTTGTAGTTACCTGTAAAAAACAGTTCATCGTCAGCCTGTTGTAGTTACCTGTAAAAAAAGCAACAGCTCATTGTCATCCTGTTGTAGTTACCTGAAAAAAAAACAGTTCATCGTCACCCTGTTGTAGTTATCTGTAAAAACAGATCATTGTCAGCCTGTTGTATTTACCTGTAAAAACAGCTCATCGTCAGCTTTTGTAGTTACTTGTAAAAATCAGCAGATCGTCAGCCTGTTGTTGTTGCCTGTGAATACAGCTGATCGTCAGCCTGTTGTAGTTGCCTGTAAATACAGCTGATCGTCAGCCTGTTGTAGTTACCTGTTAAAAACATCTCATAGTCAGCCTGTTGTAGTCACCTGTAAAAAAAACAGCTGATCGTCAGCCTGCTGTAAGTACCTGTAAAAAAACAACTCATCATCAGCCTACTGTAGTTACCTGTAAAAAACAGCTCACCGTCAGCCTGTTGTAGTTACCTGTAAAAAAACAGCTCATCGTCAGCCTGTTGTAGTTACCTGTAAAAAAACAGCTCATCGTCAGCCTGTTGTAGTTACCTGTAAAAAAACCCAGCTCATCGTCAGCCTGTTGTAGTTACGTTGTGAAAAAAAACCCAGCTAATCGTCAGCCTATTGTAGTTACCTGTAAAAAACAGGTTATCATCAGCCTGTTGTAGTTATCTGTCAAAACAGATCATCGTCAGCCTGTTGTAGTTACCTGTAAAAACAGCTAATTGTCAGCCTGTTGTAGTTACCTGTCAAAAAACAGCTCTTCGTCAGCCTGTTGTATTTACCTGTAAAAAACAGCTTATCGTCATCGTGGTATAGTTTCCTGTAGAAAACAGCTCATCGTCAGCCTGTTGTAGTTACCTGTAAAAAAACAGCTCATCGTCAGCCTGTTGTAGTTACCTGTAAAAACCAGCTGATCGTCAGCCTGCTGTAGTTATCTGTAAAAAAACAGCTCATCATCAGCCTGCTGTAGTAACATGTAAAAAAAAAAACTCATCGTCAGCCTGTTGTAGTTACCTGTGAAAAAACAGCTGATCTTCAGCTTATTGGAGTTACCTGTAATAAACAGCTCATAGTCAATCTGTTGTAGTTACCTGTAAAAACAGCTCATCGTCAGCCTGTTGTAGTTACCTGTAAAAAACAGCTCATCGTCAGCCTGTTGTAGTTACCTGTAAAAAAACAGCTCATCGTCAGCCAATTGTAGTTACCTGTAAAAACATCTCATCGTCAGACTGCTGTAGTTACCTGTAAAAAACAGCGCATCGTCAGCCTGTTGTAGTTACCATTAAAAAAACAGCTCATCGTCAGCCTGCTGTAGGTACCTGTAAAAAAAAGCTCATCATTAGCCTGCTGTAGTTACTTGTAAAAAACAGCTGATCGTCAGCCTGTTGTAGTTACCTGTAAAAACAGCTCATCGTCAGCCTGTTGTAATTACCTGTAAAAAACAGCTCATCATCAGACTGTTGTAGTTCCCTGTGAAAAACAGCTCATTGTTAGCCTGTTTTAGTTACCTGTAAAAACAGCCGATCATCATCCTGTTGTAGTTACCTGTAAAAAAAAACAGCTCATCGTCAGCATGTTGTAGTTACCTGTAAAATCCCCCAGCTCATCGTCAACTTGTTGTAGTTACCTGTAAAAAACAACAACTCATCGTCAGTCCGTTGTTGTTACCTGTAAAAACAGCTCATCGTCAGCCTGTTGTAGTTACCTGTAAAAAACAGCTTATCGTCAGCCTGTTGTAGTTACCTTTAAAAAACAGCTCATTGTCAGCCTGTTGTAGTTACCTGTAAGAAACAGCTCATCGTCTGCCTGTTGTAGTTACCTGTAAAAAACCCCAGCTCATTGTCAGCTTGCTGTAAGTACCAGTAAAAAAACAGCTCATCATCAGACTGCTGTAGTTACCTGTAAAAGACAGCTTATCGTCAGCCTGTTGTAGTTACCTGTATAAATAGCTCATCGTCAGCCTGTTGTAGTTACCTGTAAAAAACAGCTTATCGTCAGCCTGTTGTAGTTACCTCAGCTCATCGTCAGCCTGTTTAGTTACCTGTAAAAAACAACTCATCGTCAGCCTGTTGTAGTTACCTGTAAAAAAACAGCTCATCGTCAGCCTGTTGTAGTTACCTGTAAAAATACAGCTCATCGTCAGCCTGTTGTAGTTACCTGCAAAAAACCCCACAGCTCATCGTCAACCTTTTGTAGTTACCTGTACAATAAAACAAACTCATCGTCAGCCTGTTGTAGTTACCTGTAAAAACAGCTCATCGTCAGCCTGTTGTAGTTACCTGTAAAACACAGCTCATCGTCAGCCTGTTGTAGTAACCTGTTAAAAAACAGCTCATCGTCAGCCTGTTGTAGTTACCTGTAAAAAAACAGCTCATCGTCAGCCTGTTGTAGTTACCTGTGAAAAAAAAACCAGCCCATCGTCAGCCTGTTGTAGTTACCTGTTAAAAAAAACAACAGCTCATCGTCAGCCTGTTGTAGTTACCTGTAAAATACAGCTCTTCGTCAGCCTGTTGTAGTTACCTGTAAAAACATCTCATCGTTTGCCTGTTGTAGTTACCTTTAAAAAAAAACAGCTCATCGTCAGCCTGCTGTAGTTACCTGTGAAAATACAGCTCTTCGTCAGCCTGTTGTAGTTACCTGTAAAAAACAGCTCATCGTCAGCCTGTTGTAGTTACCTGTAATAAAAACAGCTTAACGTCAGTCTTTTGTAGTTACCTTTAAAAAAAACCCAGCTCTTCGTCAGCCTGCTGTAGTTACCTGTAAAACGTAACCTTCCATGATCCCAGGAAACAGTGATAAGCTTACATGATCGTCTGTTAGCTCTCGATGGCATATAAATGACGTTAACTATTCAAACAATCAATTAATTAAAACACAATAAAAACCAAAGCATCACCATGTGGGGATGTCCACATAAATTTTACACAGAGATCCAAGTGCATTGGCAGTTTTGTTTTATTGTTTGATGTATGCATTCCTTAATATGTTTTAAGTAGTAGTATTGACAGTTGATTGAATACTATTGATTGATTCATTTTTTATAGCCATGCCATGGGAAACTTGTGAAAGAGTACATTAAGTTTTTCCCCAGAGCATCTGTGTGTCATCATGTTGGTGTCTGATAAATATTTGATGTTTAGCTGTATTTTGAAATACTGTAATGAATTTGATATTTGTCACTGTCGGTCAAATTGAACAGGAGTTATGATACCTTTTGGATATTTTGTTTTTGTAAAATTTACAGACATACATCAGGGGCATTTTGCTTATAGTGGTGACATCCGTGCCCTATAGATATATGTCTAGATATACACGAAAATAGTATTTATGAGTTTGTCAAGCAATGTTAGAGTATCTATTTCTTAAACTCATTGGCTCGCGATGTTATCACTGTCCCTGGCAGGTAGAAGTACAATGTCGTACTAAGCGTCGTACCCACGACATTCCGCATGCGAGTCTTACTGTCTTATCAACAGTATTAATAACTTACACACCATTTTTGAGACTAGTTTATCCGAGATAGATTTTTGAAAACTTGTTAATTAAGATTACCTTTAGAACACTGACCATGAAACACCATCTTACACGGCAACAGTTTTATGACAGGGTAGCTGGACCTCGCCTTTAATTGAACGTAGATATTTTATAATGAATTGACTGAGCGAGCAACCATATTATATATCTATTAAATGATAACACATAGACTGCACCTAGCTATACGAGTACACACGATAATACATTATGGATGTTACAACTATCTCGTCATAAAGCTAACTTTTATAGCGTCATCGGCAAAGCGTTCACCTAGCACATGGTGTGTGTGTGTGCGTGTGCGTCTGTGTGTGTGTGTGCGTGCGTGCGTGTGCGTGCGTGCGTGCGCGTGTGTGCATGCGTGCGTGAGCTTGTGTTTGACATCCGGCCGTCAGCCCGACTTTGTACTACCTACAGGCTGATCAAATTAGTGGAGAAAACGGGGAATGCTTTGTAAGTGGTCTATCCGTCTTGCTGTCACTCGACAGAAGCAAAATAATACAATGTCAAAATCCTACTTAGAGACATGCGTTAGGTGGTGTAATAAGCACATATCATCGTAAACTATGTTGTTTTTATGTTTATATCCTTACTAGTAAGGATGGAAATATGTAGAAGATTCAGTTGAATACTTGTGGTAATATATAAGCATAACTGTGCGTTACCATGGAGCTAGTTTATAGGCGGCATCGGTAGAGCGTTCGCTTAGTATACAGAAGTTATTGGTTCGAATCCCCGCTGAGGTCACTGATATTTCTTTGTATTTTTCCGGTCCGATTATTATATTATTAGTTACAAACTAATATTCATATACGAATGACAAAAGTCTATAGATAACAGGGTTTCCATAGCATTGTTTGCAATGAATATATGACGTATTTTTAATGGAACAAATATTTTCTATCTGTGGCATTTAACTGCAAGTTAATGTACGGTGTATGCTTATTTCAAAGTACCAAAGATGCTTGTGATTTTGAATCACTGACTTACATGGAGTTCGGGGAGATATTTTGTTTGCACAAGATATTATCTTTTCCTACACACGAAACTGATGGCTTTATGTCCGTGGCATACTCACCACTTTAACAGTACATTGCTGAAATAAACCATGTGCTATTACGTTTGACAAACCTTTGATGTGACCCTCTTTAAGCCTTACCGGGGACTTCTTTGCTTTGTAGCAAGACTGCTAACCACTTAACACTTTAAAAACAATCACCGATATATTGGCAGAAATACAAATCTAACACTGAAACAAGAAAACAGATAAAAAAACAAACAAAGTACAGCTAACCTGAACCTCCTGGTCCCATAGACTGAGGTTGCCAGGTTAATGGCTTATATGGTATTGTACACTAACCATTTACCTTGAGGCTATGTTACAACAACGTGATCTATTTGTTCGTTTGAAATATGCCCATTCTCCTGATCACATTGATGTCATCTCAATGTAGTCTGTAGTACGGACCAAGCTCTCCCGATTGCGTCCGTTAAATACTAATGTTGGGCAAGCCACATTTGAGCACGTTGATTGGTCAGTTGCTTCAACTGAAAGTCTGATGACGTCACAGTTTAACAAGCGTTCAATGCTATGAACTGTAGACAGACATAGAATCCTCGGCGTTTTCATTGGTGGTTAATAGAACTGATTCGGGAAAATCAGGTTCTGAGATAAACTATAGATCACACTGACGTCATCTCATCTGTAACATACATGAGTGACATGCAGGCTAGCGTGCCTCAGATAGACTATAGATCACATTGATGTAATCTCATCTGTAACATACATGAGTGACATGCAGGCTAGCATGCCTCAGATGGATTATAGATCACATTGATGTCATCTCATCTGTAACATACATGAGTGATATGCAGGCTAGTATGCCTCAGATAGACTAGATCACATTGGCGTCATCTCATCTGTAACATACATGAGTGACATGCAGGCTAGCATGCCTCAGATGGACTATAGATCACATTGACGTCATCTCATCTGTAACATACATGAGTGACATGCAGGCTAGCATGTCTCAGATAGACTATAGCTCACATTGATGTCATCTCATCTGTAACATACATGAGTGACATACAGGCTAGCATGCCTCAGATAGACTATATATCACATTGGCGTCATCTCATCTGTAATATACATGTGTGACATGCAGGCTAGCATGCCTTAGATGGACTATAGATCACATTGACGTCATCTCATCTGTAACATACATGAGCGACATGCAGGCTAGCATGCCTCAGAGGGTAATTAAAAGCCAAAAGGTGCATACAGTACTTTATTAGTAAATCACTACTTTCATCGATCGAAAGATGAACGAACTTTGCAGAGCTTTCAATACAAAATTGTAATGAAGAAGCGGCTGGTACACCATATTTTTATTGATGTACAAATAAATAGGTAATATGTACTTCATCAACAGCCTATTGTAGTTGTAGACCACTTGTTGAACATTTGCAGCTTTGCTTGTTGTACTTGGAGAAACAGCTAATACAACACATACTGAAGAATCAGTTTAAAGTTTGTTGCAGTGGACATCGCTCTACTTTTTTTCTTTAACCACATATTTTAGATTTTTCTCCGTTTTGCATGTTGTTGTGGAAAAAACTGTTGGATTGTCTTGATTCGTCAGTCTGTTGCAAATAGGCATGATGTAGAAATGGCAGTTTTGTTAGTTGTGGTGGAAATCGCTGTTATATTGTATTTCGTAATCATCCTGCTGTCTTTATCTGTAGATTTGCTAATAGACCGCATGTTGTAGAAAAATTGCCTTTTGTTTGTTGTAGCGGAGCTCGCTTTCATATCATTTCAAAGCGGCCACGTGTTGTGTTTACATGGAGAAAGATCAAGAAGTAGGAGCATGTTGTAGGAAATTGACCGTATTGTCTTTCATCAGTTACATGTAAAAAAACAGCTTATCGTCAGCCTGTTGAAGTAACCTGTTAAAAAAACAGCTATTCGTTAGCCTGTTGTAGTTACCTATAAAAACAGTTCATCGTCAGACGGTTGTAGTTACCTGTAAAAAAACAGCTCATCGTCAGCCTGTTGAAGTTACCTGTGAAAAAAAACCAGCTTATCGTCAGCCTGTTGTAGTAACCTGTAAAAAAAAGCTCATCGTCAGCCTGTTGAAGTTACCTGTGAAAAACAGAGCTTATCGTCAGCCTGTCGTAGTTACCTGTGAAAAAAACAGCTCATCGTCAGCCTGTTGTAGTAACCTATAAAAAACAGGTCATCGTCAGCCTGTTGTAGTTACCTGTAAAAAAACAGGTCATCGTCAGCCTGTTGTTGTTACCTGTAAAAAACAGCTTATCGTCAGCCTGTTGTAGTTACCTGTAAAAACAGGTCATCGTCAGCCTGTTTCAAGTTATCTGTAAAAAACAGCTCATCGTCAGCCTGTTGTATTTACCTATAAAAACAGCTCATCGTCAATCTGTTGTAGTTACCTGTAAAAAACAGCTTATCGCCAGCTTGTTGTAGTTACCCGTAAAAAAACCCAGCTCATCGTCAGCCTGTTGTAGTTACCTGTAAAAAACAGCTCATCATCAGCCTGTTATAGTTACCTGTGAAAAAACAGCTCATCATCAGCCTATTATAGTTACCTGTGAAAAAACAGCTGATCGTCAGCCTGTTGTAGTTACCTGTAAAAACAGCTCATCATCAGCCTGTTGTAGTTACCTGTAAAAAACAGCTCAGCATCATACTGTTGTAGTTACCTGTGAATAAAAGCTTATCGTCAGCCTGTTGTAGTTACCTTAAAATATAGCTCATCGTTAGCATGTTGTCATTATCTGTAAAAACCCAGATCATCGTCAGCCTGTTGTAGTAACCTGTAAAAAACAGCTCATCGTCAGCCTGTTGAAGTTACCTGTAAAAAACAGCTCATCGTCAGCTTGTTGTAGTTACCTATAAAAACAGCTCATCGTCAGCCTGTTGTAGTTACCTTTAAAAACAGCTAATCGTCAGCCTATTGAAGTTACCTGTGGAAAAAAAAACCAGCTTATCGTCAGCCTGTTGTAGTTACCTGTAAAACAACTCATTGCCAGCCTGTTGTAGTTACCTGTGAAAAAACAGCTCATCGTCAGCCTGTTTTAGTTACCTGTAAAAACACAGCTCATCGTCAGCTTGTTGTAGTTACCTATAAAAACAGCTCATCGTCAGCCTGTTGTAGTTACCTTTAAAAACAGCTTATCGTCAACCTATTGAAGTTACCTGTGAATAAAAGCTTATCGTCAGCCTGTTGTAGTTACCTTAAAATATAGCTCATCGTTAGCATGTAGTCATTATCTGTAAAAACCCAGATCATCGTCAGCCTGTTGTAGTAACCTGTAAAAAACAGCTCATCGTCAGCCTGTTGAAGTTACCTGTAAAAAACAGCTCATCGTCAGCTTGTTGTAGTTACCTATAAAAACAGCTCATCGTCAGCCTGTTGTAGTTACCTTTAAAAACAGCTAATCGTCAGCCTATTGAAGTTACCTGTGGAAAAAAAAACCAGCTTATCGTCAGCCTGTTGTAGTTACCTGTAAAACAACTCATTGCCAGCCTGTTGTAGTTACCTGTGAAAAAACAGCTCATCGTCAGCCTGTTTTAGTTACCTGTAAAAACACAGCTCATCGTCAGCTTGTTGTAGTTACCTATAAAAACAGCTCATCGTCAGCCTGTTGTAGTTACCTTTAAAAACAGCTTATCGTCAACCTATTGAAGTTACCTGTGAAAAAAAAATAACTTATCGTCAGCCTGTTGTAGTTACCTGTAAAAACAACTCATAGCCAGCCTGTTGTAGTTACCTGTGAAAAAACAGCTCATCGTCAGCCTGTTTTAGTTACCTGTTAAAACACAGCTCATCATCAGCCTGTTGTAGTTACCTGTAAAAACAGCTCATCATCAGCCTGTTGTAGTTACCTGTAAAAAACAGCTCAGCATCATACTGTTGTAGTTACCTGTGAATAAAAGATTATCGTCAGCCTGTTGTAGTTACCTGTAAAATATAGCTCATCGTTAGCATTTTGTCATTATCTGTAAAAACCCAGATCATCGTCAGCCTGTTGTAGTTACCTGTAAAATACAGCTCATCGTCAACCTGTTGAAGTTACCTGTAAAAAACAGCTCATCGTCAGCTTGTTGTAGTTACCTATAAAAACAGCTCATCGTCAGCCTGTTGTAGTTACCTTTAAAAACAGGTTATCGTCAGCCTATTGAAGTTACCTGTGAAAAAAAACAGCTTATCGTCAGCCTGTTGTAGTTACCTGTAAAACAACTCATTGCCAGCCTGTTGTAGTTACCTGTGAAAAAACAGCTCATCGTCAGCCTGTTTTAGTTACCTGTAAAAACACAGCTCATCATCAGCCTGTTGTAGTTACCTGTAAAAAACAGCTCATCATCAGCCTGTTGAAGTTACCTGTGAAAAACAGCACATCGTCAGCTTGTTGTAGTTACCTATAAAAACAGCTCATCGTCAGCCTGTTGTTGTTACCTTTAAAAACAGCTTATCGTCAACCTATTAAAGTTACCTGTGAAAAAAACAACAACTTATCGTCAGCCTGTTGTAGTTACCTGTAAAAACAACTCATAGCCAGCCTGTTGTAGTTACCTGTGAAAAAACAGCTCATCGTCAGCCTGTTTTAGTTACCTGTAAAAGAACAGCTCATCGTCAGCCTGTTGTAGTTACCTGTAAAAACAGCTTATCATCAGCCTGTTGTAGTTACCTGTAAAAAAAAGCTCAGCATCATACTGTTGTAGTTACCTGTGAATAAAAGCTTATCGTCAGCCTGTTGTAGTTACCTGTAAAATATAGCTCATCGTTAGCATGTTGTCATTATCTGTAAAAACCCAGCTCATCGTCAGCCTGTTGTAGTTACCTGTTAAAAACAGCTCATCGTCAGCCTGTTGAAGTTACCTGTAAAAAACAGCTCATCGTCAGCTTGTTGTAGTTACCTATAAAACAGCTCATCGTCAGCCTATTGTAGTTACCTTTAAAAACAGGTTATCGTCAGCCTATTGAAGTTACCTGTGAAAAAAAAACCCAGCTTATCGTCAGCCTGTTGTAGTTACCTGTAAAACAACTCATTGCCAGCCTGTTGCAGTTACCTGTGAAAAAACAGCTCATCGTCAGCCTGTTTTAGTTACCTGTAAAAACACAGCTCATCGTCAGCCTGTTGTAGTTACCTGTAAAAAAACAGCTCATCGTCAGCCTGTTGAAGTTACCTGTAAAAAACAGCTCATCGTCAGCTTGTTGTAGTTACCTATAAAAACAGCTCATCGTCAGCCTGTTGTAGTTACCTTTAAAAACAGCTTATCGTCAACCTATTGAAGTTACCTGTGAATAAAAAACACTTATCGTCAGCCTGTTGTAGTTACCTGTAAAAACAAACTCATAGCCAGCCTGTCGTAGTTACCTGTGAAAAAACAGGTCATCGTCAGCCTGTTGTAGTTACCTGTAAAAAACAGCTCATTGTCAGCCTGTTGAAGTTACCTGTAAAAAAACAGCTCATAGTCAGCCTGTTGTAGTTACCTATAAAAACAGCTCATCTTCATTAGCCTGTTGTAGTTACCTGTAAAAAACAGCTTATCGTCAGCCTGTTGTAGTTACCTGTGAATAAAACACATCGCCAGCCTGTTGTACATACCTGTGAAAAAACAACTAATCGTCAGCCTGTTGTAGTTACCTGTAAAAAAACAGCTAATCGTCAGCCTGTTGTAGTTACCTGTAAAAAACATCTCATTGTCAGTCTTTTGTAGTTACCTGTAAAAAAACAGCTCATCGTCAGCCTGTTGTAGTTACCTGTAAAAAAACAGCTCATCATCAGCCTGTTATAGTTACCTGTGAAAAAACAGCCCATCGTCAGCCTATTGTAGTTACCTGTAAAAACAGCTCATCATCAACCTGTTGTAGTTACCTGGAAAAAACAGCTCAGCATCATCCTGTTGTAGTTGCCTGTTAAAAAAGCTTATCGTCAGCCTGTTGTAGTTACCTGTAAAAAACAGCTCATCGTTAGCCTGTTGTCATTATCTGTAAAAACACAGCTTATCGTCAGCCTGTTGTAGTTACCTGTAAAAAACAGCTCATCGTCAGCCTGTTGTAGTTACCTGAAAATAAAGACAGAAGTCCGATATCTGTGGAATATTGGCAGTTGTGTTGTAGTTGAAATAACTGTTGTATAGTCCTTCATTATAGTCTGCTTGTTGTGGTTACATGGAAAAACGGCTAGTAGACCGCATGTCATATAAGATTGACATTTTTGTTTGTTGTAGTTGAAATCGATGTTGTAGTCTTTCTTCGCCAGTCTGATATAGCTACCTGGAAGACTGCTTCTAGACCGCTTGTCGTAAAAGATTAGCAGTTTTGTATGATTAGTGGAAGTTGCTGTTGTATACTCTTCCACATTCAGATTGTTGTAGTTACCAGGAGAAACGACTAACAGACCACGTGCCGTAAAAGATTGTCAGTTTTGTATGATTAGTGGAAATTGCTTTTGTATAGTCTTTCACCTTCACTTTGTTGAAGTCACCAGGAAAAACGACTAGCAGACACCGTGTCATAGAACATTGGCAGTTTTTTTATGGTTAAGTGGAACTCGCGATTGTAAAGTTGTTCATCTTCTGTTTATTGAAGATGCCAACAGTAACATAATATCTTTGAAATAATTCGTTATAACTGAATTTTCGTATTCTTCATCTTCTTCATTTTCTTTTTCTAAGTCAATTCACTCTATATTTTGTATTAATGATTCTAGACGTATTCTGTAACTGCACCTAAAACTAAACCAAGCAGCTAATACGATTAGTGAAAATGAAAGACGAGCAAAAACAAAACTAAAAATCGAAAATGTCGAAAAGAACACATGTTACTTACATGCTGTTTTTCAGATCCTAGACGACTTTTTTCTTCATCTGTAACCGCATCTAAAACTAAACAAGCAGCTAATGCGATTAGTGAAAATAAAAGACGAACACAATCAAAAGCAAAAATCTTCAACGTCGAAAAGAACAAATGTTACTTACGTTTTGTTTTGCTGATTCTAGACGACTTCTTTCTTCATCTGTAACCGCACCTAAAACTAAACAAGCAGCTAATGCGATTAGTGAAAATGAAAGACGAGCAAAAACAAAAGCAGAAATCGACAAATTGGAAAAGAACACATGTTACTTACGTTTTGTTTTGCTGATTCTAGACGACTTCTTTCTTCATCTGTAACCGCACCTAAAACTAAACAAGCAGCTAATGCGATTAGTGAAAATGAAAGACGAGCAAAAACAAAAGCAGAAATCGACAAATTGGAAAAGAACACATGTTACTTACGTTTTGTTTTGCTGATTCTAGACGACTTCTTTCTTCATCTGTAACCGCACCTAAAACTAAACAAGCAGCTAATGCGATTAGTGAAAATGAAAGACGAGCAAAAACAAAAGCAGAAATCGACAAATTGGAAAAGAACACATGTTACTTACGTTTTGTTTTGCTGATTCTAGACGACTTCTTTCTTCATCTGTAACCGCACCTAAAACTAAACAAGCAGCTAATGCGATTAGTGAAAATGAAAGACGAGCAAAAACAAAAGCAGAAATCGACAAATTGGAAAAGAACACATGTTACTTACGTTTTGTTTTGCTGATTCTAGACGACTTCTTTCTTCATCTGTAACCGCACCTAAAACTAAACAAGCAGCTAATGCGATTAGTGAAAATGAAAGACGAGCAAAAACAAAAGCAGAAATCGACAAATTGGAAAAGAACACATGTTACTTACGTTTTGTTTTGCTGATTCTAGACGACTTCTTTCTTCATCTGTAACCGCACCTAAAACTAAACAAGCAGCTAATGCGATTAGTGAAAATGAAAGACGAGCAAAAACAAAAGCAGAAATCGACAAATTGGAAAAGAACACATGTTACTTACGTTTTGTTTTGCTGATTCTAGACGACTTCTTTCTTCATCTGTAACCGCACCTAAAACTAAACAAGCAGCTAATGCGATTAGTGAAAATGAAAGACGAGCAAAAACAAAAGCAGAAATCGACAAATTGGAAAAGAACACATGTTACTTACGTTTTGTTTTGCTGATTCTAGACGACTTCTTTCTTCATCTGTAAGCCGCACCTAAAACTAAACAAGCAGCTAATGCGATTAGTGAAAATGAAAGACGAGCAAAAACAAAAGCAGAAATCGACAAATTGGAAAAGAACACATGTTACTTACGTTTTGTTTTGCTGATTCTAGACGACTTCTTTCTTCATCTGTAAGCCGCACCTAAAACTAAACAAGCAGCTAATGCGATTAGTGAAAATGAAAGACGAGCAAAAACAAAAGCAGAAATCGACAAATTGGAAAAGAACACATGTTACTTACGTTTTGTTTTGCTGATTCTAGACGACTTCTTTCTTCATCTGTAGCCGCACCTAAAACTAAACAAGCAGCTAATGCGATTAGTGAAAATGAAAGACGAGCAAAAACAAAAGCAGAAATCGACAAATTGGAAAAGAACACATGTTACTTACGTTTTGTTTTGCTGATTCTAGACGACTTCTTTCTTCATCTGTAACCGCACCTAAAACTAAACAAGCAGCTAATGCGATTAGTGAAAATGAAAGACGAGCAAAAACAAAAGCAGAAATCGACAAATTGGAAAAGAACACATGTTACTTACGTTTTGTTTTGCTGATTCTAGACGACTTCTTTCTTCATCTGTAGCCGCACCTAAAACTAAACAAGCAGCTAATGCGATTAGTGAAAATGAAAGACGAGCAAAAACAAAAGCAGAAATCGACAAATTGGAAAAGAACACATGTTACTTACGTTTTGTTTTGCTGATTCTAGACGACTTCTTTCTTCATCTGTAAGCCGCACCTAAAACTAAACAAGCAGCTAATGCGATTAGTGAAAATGAAAGACGAGCAAAAACAAAAGCAGAAATCGACAAATTGGAAAAGAACACATGTTACTTACGTTTTGTTTTGCTGATTCTAGACGACTTCTTTCTTCATCTGTAAGCCGCACCTAAAACTAAACAAGCAGCTAATGCGATTAGTGAAAATGAAAGACGAGCAAAAACAAAAGCAGAAATCGACAAATTGGAAAAGAACACATGTTACTTACGTTTTGTTTTGCTGATTCTAGACGACTTCTTTCTTCATCTGTAAGCCGCACCTAAAACTAAACAAGCAGCTAATGCGATTAGTGAAAATGAAAGACGAGCAAAAACAAAAGCAGAAATCGACAAATTGGAAAAGAACACATGTTACTTACGTTTTGTTTTGCTGATTCTAGACGACTTCTTTCTTCATCTGTAGCCGCACCTAAAACTAAACAAGCAGCTAATGCGATTAGTGAAAATGAAAGACGAGCAAAAACAAAAGCAGAAATCGACAAATTGGAAAAGAACACATGTTACTTACGTTTTGTTTTGCTGATTCTAGACGACTTCTTTCTTCATCTGTAGCCGCACCTAAAACTAAACAAGCAGCTAATGCGATTAGTGAAAATGAAAGACGAGCAAAAACAAAAGCAGAAATCGACAAATTGGAAAAGAACACATGTTACTTACGTTTTGTTTTGCTGATTCTAGACGACTTCTTTCTTCATCTGTAACCGCACCTAAAACTAAACAAGCAGCTAATGCGATTAGTGAAAATGAAAGACGAGCAAAAACAAAAGCAGAAATCGACAAATTGGAAAAGAACACATGTTACTTACGTTTTGTTTTGCTGATTCTAGACGACTTCTTTCTTCATCTGTAAGCCGCACCTAAAACTAAACAAGCAGCTAATGCGATTAGTGAAAATGAAAGACGAGCAAAAACAAAAGCAGAAATCGACAAATTGGAAAAGAACACATGTTACTTACGTTTTGTTTTGCTGATTCTAGACGACTTCTTTCTTCATCTGTAACCGCACCTAAAACTAAACAAGCAGCTAATGCGATTAGTGAAAATGAAAGACGAGCAAAAACAAAAGCAGAAATCGACAAATTGGAAAAGAACACATGTTACTTACGTTTTGTTTTGCTGATTCTAGACGACTTCTTTCTTCATCTGTAACCGCACCTAAAACTAAACAAGCAGCTAATGCGATTAGTGAAAATGAAAGACGAGCAAAAACAAAAGCAGAAATCGACAAATTGGAAAAGAACACATGTTACTTACGTTTTGTTTTGCTGATTCTAGACGACTTCTTTCTTCATCTGTAACCGCACCTAAAACTAAACAAGCAGCTAATGCGATTAGTGAAAATGAAAGACGAGCAAAAACAAAAGCAGAAATCGACAAATTGGAAAAGAACACATGTTACTTACGTTTTGTTTTGCTGATTCTAGACGACTTCTTTCTTCATCTGTAAGCCGCACCTAAAACTAAACAAGCAGCTAATGCGATTAGTGAAAATGAAAGACGAGCAAAAACAAAAGCAGAAATCGACAAATTGGAAAAGAACACATGTTACTTACGTTTTGTTTTGCTGATTCTAGACGACTTCTTTCTTCATCTGTAAGCCGCACCTAAAACTAAACAAGCAGCTAATGCGATTAGTGAAAATGAAAGACGAGCAAAAACAAAAGCAGAAATCGACAAATTGGAAAAGAACACATGTTACTTACGTTTTGTTTTGCTGATTCTAGACGACTTCTTTCTTCATCTGTAGCCGCACCTAAAACTAAACAAGCAGCTAATGCGATTAGTGAAAATGAAAGACGAGCAAAAACAAAAGCAGAAATCGACAAATTGGAAAAGAACACATGTTACTTACGTTTTGTTTTGCTGATTCTAGACGACTTCTTTCTTCATCTGTAACCGCACCTAAAACTAAACAAGCAGCTAATGCGATTAGTGAAAATGAAAGACGAGCAAAAACAAAAGCAGAAATCGACAAATTGGAAAAGAACACATGTTACTTACGTTTTGTTTTGCTGATTCTAGACGACTTCTTTCTTCATCTGTAACCGCACCTAAAACTAAACAAGCAGCTAATGCGATTAGTGAAAATGAAAGACGAGCAAAAACAAAAGCAGAAATCGACAAATTGGAAAAGAACACATGTTACTTACGTTTTGTTTTGCTGATTCTAGACGACTTCTTTCTTCATCTGTAACCGCACCTAAAACTAAACAAGCAGCTAATGCGATTAGTGAAAATGAAAGACGAGCAAAAACAAAAGCAGAAATCGACAAATTGGAAAAGAACACATGTTACTTACGTTTTGTTTTGCTGATTCTAGACGACTTCTTTCTTCATCTGTAACCGCACCTAAAACTAAACAAGCAGCTAATGCGATTAGTGAAAATGAAAGACGAGCAAAAACAAAAGCAGAAATCGACAAATTGGAAAAGAACACATGTTACTTACGTTTTGTTTTGCTGATTCTAGACGACTTCTTTCTTCATCTGTAACCGCACCTAAAACTAAACAAGCAGCTAATGCGATTAGTGAAAATGAAAGACGAGCAAAAACAAAAGCAGAAATCGACAAATTGGAAAAGAACACATGTTACTTACGTTTTGTTTTGCTGATTCTAGACGACTTCTTTCTTCATCTGTAGCCGCACCTAAAACTAAACAAGCAGCTAATGCGATTAGTGAAAATGAAAGACGAGCAAAAACAAAAGCAGAAATCGACAAATTGGAAAAGAACACATGTTACTTACGTTTTGTTTTGCTGATTCTAGACGACTTCTTTCTTCATCTGTAACCGCACCTAAAACTAAACAAGCAGCTAATGCGATTAGTGAAAATGAAAGACGAGCAAAAACAAAAGCAGAAATCGACAAATTGGAAAAGAACACATGTTACTTACGTTTTGTTTTGCTGATTCTAGACGACTTCTTTCTTCATCTGTAGCCGCACCTAAAACTAAACAAGCAGCTAATGCGATTAGTGAAAATGAAAGACGAGCAAAAACAAAAGCAGAAATCGACAAATTGGAAAAGAACACATGTTACTTACGTTTTGTTTTGCTGATTCTAGACGACTTCTTTCTTCATCTGTAGCCGCACCTAAAACTAAACAAGCAGCTAATGCGATTAGTGAAAATGAAAGACGAGCAAAAACAAAAGCAGAAATCGACAAATTGGAAAAGAACACATGTTACTTACGTTTTGTTTTGCTGATTCTAGACGACTTCTTTCTTCATCTGTAAGCCGCACCTAAAACTAAACAAGCAGCTAATGCGATTAGTGAAAATGAAAGACGAGCAAAAACAAAAGCAGAAATCGACAAATTGGAAAAGAACACATGTTACTTACGTTTTGTTTTGCTGATTCTAGACGACTTCTTTCTTCATCTGTAGCCGCACCTAAAACTAAACAAGCAGCTAATGCGATTAGTGAAAATGAAAGACGAGCAAAAACAAAAGCAGAAATCGACAAATTGGAAAAGAACACATGTTACTTACGTTTTGTTTTGCTGATTCTAGACGACTTCTTTCTTCATCTGTAGCCGCACCTAAAACTAAACAAGCAGCTAATGCGATTAGTGAAAATGAAAGACGAGCAAAAACAAAAGCAGAAATCGACAAATTGGAAAAGAACACATGTTACTTACGTTTTGTTTTGCTGATTCTAGACGACTTCTTTCTTCATCTGTAAGCCGCACCTAAAACTAAACAAGCAGCTAATGCGATTAGTGAAAATGAAAGACGAGCAAAAACAAAAGCAGAAATCGACAAATTGGAAAAGAACACATGTTACTTACGTTTTGTTTTGCTGATTCTAGACGACTTCTTTCTTCATCTGTAACCGCACCTAAAACTAAACAAGCAGCTAATGCGATTAGTGAAAATGAAAGACGAGCAAAAACAAAAGCAGAAATCGACAAATTGGAAAAGAACACATGTTACTTACGTTTTGTTTTGCTGATTCTAGACGACTTCTTTCTTCATCTGTAAGCCGCACCTAAAACTAAACAAGCAGCTAATGCGATTAGTGAAAATGAAAGACGAGCAAAAACAAAAGCAGAAATCGACAAATTGGAAAAGAACACATGTTACTTACGTTTTGTTTTGCTGATTCTAGACGACTTCTTTCTTCATCTGTAACCGCACCTAAAACTAAACAAGCAGCTAATGCGATTAGTGAAAATGAAAGACGAGCAAAAACAAAAGCAGAAATCGACAAATTGGAAAAGAACACATGTTACTTACGTTTTGTTTTGCTGATTCTAGACGACTTCTTTCTTCATCTGTAGCCGCACCTAAAACTAAACAAGCAGCTAATGCGATTAGTGAAAATGAAAGACGAGCAAAAACAAAAGCAGAAATCGACAAATTGGAAAAGAACACATGTTACTTACGTTTTGTTTTGCTGATTCTAGACGACTTCTTTCTTCATCTGTAACCGCACCTAAAACTAAACAAGCAGCTAATGCGATTAGTGAAAATGAAAGACGAGCAAAAACAAAAGCAGAAATCGACAAATTGGAAAAGAACACATGTTACTTACGTTTTGTTTTGCTGATTCTAGACGACTTCTTTCTTCATCTGTAACCGCACCTAAAACTAAACAAGCAGCTAATGCGATTAGTGAAAATGAAAGACGAGCAAAAACAAAAGCAGAAATCGACAAATTGGAAAAGAACACATGTTACTTACGTTTTGTTTTGCTGATTCTAGACGACTTCTTTCTTCATCTGTAACCGCACCTAAAACTAAACAAGCAGCTAATGCGATTAGTGAAAATGAAAGACGAGCAAAAACAAAAGCAGAAATCGACAAATTGGAAAAGAACACATGTTACTTACGTTTTGTTTTGCTGATTCTAGACGACTTCTTTCTTCATCTGTAGCCGCACCTAAAACTAAACAAGCAGCTAATGCGATTAGTGAAAATGAAAGACGAGCAAAAACAAAAGCAGAAATCGACAAATTGGAAAAGAACACATGTTACTTACGTTTTGTTTTGCTGATTCTAGACGACTTCTTTCTTCATCTGTAGCCGCACCTAAAACTAAACAAGCAGCTAATGCGATTAGTGAAAATGAAAGACGAGCAAAAACAAAAGCAGAAATCGACAAATTGGAAAAGAACACATGTTACTTACGTTTTGTTTTGCTGATTCTAGACGACTTCTTTCTTCATCTGTAGCCGCACCTAAAACTAAACAAGCAGCTAATGCGATTAGTGAAAATGAAAGACGAGCAAAAACAAAAGCAGAAATCGACAAATTGGAAAAGAACACATGTTACTTACGTTTTGTTTTGCTGATTCTAGACGACTTCTTTCTTCATCTGTAGCCGCACCTAAAACTAAACAAGCAGCTAATGCGATTAGTGAAAATGAAAGACGAGCAAAAACAAAAGCAGAAATCGACAAATTGGAAAAGAACACATGTTACTTACGTTTTGTTTTGCTGATTCTAGACGACTTCTTTCTTCATCTGTAACCGCACCTAAAACTAAACAAGCAGCTAATGCGATTAGTGAAAATGAAAGACGAGCAAAAACAAAAGCAGAAATCGACAAATTGGAAAAGAACACATGTTACTTACGTTTTGTTTTGCTGATTCTAGACGACTTCTTTCTTCATCTGTAGCCGCACCTAAAACTAAACAAGCAGCTAATGCGATTAGTGAAAATGAAAGACGAGCAAAAACAAAAGCAGAAATCGACAAATTGGAAAAGAACACATGTTACTTACGTTTTGTTTTGCTGATTCTAGACGACTTCTTTCTTCATCTGTAAGCCGCACCTAAAACTAAACAAGCAGCTAATGCGATTAGTGAAAATGAAAGACGAGCAAAAACAAAAGCAGAAATCGACAAATTGGAAAAGAACACATGTTACTTACGTTTTGTTTTGCTGATTCTAGACGACTTCTTTCTTCATCTGTAACCGCACCTAAAACTAAACAAGCAGCTAATGCGATTAGTGAAAATGAAAGACGAGCAAAAACAAAAGCAGAAATCGACAAATTGGAAAAGAACACATGTTACTTACGTTTTGTTTTGCTGATTCTAGACGACTTCTTTCTTCATCTGTAACCGCACCTAAAACTAAACAAGCAGCTAATGCGATTAGTGAAAATGAAAGACGAGCAAAAACAAAAGCAGAAATCGACAAATTGGAAAAGAACACATGTTACTTACGTTTTGTTTTGCTGATTCTAGACGACTTCTTTCTTCATCTGTAACCGCACCTAAAACTAAACAAGCAGCTAATGCGATTAGTGAAAATGAAAGACGAGCAAAAACAAAAGCAGAAATCGACAAATTGGAAAAGAACACATGTTACTTACGTTTTGTTTTGCTGATTCTAGACGACTTCTTTCTTCATCTGTAACCGCACCTAAAACTAAACAAGCAGCTAATGCGATTAGTGAAAATGAAAGACGAGCAAAAACAAAAGCAGAAATCGACAAATTGGAAAAGAACACATGTTACTTACGTTTTGTTTTGCTGATTCTAGACGACTTCTTTCTTCATCTGTAACCGCACCTAAAACTAAACAAGCAGCTAATGCGATTAGTGAAAATGAAAGACGAGCAAAAACAAAAGCAGAAATCGACAAATTGGAAAAGAACACATGTTACTTACGTTTTGTTTTGCTGATTCTAGACGACTTCTTTCTTCATCTGTAGCCGCACCTAAAACTAAACAAGCAGCTAATGCGATTAGTGAAAATGAAAGACGAGCAAAAACAAAAGCAGAAATCGACAAATTGGAAAAGAACACATGTTACTTACGTTTTGTTTTGCTGATTCTAGACGACTTCTTTCTTCATCTGTAACCGCACCTAAAACTAAACAAGCAGCTAATGCGATTAGTGAAAATGAAAGACGAGCAAAAACAAAAGCAGAAATCGACAAATTGGAAAAGAACACATGTTACTTACGTTTTGTTTTGCTGATTCTAGACGACTTCTTTCTTCATCTGTAACCGCACCTAAAACTAAACAAGCAGCTAATGCGATTAGTGAAAATGAAAGACGAGCAAAAACAAAAGCAGAAATCGACAAATTGGAAAAGAACACATGTTACTTACGTTTTGTTTTGCTGATTCTAGACGACTTCTTTCTTCATCTGTAACCGCACCTAAAACTAAACAAGCAGCTAATGCGATTAGTGAAAATGAAAGACGAGCAAAAACAAAAGCAGAAATCGACAAATTGGAAAAGAACACATGTTACTTACGTTTTGTTTTGCTGATTCTAGACGACTTCTTTCTTCATCTGTAACCGCACCTAAAACTAAACAAGCAGCTAATGCGATTAGTGAAAATGAAAGACGAGCAAAAACAAAAGCAGAAATCGACAAATTGGAAAAGAACACATGTTACTTACGTTTTGTTTTGCTGATTCTAGACGACTTCTTTCTTCATCTGTAACCGCACCTAAAACTAAACAAGCAGCTAATGCGATTAGTGAAAATGAAAGACGAGCAAAAACAAAAGCAGAAATCGACAAATTGGAAAAGAACACATGTTACTTACGTTTTGTTTTGCTGATTCTAGACGACTTCTTTCTTCATCTGTAACCGCACCTAAAACTAAACAAGCAGCTAATGCGATTAGTGAAAATGAAAGACGAGCAAAAACAAAAGCAGAAATCGACAAATTGGAAAAGAACACATGTTACTTACGTTTTGTTTTGCTGATTCTAGACGACTTCTTTCTTCATCTGTAACCGCACCTAAAACTAAACAAGCAGCTAATGCGATTAGTTAAAATGGAAGACGAGCAAAAACACAAGGACAAATCGAATATGACAAAACGAGCGTTCCGAACGTATCCTTTCTGCATACTTGACTACATCTTAAATATTACAAACAAGATATTATGAACATATTCCTTCTTCATATCTATAAATAAAACAATATTATGGACTTCTTACCTGGCTACATGTATAAATAAAACAAGATTCTGGACGTCTCCTTTCTTCATACCTGATTGCATATATAATTCAATCAAGATTCTGTACGTCTCCTTTCTGCATACGTGACTGCATGTATGAATAAAACAAGATTTTGACGTGTCCTTTCTTCATTCGTGACTGTACCTGAATATAGAACAAGATTCTATACTTTTGTCTTCATATGTGATTTCATCTAGAAATAAAACTAATCTCTGGACGTCTTTTTTTCATACGTAACTTCATTTCGAAATAACACAAACACGAGTATAGGCGTCTTCCATCTTTCTCAATGACTGATACTAGATATTAACAAATAGAGAAATTAGAATATGAGCAAACACAAAAACGACAGAGTACATTTATTTACTTTGTATATTGCTGATTCTTGATCTCTGCTATATTCATATGTGGCTTTATCAGATAATTAAGTACGCCCCTGAAACAGTTAATAAACATGCCAGATATGAAATAAGAGTGTGCTGGATGCCCTCCACATCCTCACTCCAAAGGAAGGATTACTAGAAAAACAGTTTTACTTACAATCAGAGTAGCTGTTCTACTTCTTCTTATGTCCATTGATGTTGTGTCGTTGTTGTACTTTCTCTACCTCTTCTTTTTCTTCAAACTTTTTCTGCGCGTTTTCTTCTAATCACGTTTGGTCCCTCTTTTTATTAAGTTTTTTCTTCTACATGTCGTGTTTTTATTGTTCCTCTTCTTTTCTATATTACGATAAATCAAAATGCATTTTGTTCATAGTCTGATTTATTATCTTTGCAAGATTTCTTTTTAAATGGGTCATATTCTTTAATACAAAACAAACTTGAAATATAACAAGAGCTGTCGATAAAACAGCGCACTCGAATATTCGAATATTTGTCGCACATTTGACTGCGACTGATTACATATCCAAGCAAATAAGTTATCTAATTTACTAAATTGAGTAGGTATTATAGCTGCAATACCTTGTATGAAGTTCCAATCCAATACATGCAGCGACTACTGAGTTTTAGAATTCCTAAATCAAACACATGCCATAATTTGCATAAATAATCTGGCAAGAGTTATTCTAACTTGATACTTTTAGTTGGTATCATGACAAAAGTCATGTGTAAAGTTTCAATCAAATAAATTGAGTGGTTGTTGTGATATGAACTTGATGGTAAACGCAAATCTTTAACCAGACTTTCTAAATCGAACAAGGATAATACTTTTCATTATATTCATGCAAAAGTTATCTAACTTCATCATTTTAGTAGGTTTGGGAAGTCTGGTGTGAAGTTTTAATAAAATACATTGAGTGGTTTGTGAGATAATTGTGTTCTTGATGGTACTTGCATGCACAATTTTAATCAGAATTTCTAAGTCCAACAAGGACAATAATTTGCATTGTATTCATGCAAGAGATATCTAACTTATTATTAGTATTGTTAAAGGTTCGATGACTGGGAAGTCTTGTGTGAAGTCAATCCACAATAAGTGGTTAGTGAGATATTGACTTGATGGTACTTGCACTCAAAACTTTAACATGGTTTTCTAAGTCAAACAAGGCCAATGATTTGCATTATATTCATGCAAGGGTTATCTAACTTTATTGTAGTAGGTTTGATGCCTTTGGCTAGTCACGTGAGAGCTAATAAAAACAGCTGATAATGTAACATCGACCGATATTGTAATAAAGGTAACCACTTACATTTCCGACCGATATTGTAACAGTGTTACCGATTGTGTTATAACATTTTTGCGTCCAATATTTTAACAATATTTCCCCAATAACGTAATCTTTTTTTCCACCGATAGTGTGATTTTTTTTCGTCGGAAAATATAACATCAACCGATTATGAATAAAAAATTCCGGATATTGTAACAAGCTCCCGGTTTTTACCTCTAATCAATGGCACGTAACCAGGTAACCGTTGTAAAGAGTGCTGGCGCATTCTCGGCCCAGTCCCCGTTTCTCCGTAAGTCATTTGCGCATTTACCCAAATAAAGTGTTTTAAGCAGAGTTGGGCTTTATTCCGCGACCTCAGCAAATGGTGAGAGGAAAAGTGAACCTGAGACCGCGACATAAAACTATCAGCCACGCAATAAACCAAACTTAATTTAGACTTATTGTGTTAACTCCCGATCTGTTGTTAAATTTATATTGATGATTTAACCGCACATTTATAAAATACCTTAATGTGGCAATTGATATGCAAGCTATGATCCAAACTTGTTGGTAACGGTAATACTATTCTATGCTGTCACGTGTTACTATTTGTAGAATGTGCATTCATCTAATAAGTGTATAGAAGACATACAGAATAACTTGAATGTGTATATATCTACACGAGCTTCAAGGGTAACACAGCGGTCCCGTGTTGATCATTATTAAAATTTCTAAACAAATTTTATGAATCATGGGGTTTAACACCATTTTAAACACGTTTCCGGTTATATATGTACTATTCAGTTATTCATCTCATGAATTTGAGTAGAACAACCGTCCATCCGCAAGTAACTTGCAAATTTTTCTCACATAAAGATTTTGGAGCGATCGTGACTCAAGCCTACGTACCTTAGCGGTGAGAGGTAAGTGATCTTGAGACGGCGCCTTAGACCACTCGGCCCCGGAGGACCCCTCTGCAGCCTTATGACTTGACTTGACAAACTAGTGTTATTTATTGATACTCTAATGAAAGTGATGCTAACAGTAGTCAATAATGATGACAATTAGATTAGATATACGGGAATAGAATACTACAAATATCATACCTATAATAATAAAAAGAAAATACGGACATCAATAACACAAAAAAAATGACAGTTAAGATGATGACGATTGTGGTAATGTTAATGTCGCATCGACGCATCACGTCTTACACTACTATTACATTTCCCATAGGGCTCCATTGTAACATTTAATGTCCAAAACGGAGATAAAAAATAAATTCTGCAGCATGTGTCTGGGCTCAATTTCTTCACTGGTTCAAGATATGCAATTATAAAGAAAAAAAGTAAACCTTGACCAGGGTTTTTTTTTTTTTAAATTCAATGCTTTTGTGAAACCTATTAATTTCCAGAGTAATAATATGTCAACTATTCGCCCTAGATGCGGTTCGAACCAACAATTCTGAAATGACACAGAATTGTCCAGAAAGCTGGTATCAGCATCAAACTTTCAGTGGTGATTTCTAAATACTGACCATTTAACTCATGCTATAAAAAAAACAAAACATTGCAGTACAAAGCCCTGAAAAAATAAGAAAAAGAAAACGAAAGTTTTATTTCTACCTCCTTCATCTGTAGGTCCGGAGTACTCAAGGGAGGTAATAGTGGTGTGAGTCCTTCAGGACTTACATCATTATTATCTCCCTTCAGTTCTCCAGACCTACAGATAAAGGAGGTATTAATAAAACTGCAGTTCTCTTTTTCTTGTATTTCCAGGGCTTTGTACTTAAGTGATTTTTTTTCCTACCATGTGTTAATGGTTAGTATTTTTAGATATCACCACGTAAAATGTAATGCTGATACCAGATTTCTGGGCAATTCTGTGTCATTTCAGAAGTGTTGGTTCTAACCGGATCGTGGACAAATAGTTGACATAGTGTTACTCTGAAAATTGATAGGTAAAAAATATTGAAGTTAAAAAAGAACTGGTCAAGATATGGGTTTTTTTCCCTTTATAATTGCATTTCTTGAACCAGTGAAGAATTTGAGCCCAGACACATGCTGTAGATTTTTTTTCACTGTGTTTTTGACATAAATGGTACAATTGAATTCTATGGGAAATGTTGGTGTGAGAAGTTTATTATCTCAATAAACGTTATATTTGTCGCAAGACTGACTTTAAATGTCGCAACCAACGCTAAATGTCGCACAGCCATATGCCGCTACATGTCGCACCTTGATCGCTATATGTTGCTCCGACGTGAAATATCGAAATATTTTCTCAGCAGGAAAATCATGTCTTACATTCTTAATGTGTATCATGTTCGTTTGTAATATCACCATCCCCGACAGTGAAGTCGGACTGTGTGTGGGGTGGGGGTGTAAGTACTGATAAATTGTTTTGAAGTTCACAAAACAAATTGACTCCCATAACGCTTACAAAGCTGATGACAAGATGTTCTGAAATTCACTGTTTCATTTAGATTTATATATTTCAATTGTATATAAAGTAATTTCTTGGTTATATGGCCTGCTTCGACTGTAAAATTAATTTTATGTGGATAAAGGCCTTAAAGAATGAAAGTTCCCATCAAATAGTTATTTTGGTTCATATCTTCCTTTTACAGGATTTCCTTGTATCGCATAAATCATTGTAATTAGGGTATGTTAAATTGAACAGACGAATGACTTTTCGATACAATGTCATAGGTATCCTGAACATGCTCCGTCCGATTTGTTTGAGTTTACTAAATATATATATATATATAGCGACAAAAATGTATTCCCGTTAGACGATCGAACATTGATCTCCAGATAGAAAATTAAGTATGACTTACTGAACTAACGAGTATTATGAACATCATGCGAAGTGTTCTAGATTTCTAAGAAGTTGATTCACACACACACACACACACACACACACACACACACACACACACACACACACACACTGCCCAGGTGTTTCAACTATTTAAGCCGAATCCATGAGATACCTATTTTTGATGTGTTTTTGTAACTAAACCGTTCTAGACTACAAGATTGGGCAAGCTGTAATAGTAATTGTAAAAAACTTATAAGTCAAACCTTATACAGTAAGTATAATGTTAAACTTGAGTCTCTAATCTTATGCAGTAAGTATATGTAAAACATACGTCTAACCTAATACAGTAAGTATATGTAAAACTTGAGTCTAACCTCATACAGTAACTGGAGTCTAATCTTATACAGTAAGTATATGTTAAACCTGAGTCAACCCTTATACGGTAAGTATATGTAAAACTTGAATCTGTAACCTTATACAGTAAGTATATGTAAATCTTGAGTCTAACCTTATACAGTAAGTAAATGTAAAACTGGAGTCTCTAATCTTATACAGTAAGTATATGTAAAACTTGAGTCTAATCTTATACAGTAAGTATATGTAAAACCTGAGTCTTACCTGATACGGTAAGTATATGTAAAACTTGAGCCTTACCATATACAGTAAGTATATGTAAATCCTGCGTCTAACATTATACAGTAAGTATATGTAAAACTGGAGTTTAACCTTACACAGTAAGCATATGTAAAATTTGAGTCTAACCGTATGCAGTAAGTATATGTAAAACTTGAGTCTAAGCTTATACAAAAAGTATATGTAAAACTGAAGTCTCTAACCTTACACAGTAAGTATATGTAAAACTGGAGTCTAAAACATTATATAGTAAGTATATGTAAAACTGGAGTCTAACCTAAAGTAAGTATATGTAAAACTTTAGTCTCTAATCTTATACAGTAAGTATATGTAAAACTTGAGTCTAATCTTATACAGTAAGTATATGTAAAACTGGAGTCTCTAACCTTATACAGTAGGTATATGTAAAACTGGAGTATCTAACCTTATACGGTAAGTATACGTAAAACTTGAGTCTAATCTTATACAGTAAGTATATGTAAAACTTGAGTCTAACCTTATAGAGTAAGTATATGTAAAACTTGAGTCTCTAATTTTATACATTAAGTATATGTACAACTTGAGTCGAACCTTATACAGTAAGTATATGTAAAACTGGAGTCTCTAACCTTATACAGTAAGTATATGTAAACTTGGAGTCTAACCTTATACAGTTAGTATATGCAAAACTTGAGTCTCTAATTTCATACAGTAAGTATATGTACAACTTGAGTTATACGGTAAGTTTATGTAAAACTTGGGTCTCTAACCTCATACAGTAAGTATATGCAAAACTGGGGGTAACCTTATACCCTTATACATTAAGTATATGTAAAACTTGAGTCTAACCTTATACGGATAAGTATATGTAAAACTTGAGTCTAACTTTATACGATAAGTATATGTAAAACTTGAGTCTTACCTTATACGGTAAGTATATGTTAAACTTGCGTCTAATCTTATACAGTAAGTATATGTAAAATTGGAGTCTAACCTTATACAGTAAGTATATGCAAAACTTAAGTCTCTAATCTTATACAGTAAGTATATGTAAAACTTGAGTCTAATCTTATACAGTAAGATTATGTAAAACCTGAGTCTACTCTTATACGGTAAGTATATGTAGGTATATGTAAAACTGGAATATCTAACCTTATACGGTAAGTATATGTAAAACTTGAGTCTAATCTTATACAGTAGGTATATGTACAACTTGAGTCTAACCGTATACAGTAAGTATATGTAAACTTGGGGTCTCTTAACCTTATATAGTAAGTATATGTAAAACTGGAGTCTAACCTAAAGTAAGTATATGTAAAACTTTAGTCACTAATCTTATACAGTAAGTATATGTAAAACTTGAGTCTAATCTTATACAGTAAGTATATGTAAAACTGGAGTCTCTAACCTTATACAGTAGGTATATGTAAAACTGGAGTATCTAACCTTATACGGTAACTATACGTAAAACTTGAGTCTAATCTTATACAGTAAGTATATGTAAAACTTGAGTCTAACCTTATACAGTAAGTATATGTAAAACTTGAGTCTAACCTTATACAATAAATGTATGTAAAACTGGAGTCTAGCCTTATACGGTAAGTATATGTAAAACTTGAGTCTAATCTTATATAGTAAGTATATGTAAAACTGGAGTATAACCTAATGCAGTAAGTATATGTAAAACTGGAGTCTAACCTTTAGTTTTGCTTTCAAGTTCAAACCCGAATAGCTCAGCCGCTAACGCGTCTGACTACCTATCCAGGAGTCGTGAGTTCGAATCCCCGCTCGCCACAGTCTCCATGTTGATTGGTATACGACATTGCTTCTCATTACCATTCATTTGTCACAGCTTATTCATGTGGGAAAGTTATCCGTTACTAGCAGAGACGAGGTTTGCTCGAGTACTGGTTAACCTTCCAGGATCAAGATAATGGCTAAAAATCGATTTGGTTTACGATCATTTGTGTATGTATATCAGTAGTCAAATTGTAAATAATGCATCAAAGATGTCACAAAATATCACATTCAAAATTTTTCAAAAACGTTTGAACATCTACTCATTTTTAGCACGTGTACAACCAGTATTAATTACATTAAGATTTTATATACTCTACGTATTATCTCCTTACCACTAGTCGTTGTGTTGGTACCAGAGAAACTCTCGCTTTAGTCCAGTTCAACCGTGGTTAGAGAATGATGGCATCTTTGTAGTCGATACAGAGGTATGTGCACTGAAACGAAAAAGAAATGCACGTTAATTATTATATGTTTATATGTTATTTTCATTTAAATCGATTCAAAATAAAAAACAGTCAAATTTTCATTTCAAAGTATAATTATTGGTTGATATAATCTCAGAACTTCATTAAAAAAGCCAACGTGTTACCGCTACAGGACTACCGTAGTAGTAACACTATCTATTCAATCCACTGTCAAGTTAGTATCGCGTATACCCATTGCCTTCTACTTGTGACTTTTAAACGTTTGTGTTAAGACACTATAATATACATAAGGAAAAGAACTTCCATTTGGGTTTTAAACCCAGAACCTCAAGTAATGTGAGTCATGACGGGTTGGGGTTGGAGAGAATGGGAGGAGGTTTTCTACTTGTCGGGAAAATTTGTATCATTCGAAAGAATTTAGAGTTGAGCTTGTTATTTACTCTTATGTTTTTAAATAAAAAAAAAGACAATTACAAAGAACTTGCAGATGTATAATGAAAAGCGAACCTCCACTGGCATTCAAACCCAGATGTTTTGAAACATTCCTTCATACCATCTCTCTCTCTCTCTCTATCTCTCTCTCTCTCTCTCTCTCTCTCTCTCTCTCTCACTGCCCCATTCTCTCTTTCTATCATATTCTTTCTCTGTGTCCTCTCTCTCTCTCTCTCTCTCTCTCTCTCTCTCTCTCTCTCTTCTCTTTCTCTTTCTCTTTCTCTCTCTCTCTATCTCTCTCTCTATCTACCTGCATATCTCTCTTTCTCTCTCTCTCTGCCTCTCTCTCCCTGCCCCACTTCTTTCTCTCTCTTTCTCTGCCTCCCATCTCTCTTTCTTTCCCCATCTCTCTCTCTCTCTCTCTCTCTCTCTCTCTCTCTCTCTTGCGGAAGTAAATAATGTCTTGCTTATACAATTCAATTTATAACGGAATACCCCTGATACGGTAAGTATATGTAAAACTTGCGTCTAATCTTATACAGTAAGTATATGTAAAACTGGAATCTAACCTTAAACAGTAAGTATATGTAAAACTGTAGTCTCTAACCTTATACAGTAAGTATATGTAAAACTGGAGTCTAACCTTATACAGTAAGTAAATGTAAAACTTGAGTCTAACCTTATACGGTAAGTATATGTAAAACTTGTGTCTAATCTAATACAGTAAGTATATGTAAAACTGGAGTCTAACCTAATACAGTAAGTATATGTAAAACTGGAGTCTCTAACCTTATACAGTAAGTATATGTAAAACTGGAGTCTAACCTTATACAGTAAGTATATGCAAAACTTGAGTCTCTAACCTTATACAGTAAGTATATGTTAAACTGGAGTCTAACCTTATACAGTAAGTATATGTAAAACTTGAGTCTAACCTTCTACGGTAAGTATGTGTAAAACTTGAGTCTCAACTTATGCAGTAATTTTATGTAAAACTGGAGTCAAACCTTATGCGGTAAGCATATGTAGAACTGGTGTCTAACCTTATACCCTTATACTGTAAGTATATGTAAAACTTGAGTCTAAACTTAAACGGTAAGTATATGTTAAACTTGAGTCTACCCTTATAGGGTAAGTATATGTAAAACTTGAGTTTAACCTTATACGGTAAGTATATGTTAAACTTGAGTCTAACCTTATACTGTAAGTATATGTAAAACTTGAGTCTAACCTTATACAATAAATGTATGTAAAACTGGAGTCTAGCCTTATACGGTAAGTATATGTAAAACTTGAGTCTAACCTTATATAGTAAGTATATGTAAAACTGGAGTATAACCTAATGCAGTAAGTATATGTAAAACTGGAGTCTAACCTTTAGTTTTGCTTTCAAGTTCAAACCCGAATAGCTCAGCCGCTAACGCGTCTGACTACCTATCCAGGGGTCGTGAGTTCGAATCCCCGCTCGCCACAGTCTCCATGTTGATTGGTATACGACATTGCTTCTCATTACCATTCATTTGTCACAGCTTATTCATGTGGGAAAGTTATCCGTTACTAGCAGAGACGAGGTTTGCTCGAGTACTGGTTAACCTTCAAGGATCAAGATAATGGCTAAAAATCGATTTGGTTTACGATCATTTGTGTATGTATATCAGTAGTCAAATTGTAAATAATGCATCAAAGATGTCACAAAATATCACATTCAAAATTTTTCAAAAACGTTTGAACATCTACTCTTTTTTTAGCACGTGTACAACCAGTATTAATTACATTAAGATTTTATATACTCTACGTATTATCTCCTTACCACTAGTCGTTGAGTTGGTACCAGAGAAACTCTCGCTTTAGTCCAGTTCAACCGTGGTTAGAGAATGATGGCATCTTTGTAGTCGATACAGAGGTATGTGCACTGAAACGAAAAAGAAATGCACGTAAATTATTATATGTTTATATGTTATTTTCATTTAAATCGATTCAAAATAAAAAACAGTCAAATTTTCATTTCAAAGTATAATTATTGGTTGATATAATCTCAGAACTTCATTAAAAAAGCCAACGTGTTACCGCTACAGGACTGCCGTAGTAGTAACACTATCTATTCAATCCACTGTCAAGTTAGTATTGCGTATACCCATTGCCTTCTACTTGTGACTTTTAAACGTTTGTGTTAAGACACTATAATATACATAAGGAAAAGAACTTCCATTTGGGTTTTAAACCCAGAACCTCAAGTAATGTGAGTCATGACGGGTTGGGGTTGGAGAGAATGGGAGGAGGTTTTCTACTTGTCGGGAAAATTTGTATCATTCAAAAGAATTTAGAGTTGAGCTTGTTATTTACTCTTATGTTTTTAAATAAAAAAAAAGACAATTACAAAGAACTTGCAGATGTATAATGAAAGGCGAACCTCCACTGGCATTCAAACCCAGATGTTTTGAAACATTCCTTCATACCATCTCTCTCTCTCTCTCTCTCTCTCTCTCTCTCTCTCTCTCTCTGCCCCATTCTCTCTTTCTATCACATTCTTTCTCTGTGTTCTCTCTCTCTCTCTCTCTCTCTCTCTCCTCTTTCTCTTTCTCTCTCTCTATCTCTCTCTCTATCTACCTGCATATCTCTCTTTCTCTCTCTCTCTGCCTCTCTCTCCCTGCTCCACTTCTTTCTCTCTCTTTCTCTGCCTCCCATCTCTCTTTCTTTCCCCCATCTCTTTCTCTCTCTCTCTCTCTCTCTCTCTTGCGGAAATAAATAATATCTTGCTTATACAATTCAATTTATAACGGAATGCCTTACCTGATACGGTAAGTATATGTAAAACTTGAGTCTAATCTTACACAGTAAGTATATGTAAAACTGGAGTCTAACCTTATACAGCAAGTATAAATAAAACTGCAGTCTCTAACCTTATACAGTAAGTATATGTAAAACTGGAGTCTAACCTTATACAGCAAGTATAAATAAAACTGCAGTCTCTAACCTTATACGGTAAGTATATGTAAAACTGGAGTCTAACCTTATACAGTAAGAATATGTAAAACTTGAGTCTAACCTTATACGGTAGGTATATGTAAAACTTGCGTCTAATCTAATACAGTAAGTATATGTAAAACTGGAGTCTAACCTAATACAGTAAGTATATGTAAAACTGCAGTCTCTAACCTTATACAGTAAGTATATGTAAAACTGGAGTCTAACCTTATACAGTAAGTATATGCAAAAATTGAGTCTCTAACCTTATACAGTAAGTATATGTAAAACTGGAGTCTAACCTAATACAGTAAGTATATGTAAAACTGCAGTCTCTAACCTTATACAGTAAGTATATGTAAAACTGGAGTCTAACCTTATACAGTAAGTATATGCAAAAATTGAGTCTCTAATATTATACAGTAAGTATATGTTAAACTGGAGTCTAACCTTATAAAGTAAGTTTATGTAAAACCTGAGTCTACCCTTATACGGTAAGTATATGTAAAACTTTCGTCTAACCTTATACAGTAAGTATATGTAAAACTGGAGTCTAACCTTACACAGTAAGTATATGTAAAATTTGAGTCTAACCGTATGCAGTAAGTATATGTAAAACTTGATTCTAAGCTTATACAGTAAGATTATGTAAAACTGGAGTCTCTAATCTTATACAGTAAGTTTATGTAAAACTTGAGTCTAACCTAAAGTAAGTATATGTAAAACTTTAGTCTCTAATCTTACACAGTAAGTATATATAAAACTTGAGTCTAATCTTATACAGTAAGTATATGTAAAACTGGAGTCTCTAACCTCATAGAGTAAGTATATGTAAAACTGGAGTATTTAACCTTATATGGTAAGTATATGTAAAACTTGAGTCTAATCTTATACAGTAAGTATATGTAAAACTTGAGTCTAACCTTATACAGTAAGTATATGTAAAACTTGAGTCTAACCTTATACAATAAATGTATGTAAAACTGGAGTCTAGCCTTATACGGTAAGTATATGTAAAATTTGAGTCTAATCTTATATAGTAAGTATATGTAAAACTGGAGTATAACCTAATGCAGTAAGTATATGTAAAACTGGAGTCTAACCTTTAGTTTTGCTTTCAAGTTCAAACCCGAATAGCTCAGCCGCTAACGCGTCTGACTACCTATCCAGGGGTCGTGAGTTCGAATCCCCGCTCGCCACAGTCTCCATGTTGATTGGTATACGACATTGCTTCTCATTACCATTCATTTGTCACAGCTTATTCATGTGGGAAAGTTATCCGTTACTAGCAGAGACGAGGTTTGCTCGAGTACTGGTTAACCTTCAAGGATCAAGATAATGGCTAAAAATCGATTTGGTTTACGATCATTTGTGTATGTATATCAGTAGTCAAATTGTAAATAATGCATCAAAGATGTCACAAAATATCACATTCAAAATTTTTCAAAAACGTTTGAACATCTACTCTTTTTTAGCACGTGTACAACCAGTATTAATTACATTAAGAGTTTATATACTCTACGTATTTTCTCCTTACCACTTGTCGTTGTGTTGGTACCAGAGAAACTCTCGCTTTAGTCCAGTTCAACCGTGGTTAGAGAATGATGGCATCTTTGTAGTCGATACAGAGGTATGTGCACTGAAACGAAAAAGAAATGCACGTTAATTATTATATGTTTATATGTTATTTTCATTTAAATCGATTCAAAATAAAAAACAGTCAAATTTTCATTTCAAAGTATAATTATTGGTTGATATAATCTCAGAACTTCATTAAAAAAGCCAACGTGTTACCGCTACAGGACTGCCGTAGTAGTAACACTATCTATTCAATCCACTGTCAAGTTAGTATCGCGTATACCCATTGCCTTCTACTTGTGACTTTTAAACGTTTGTGTTAAGACACTATAATATACATAAGGAAAAGAACTTCCATTTGGGTTTTAAACCCAGAACCTCAAGTAATGTGAGTCATGACGGGTTGGGGTTGGAGAGAATGGGAGGAGGTTTTCTACTTGTCGGGAAAATTTGTATCATTCGAAAGAATTTAGAGTTGAGCTTGTTATTTACTCTTATGTTTTTAAATAAAAAAAAAGACAATTACAAAGAACTTGCAGATGTATAATGAAAAGCGAACCTCCACTGGCATTCAAACCCAGATGTTTTGAAACATTCCTTCATACCATCTCTCTCTCTCTCTCTCTCTCTCTCTCTCTCTCTCTCTCTCTCTTCATCTCTCTCTCTCTATCTCTCTCTCTCTCTCTCTCTCTCTCACTGCCCCATTCTCTCTTTCTATCATATTCTTTCTCTGTGTCCTCTCTCTCTCTCTCTCTCTCTTTCTCCTCTTTTTCTTTCTCTCTCTCTCTATCTCTCTCTCTATCTACCTGCATATCTCTCTTTCTCTCTCTCTCTCTCTGCCTCTCTCTCCCTGCCCCACTTCTTTCTCTCTCTTTCTCTGCCTCCCATCTCTCTTTCTTTCCCCATCTCTCTCTCTCTCTCTCTCTCTCTCTCTCTTGCGGAAGTAAATAATGTCTTGCTTATACAATTCAATTGATAACGGAATGCCTTACCTGATACGGTAAGTATATGTAAAACTTGCGTCTAATCTTATACAGTAAGTATATGTAAAACTGGAATCTAACCTTATACAGTTAGTATATGTAAAACTGCAGTCTCTAACCTTATACAGTAAGTATATGTAAAACTGGAGTCTAATCTTATACAGTATGAATATGTAAAACTTGAGTCTAACCTTATACGGTAAGTATATGTAAAACTTGCGTCTAATCTAATACAGTAAGTATATGTAAAACTGGAGTCTAACCTTCTACGGTAAGTATGTGTAAAACTTGAGTCTCAACTTATGCAGTAAGTTTATGTAAAACTGGAGTCAAACCTTATGCGGTAAGTATATGTAGAACTGGTGTCTAACCTTATACCCTTATATTGTAAGTATATGTAAAACTTGAGTCTAAACTTAAACGGTAAGTATATGTTAAACTTGAGTCTACCCTTATAGGGTAAGTATATGTAAAACTTGAGTCTAACCTTATACTGTAAGTATATGTAAATCTTGAGTCTAACCTTATACGGTAAGTATTTGTAAAACTTGAATATAACCTTATACGGTAAGTATATGTAAAACTTGAGTCTAACCTTATACAATAAGTATATGTAAAACTTGAGTATAACCTTATACAGTAAGTATATGCAAAACTTGAGTCTCTAATCTTATACAGTAAGTATATGTTAAACTGGAGTCTAACCTTATACAGTAAGTATATGTAAAACTTGAGTCTAACCTTATACGGTAAGTATGTGTAAAACTTGAGTCTCACCTTATGCAGTAAGTTTATGTAAAACTGGAGTCTAACCTTATGCGTAAGTATATGTAAAACTGGTGTCTAACCTTATACCCTTATACGGTAAGTATATGTAAAACTTGAGTCTAAACTTAAAGGGTAAGTATATGTTAAACTGGAGTCTAACCTTATACTGTAAGTATATGTAAATCTTGAGTCTAACTTTATACAGTAAGTATTTGTAAAATTTGAATCTAACCTTATACGGTAAGTATATGTAAAACTTGAGTCTAACCTTATACAATAAGTATATCCAAAACTTGAGTCAAACCTTATACAGTAAGTATATGTAAAACTGGAGTCTCTAACCTTATACAGTAAGTATTTGTAAAACTTGAGTCTAATCTTATACAGTAAGTATATGCAAAACTTTAGTCTCTAATTTTATACAGTAAGTATATGTAAAACCCGAGTCTACCCTTATATGGTAAGTATATGTAAAACTTGAGCCTTACCTTATACAGTAATTATATGTAAAACTTTCGTCTAACCTTATACAGTAAGTATATGTAAAACTGGAGTCTAACCTAACACAGTAAGTATATGTAAAATTTGAGTCTAAGCTTCTACAGTAAGATTATGTAAAACTGGAGTCTCTTACCTTATACAGTAAGTATATGTAAAACTGGTGTCTAACGTAAAGTAAGTATATGTAAAACTTTAGTCTCTAATCTTATACAGTAAGTATATGTAAAACTTGAGTCTAATCTTATACAGTAAGTATATGTAAAACTGGAGTCTCTAACCTTATATAGTAGGTATATGTAAAACTGGAGTATCTAACCTTATACGGTAAGTATATGTAAAACTTGAGTCTAATCGTATACAGTAAGTATATGTAAAACTTGAGTCTAACCTTATACAGTAAGTATATATAAAACTTGAGTTTAACCTTATACAATAAATGTATGTAAAACTGGAGTCTAGCCTTATACGGTAAGTATATGTAAAACTTGAGTCTAACCTTATATAGTAAGTATATGTAAAGCTGGAGTATAACCTTATGCAGTAAGTATATGTAAAACTGGAGTCTAACCTTTAGTTTTGCTTTCAAGTTCAAACCCGAATAGCTCAGCCGCTAACGCGTCTGACTACCTATCCATGGGTCGTGAGTTCGAATCCCCGCTCGCCACAGTCTCCATGTTGATTGGTATACGACATTGCTTCTCATTACCATTCATTTATCACAGCTTATTCATGTGGGAAAGTTATCCGTTACTAGCAGAGACGAGGTTTGCTCGAGTACTGGTTAACCTTCCAGGATCAAGATAATGGCTAAAAATCGATTTGGTTTACGATCATTTGTGTTTGTATATCAGTAGTCAAATTGTAAATAATGCATCAAAGATGTCACAAAATATCACATTCAAAATTTTTCAAAAACGTTTGAACATCTACTCTTTTTTAGCACGTGTACAACCAGTATTACTTACATTAAGATTTTATATACTCTACGTATTTTCTCCTTACCACTTGTCGTTGTGTTGGAACCAGAGAAACCCTCGCTTTAGTCCAGTTCAACCGTGGTTAGAGAATGATGGCATCTTTGTAGTCGATACAGAGGTATGTGCACTGAAACGAAAAAGAAATGCACGTTAATTATTATATGTTTATATGTTATTTTCATTTAAATCGATTCAAAATAAAAAACAGTCAAATTTTCATTTCAAAGTATAATTATTGGTTGATATAATCTCAGAACTTCATTAAAAAAAGCCAACGTGTTACCGCTACAGGACTGCCGTAGTAGTAACACTATCTATTCAATCCACTGTCAAGTTAGTATCGCGTATACCCATTGCCTTCTACTTGTGACTTTTAAACGTTTGTGTTAAGACACTATCATATACATAAGGAAAAGAACTTCCATTTGGGTTTTAAACCCAGAACCTCAAGTACTGTGAGTCATGACGGGTTGGGGTTGGAGAGAATGGGAGGAGGTTTTCTACTTGTCGGGAAAATTTGTATCATTCGAAAGAATTTAGAGTTGAGCTTGTTATTTACTCTTATGTTTTTTTTAAAAAAAAAAGACAACTACAAAGAACTTGCAGATGTATAATGAAAAGCGAACCTCCACTGGCATTCAAACCCAGATGTTTTGAAACATTCCTTCATACCATATCTCTCTCTCTCTCTCTCTCTCTCTCTGCCCCATTCTCTCTATCTATCACATTCTTTCTCTGTGTCCTCTCTCTCTCTCTCTCTTTCTCCTCTTTCTCTCTCTCTCTCTCTCTCTCTCTGCCTCTCTCTCCCTCTCTGCCTCCCATCTCTCTCTCTCTCTCTTGCGGAAGTAAATAATATCTTGCTTATACAATTCAATTTATAACGGAATGCCTTTTAAACATGTCACCGTTATTTAGCATTATAATAGCACCTTACTATAACTAGGAAGGATATACAGGTCAGCCATTCCATGTTTATTGTAATATTGTGAAGTAGCGTGTGTATCAGGTGGGGGTAGGCTAGTGATGGTATTGGGGGTGTAAGAGGAGGGCGGGGGTCAACTTGCTGGTGGGATACTCCTTCCTCTCTGGATTTGTTAACATATTAAAAACCAAGTGCTGCATTCTGGTTAAGTAAGTTTTTAAGTGTGTGTGTGTTTGTGATGAGGGTTGGGGGAGGAGGGGTGTGTTAATTATTTATTTATATAGAGAGAGAGAGAGAGAGAGAGAGAGAGAATTATTTGTGAATAACCAAGATATAAATATACAGACCAGACTACTGCGAGTGCGCCTAGCTACAAGGCAAACCATAGCCACAATATCAAGGCCTCTGCCAAACCAATAAGTTTGGTGTCGACCATAACTTATATGCTATGTAAATACATGCAACACATCTGAACAGGGTGGACATATTTACATACATGGACTGATAGCTTTATATGAGTAGGATCCAGATTCATGACTACTCACATGCTATATAAAGGACAGAGTTATAAACCCGTTGGATCATACAGATACAGTGAATTCATATATATCTAATTTCATAAAGGGAGATAATTAAATTTAGAATACTCAAACTTGGTCATTTATTGGGACCCATATATATATATTCATATTATTTCGCCCCAGTACTGGGTCAAAAATTAAATAACTGGGTCCAACCCAACAGTTCGTGATCACAATGATATGTTCATTTTACACCTAATTATTGTGTCTACCCCCTGCACTACTAAATAATTTTGAACTGTTGGGGTAGACCCAACAATCGACTTTCGGACCCAACAATCGGCTCTAGACCCAACAGTACGGTCTCACATTTTTTAAAAGACCCAACTGTCCACCAAGTTTAAAATATATATATATTTATATATAGTAAGTTTTAGGCAGGTGGTTGTAATTTACGTCAATATTTTTACACAGTTCGTATTAAAAACACACACACAAGAAGGTTGGAAAAATATCAAATACATTGAAAAAAGCGACCTGCCATTGCCAAAACGTGAGGGAGAGTATGGAAGGGGATTAATACAGTACCGATATCAACTCTGGAGTCTATAACGGGGTGGAATTCCCCGGAAAATTTTATATATTAAAAAACAAATGCTGTGATCTAGTAGATTTAACCTCCAATATTTTCTGATTTATAAACGTTTTTATTTCAAAAAAAATAAAGCTGTATTAGAGAAATGAACTTCCAAGTAAACTTCATGCACTACGAGACAAAATGAAGAACAGTGTAGGAGTGGGCTAGGCTCTCTCCCAACCTGAACCTCCCCCCCCCCCCACACACACACACACCCACACACCCACACACACCCACACCACCACCTCTCATCCCCTGACTCCTATAAGAGTTTTATATAGCAAGGAAATTATTTACTATAGTAGTGGCGTTATGCATGTTATCGACAGCGCCCTCGACTATTCGATTATTCGTCACTAAGAAACACGTTTGATTGAGACTGATGACAAGTCCAAGCAAACAATAGTTATCTAACTTACTAAGATATGTAGGTCTGATAACTTGAGGTTTCAATCCAATACATGCAATGGCTGCTGAGTTATAGAATTTCTAAGTCATACAAAAGCCATAATTTGCAAAAGAATCTGGCAAGAGTTATCTTACTTGATTGCTTTAGTTGGTTTCATGACTACACAGCCATATGTAAAGGGTCAATCAAAAACTTTAGATGGTTGTTGTGATATGATGTTGACGGTAGTTGCACGCAAGAATTTCTAAGTTAAACAATAGCTATAATTTTCATCATATTCATGCAAGAGTTATCTAACTTAGTTATTTGAGAAGGTTGGATGACCGGGAAATAGTGTGTGAAGTTTCACTCCAATACATGAAATGGTTACTAAGATATGGTCTTGATTACCTGCACAATTCTAACTAGAACTTATAACTCAAACAAGGGCAATAATGTGCATTATATCCATGTAAAAGCTATCAATCTTCATTATTTTAGTATGTTTGGTGACTTGGAAGTCGTGTGTGAAGTTTCAGTCAAATATATTAAGTGGTTGGTGAAATATAGACTTGATGGTACTTGCACGCAAAACTTTAACCAATATTTCTAAGTCAACAAGGGCAATACTTTGCATTATATTCATAGAAATATTATCTAATTTAGTTATTGTAGTAGGTTTGGTGACTCGAAAGTTTTGTGTAAAGTTTCAATTCAATACATGCAATAGTAACTCAGATAGGGACTTGCACGCAAAATTTAACGAAGAAGAGACGACGACGCCTGGGCGAGTAGAATATCTCTGTTTATTCTTCGAATAGTCGGGATAAATCTGTATATACCTCACTGGCTACATGAAGATGCCGGATGTGCAGAGCATAATTACAGAATTTATATACCTCAACAGTCAAAGTAAAACTTCTACGTGAAATATTTCGTTATAAAAAGGTCACAGTGACCCTAAAAAGCCAACCTTTGCCAAACAAATCCTACTAAATAAATGTGTATGTTTTTTTATTAATTAAAGGGTCACAACCTATTATCACACTAAGCGTGTTTTACAAATATCCGGGCCGGGACGGGCCGGGCCGGGCCGGGCCGGGCCCGATAAGCTCAGTCGGTTACGCGTCTGACTATTAATCCAGGGATCGTGAGTTCGAATCCCCGCCCGGCAACAGTCTCCGTGATGATTGATACATGAACGTTGCGTCAGATGTTGGCGTACGGTACGTAAGACAATTAAACGTTATTTAACATGTCGAGTTTAGGCTTTATTAACGATTCAGTCACTAATTTCGCCTATGAACGTAAACAGAAATAACAAAGCATTGTTTTATATTACAAGAAATCTTTTTTGAATGGGGTACTGTTTCTTGTTCTTTCACTTTTTATTTAATTTCATGCATTTTCATACATTATGTGTAAAAAGCATTTCATATAACAAAAACCCGTTCCAAACGACCGTTTATGTGTGATTGCATTTTCATGGTGTTCTGATCGCCGTGTTTCACCGCCGTGCTTATGTAACATACCGCAACCCCATAGGCGAATGCTTTCCGTTTTTTTAATAAATGTGTCTGTGTGTCCGGTTTTCCGTGACACGTACCGCTGAGTTACAACGCACTAAGTCATATGCGGCAGTAAGCATACATATGGCTTATTGCCGCACTTATGTCGATACTTGAAAAATGACTGCTGCACTGCGTCATATAATTTTTTTAATAAAGCTTAATGCTGCAGTTGTTAGAAACTATCTATGACATGCGGCAGTATGCTTTTATTTTCTTTTTAAACTTGGTATGCTGCGTGTAACAAATGCTTAACAAAAATATTCTGACATTAACCACAGGCTGCTATGACTCTAGCGTGGAGGTCACTTGGTATATTTCGCTGGTGAAGATGTGCAACTGGAATCGGTTTGTTTTATCAGTATGTTACAAAATCGGGAAAAACAATTATAACAATAGATCCAGTTCTGCTTCGGTTATATATAGGGATTGGACTATTTTGCCAAACTGTATGCTCTGTCATGTCGATTTGCGAGTACTACAGTCAAACGTATATTAAAGAACGCCTCCAAATAAAGACCACCCTGTGAATAAAGACCAGCAGGGAGAAAACAGTGCACTGTTCATTTATAGTAGAAACTTCCATTTAAAATAATAAAAGTTTTCAGTAATAAAAGTTGTTGTTACACCTATAGAACATTTTATGTTGAACTTATTTTGTTGCATATACATGTATAACCATAAAGTAATGGTACCATGATAGGTTTTCTTTTTTATTTTGATTACATTTTTTAGCTCACCGGAGCACGAAGTGCTTATAATGAGATGTTATGATTGCTCAATGTCCGTCGTCCGTCCACCATTTTTCGTTGTTCAAACAAGAAAAGTTCTACCGGCATCTATTTTGATGTTTGAGAGCTAATTTTGAATCAACTTACACAAGTGTTTTGATGAGCTGTTTGGTCTTACAAGAGCATAAAGGCAATGTCACATAAAGAGCTCAACGGTCAAATTGTTCAGGCATGAGTCTAGTATTTTAGAAAGTACTAAGTACTGAATGTTTGATAAGTACTGAGTTCTCATTTTTTGTCTGTACTTCAATAAGTGCTGAGTACTGGACAAAAATACTCATAAGTATTTCCGAGTATTATTTCCTTTACGCATCTGATTGAACCATACGTTTAAATATACGCAATAAATAATTGAGAATAATGAGAATATACTATAACCTATGCGTTAGCAGGTGGGGGCGCGAAACTGGTTATGAAACTTACTCTCAAAAACTCCTTGTCGGATTTTAATGAATGCAATTTTAATGGTAGCTTGTGTCGGATGGAGACATACGTTTTTTGCGAGAAAAACGCACTGTAGTTTCTTTTATGTTTACAAAATATCACACAATACGCCAGTCAAAAGTTTGTGGTAAATTCAATTGTACTGAACACTTTATAGGGCAAATAAAGCGTCATAACTCCAATATAACTTTGACAATCTGGCTTGTTATCGAAATTGTCCGAGATGTGATGCCCATACACATTCTGACCAAGTTTGATGAAGATTGGATAAGAACTGCTCAAGTAAGAGAGCAGACAACTTCATGGATGCTACAAATTTGGTCACATTTTGGCAATTAAAGGGCCATGACTCGAGCGATCTGGCTAATTATCAATGTTATGCCTATAAACATTTTGACCAAAATTAATAAAGTTCGAATAAAGACTTTCCAAGTACGAGAGCGCACAGCGATTATTTTGTTAAATTTTGGCAATTTAAGTGTCATAACTCAAGAGTGTATGGTTATCAAAATTAGCCGATGTATTATGCCTACAAACATTCTGACCAAGAATTGCTCAAGTTTGAGGGCTGACAACTTTTGGACGCTGCCCGCCCTTCCGCCGTGGGTACTCTAGTTATACTATAAGTAAAGCATATAATACATAATTTCTTTAAGACCGTGCATATAATGCAAAGACCGTACATGGATATATATGAAAGGTTTATGTACCTTACTTTCATTGCATTTTTGGAGGGGGAACTGCAAGGGCTGAAAGGGAACGTTACGATTCCAGTCGACCGAAATGGTCCATGTCATATGGCAAACTACCTAGTTCTCACCGCCGATCTGAGTACATCGATCTCCCGAACCAATCAAATTCGGCGACCAAGATTGACCAGATGTTTGGTCGGGATTATACACGACGGAGAGGGACCCCTGCCAAACATACTATTTCAACTCAAGACCCTTCCAAGTCATTTCAATACCACTTGCCGACACACATCCTCCTTTTACTTTACCTCTTTACAACCTTTCAGACTCCTTCCCGATGTCCACCCGATTAACACGATAAGTCCGACCTTTTCTCGACCTCTACCCGACATCTACCCGACCTATACCCGATCATGTACTATCGGGCACGACAACAGCAGACTGGGTATAAAACTGTAGTATTTTGTTCGGTATTTAGTTGACCAAACACTATCAAAGAAGCAGCATCATGGAAGTTGAACAGCAGGCATTATATAGACAGATTGATAAAACTATGTGACTTGATGTCTTCCGGATAAACTAGACCTTGTACACGACCAGACCAGACCGTCTGGCTTCTCGGGCGCTACACAGAAAAAAAACGTGTTGAAACCCCGACTGCTTCCAACCAAGGTAGACCGCTGCAGACCGGCCGGGACCCCCCACCCCCCCCCCCCCCACCCCCACTCTCTCTGTCACACACACACACACACACACACACCCACACACCCACACACACACACACACACACACATATATATATATATATATATACGCACGCACGCACGCACGTACGCACCCTGCAGTCCGAAGGAGGGTATTTCACGACCGCATATTCGAGTTTGATCGAGGTACTCAGATCGGCGGTGAGAACGTACCATTACATACATACGTATATACTCGGTGAACCTTGCCTGTAAAGTGTCCAAACCATAACTATACTATATATTGCTCTGACCGACCTCTGTACATTCGTAATTAATGCGTAACTCCAGTGAGCACAAGTAGCTTCAAGTTTACATAAATGTGATTGTTTTACAAATTGTATGCTAAATTTTTTTTAACAAGAGCTCCGCCAAGAGGGGCGTTATAGTTTAGAAAGTTTAGATTGAATGAGGGGGAAAAAATGAGATGGGGTGTGGAGAAAAAAAGAAATTTCGGTATCAAAACAGGAGGGTTTTTTTGGGGGGGAGGGGTTGAGGTTAGGGGGGGTGTCTTTACATCGTTTTGATAAAAAATAATTGAGGTGGGGGGGGGGGGGTATTTTTTTTTGGGGGGGGGGGGTAGAGGGGGGGGGGTCATTCGGTGGTGGGTGTCTTAAGGGTGTTTATGGGTTTAGGCAGAGGTGACCAGTGTTGTACTCTGCACATTGACTCATCGCCACCTACCTATATTCCAATTTTCAAATAAATACCTTCAATTGTTGTTTTTTTAAAAAATCGGGGAAGGGGGGAATTGTGGTTAAGGGTTTCTTTACATTGTCTTGTCTTGTTGAAAAACAAATGAGGATTGGGGGGTGGGGTTGGGGAGATTTCGGTGCTGAAGGAGGGTTTAAGGGGCGTGAGGGTTTTGGCAGAGGTGACCAGCGTTGTACTCTGCACATTGACTCATCGTCACCTACCTATAATCAATACCTTCAACAGTTTTTAGGTAATGCTGTGGACACAAAAAGTGACGGACAGTTTCTCAATTTGTGTCCTTGACCTTTACCTACCAACATGATTCTTGCGATCTGCACATTGTCTAATCATCATGTACCTCAAACGGTTTTATGTTCTGTTCTGGACACGAAGTATGACAGAATTGAATCCAAGTATGTGACCTTGACCGTTAACCTATCGACTTGGTTTTTGCGCTCTGCACATCGTCTAATTGTCAAATATCTATATGCAAAAGTTAAGTCAATACCTCGAACAATTTTATGTTTATGTTTTATGTTCTGCTCCGGACACGAAGTATGACGCACGCACGCACGCACGCACGCACGCACGCACGCGCAATTACATAATAATCCCGTTCTTTTCTAAACGGGCCTATAAAAATAAGCACAATTCGTTTGCTTGTATATCGACGCATTGCAGTGAGCCATAAAAGTACCAAACACAGAAAATTTTCGTATGGCTTATTGCGTAGGTAAGTAAACACACAAACAATAACATACAAAACTATGCCGCAAAATGAAATAAAAGAAGAAAATTATCAACGAAATATACTTCATTATTATTTTAGTTAAAAATACTACTATTTATTTCTTGAAAAGAAATCTTTAGATAAAATTCCCAATCACTGGAATAATTTCTCGTCCTTTGCAAAGAAAATCAACTGCCTACAATTTTTTAATAAAACTACTGTCAAATGACCGTTAATTTGTTATTTGACAGTACCATTTTGTTAACACACCTAGGAAAATATCAAAACAACTGTTGCACTAAGCCATACAAAATACACATATGGTCAGCTACCACCATTGCGTATTCCATAGACGTCCGTTATAACGTTTGACCTAATTTTCACTTTTTCTATCATCCGCAGACCAAAATGTCCTATATCATATTAAAGTACTGTCCTAGACTCAAATTCAAATGTCTCCAATATGGAGTCAAAAGTACTACATTTTACCAATTTTTGCCCCCTGAAGTTGGGTACCCAGACTTTCAGCATGAAAAAAAGTAAATTTCACCAATTTTACTTTCAATGCAGTTTCCTTGATAAAATGAATTTAGTCAGTCACAGAAACATAATTCTAATTTTTTTATTGACACAAACATAATAAACTTATATTTTATTGTGATCATTTGCCAGTTTAACATTTTCATCCAACCAGAATTAAGCTTACTATAAAAATATATGCCCTGAAAATCCCTTTACTTTTTTCAGCCAATCAGAGAGCTCGTCTCAATGGTGGTAGCTGACCATATGTAGCACTGTGTTACCCCTTCCTGAGCACTAAGTCTGTTGCTGCAGTTAGTCATACAAACTGCGGCGGTAAGCCATATGGCTTACCGCCTCATATGACTCAGTGCGTAGTAACACCGCTGTGTCAGCGTAACGCTGTATCGGATCTATGACGAGTTGCTCAGTTTTCTCTAAATTTTCTTTTTGACGTGTAATACACGTTCTCACGTTTATGGCTACACTTAAGGTTACGTTCTTTCTCTCTATATAAAATTTAGCCTTTTCGGAGGCTGAAGCAAACGCCATATGAAAATTAACCCCGTTTGATAAGTATATCTTTAAAATACAGCCACATAAGAGTATTCAATATACTAGTATTGATTAATTGGTTGGTTGGTTGATTGATTGATTGATTGATTGATTGATTGATTGATTGATTGATTGGCTGGCTGGCTGGCTGGCTGGCTGGCTGGCTGGCTGGCTGGCTGGCTGCCTGCCTGCCTGCCTGCCTGCCTGGTTGGTTGGTTGGTTGGTTGGTTGGTTGGTTGGTTGGTTGGTTGGTTGGTTGGTTGGTTGATTGATTGATTGATTGATTGATTGATTGATTGATTGATTGATTGATTGATTGATTGATTGATTGATTGATTGATTGATTGATTGATTGATTGATTGATTGATTGATTGATTGATTGATTGATTGACTAATTGACTAATTGAATCATTGAATCATTGTATGGTATGGTATAAAAGTATATAGAAGACAGACTGAATTAAAACATCGATATGGCAAAAGTATAACTATCGCACTTTAAATGCCCGGCGAAAATGACGTTGACGTTTCTTGATTTGACGGTGTTACATTATGGCTAGACATCGGAAAAATAACACCAAAATCATATCGGACGACATACGTTGTATATATTAATCTTTTTCAACAAAAAAAAACTTTTAAACCGGTATATAAATCAACAATTAACAACAATGAGAAACTGTCAATATACGACAAACTTTGTTAAAATTCATTTATTTTATAGATGTTACATCGCGGCTAGACATTTAATTCCAATTGATATAGATAGAAACTTCATTTTTTTATTTCTCTAAAATAGATTTTCATTAAAATGATATGAAAACGGAGTAAAGAGAATAAACAGAAGATATTTTAAATATGATTTTTACATAGCGAGTTGATGAAAGAAAACTAAAACGTTTTTTTCTATATCGTGTCTTTTTAGTTTATCACCTGCACTGATTTCCGATTTGAAATTGTTATGTCACTTAGAACTCTCGACAACACGTCAAATAACAGGTTTTAGGCGAGAAATCATAGCACGAAATCATTATTCATGCTTTTTTCATAATCGGATATACATTTTTTTGTTACATCTTACAGTGACGTATTTTGACGTTTTTGACGTTTCGTGACATTTTTTGCTTATTATAAAATACATATCCTTTATATATTTTTTATTTTTATTTTGTATTAAAAAAAAGTAAAAATAACTGAATATGATGGTATATATTTAAGATTTCAATTATTTTTAATTCGAGAAATGACGATATTTAAAATTGACAAGAACAATATTTTTTTGCAATGTATGCCAACATCTGACGTAACGTCACGACATTATGTATCATTATCATTCGTCTCTCATCGCTGGTTCAAGTGGGAAAGTTATCAGTTATTTGCGAAGATTGGTTGTCCTCGAGTACTGGTTAACCTTTCAAGATACCAGGAAACAGTGATTAGGTTAACTGATCGTCTGTTAGCCCTCGATGGCATATAAATGACGCTATTATTCAACAAACCAACTAACAACTATCCGGAATCTTGAGGTATCCACTACTGTGACTGTACGGTTTGCAGACAATAGTTTCCAATAATAACTATTGGTTGTGCACAAAAAATGAAACAAGGCTCTCACTTCTATATAAAACAAGAATTATAAATCAGACATTCAATATTCAAATTCGTTAAGCGGGGCAATAGTGTAATGGATAGAGTGGTGACCGCTCACGCAAGAGGTTGTGGGTTTTATCCCCTAGTTCGGCTAGATGCCTCTCATAAAACAACACAGATACTGGCTCTACCCAGGAAGCAGACTCGAGAGCAGTTCATATATGATCTGAGCTTTCATCGCAGTCGAGCTAAAATAAATTAGTATATCAATCTTCTTTTCTATTTGATTTCGCCAGTTCTATAATTCGTCTGAGATATTATGATGATGTACCTACGATATATGTTTGGTTAAGATCCAGAGGATGTTTGGGTGCACACAAGGGCAGATAATTGAATGTTTACAGAAACCATAAACACATAAACCACAAACCGCCTGGTCAGTTTGATATTTGTTAATGTTAGGTTGGAAAAAAAGATCCAGTGAACAATGCGGGTGCTAGAGTGCGTGTAAGGTCAATATGATACATGTGACAATGCAAGGGTCACAAACAGTAATGAAGTAATTACTTTAATAAGTTTAAAAATCTGTACGAGATATTATCATTATCATAAAGCTGCTGTGGAACTGTGTTGAAGAGTCAGAGATTAATTAGATATTCTAATGTAATTTTCAATTCAAGGGCCATTACTCAGACAGATTTTCCAGTTCATTTATGCAAGCATGACATAAGCATGACACACTGTCTGGGTTACGTTTTCGTGGTTCGTCAGATAGTGTTCTTCAGACAGTTTTTATACAATAATAGTACATTAAATGTCATATTAAAACTATAGAACTTTAACTAGATTAATTGGAACTTCAACAAAATCAGATCTTTTGATAAGGGAAACAGGGACCGGCCTATTAAATTGACATTTTCAAGTTGAAACAACATGGGGCATATCTGTTTCACATAGTGATAATCCTGTGAAAATCATTTCGTTAAATAATTCCATGGCTATCCAGAAACTGACGAACTGAAGATAACATTGTTTATTTTCAGTTTTACAATTACAACCGACAAAAATCATAGCACTGCTATAGTTCTGAAATATGCCAGTATGTGGCCATATTACAGCGTGACAATCAAATACAGTAAAACCTGTGTAAGCAGTCACCTCTATTAAGTAACCATCATCTGTCTTAATCAACCATATTTCTATTTCCCATGAATATGCTTTCAAAGTAAATTAACCTATAGAAAGCAACAACCTGTCTAAAAAGGCCACTTTTGCTCCTTCCTTTGACTGGCTGCTTAAGACAGGTTTGACCGGATGTTTTAAAATTTAGCTATCTGTTCATACCATCATCTCTGCATACACTGTCTCAAGGAAAATATTTTCAACATCACCCGTCTCACTAGATATTTGTGTTACCCTGATCAAGATTCAGCAGATCAACACGCACTTAGAAAATTCATATATAACGTGCATTTGATTAAAATACAACTACAAAAGGTTTATATTTACTATCAACACATACTGCTTAAACTTGTATTAAGAAACTGTAATATTTCCATGTGTAGTTATTGTAATATGAAATAGTAATACAATGATGGAGTGAAAGTTAGGAAACACGAACTGTTTAGCAGGAAGTATTGCAGAAAAGCCAGAAATACAATATGTTACAGAAACCTCGTCCAATTTAAAATGTTAATACGTTTAAGGGTTTATCTGTCCATCACAAAGTGGTAGATTCGATACTCCGCTATTCAACAAATATACTAATATTCGTTATATTTCTTTATCTTAATTAAAGTTTAATAATTTAACAACATGATCACCATTTCGCCCATATGCACATTTGATAAATAATGAAATAATCTCGCATCGACCTTTCATTCCTCCTTGAAAGATTTCGGAGAAGCATATAGGTGTCGCTTTTTTCCGTCAACTAGTCTGTCCGTCTGTCTCCAGTCAATAACTTTATCTCAATAAATATTTTTACTAATAATTAATGGCTTAACGGACTAATAAATAACTGGCACAGCTATCCTCCATGACACGACCCCAGGATTGATAGTCAGACGCGTAACCGACTGAGCTAATCGGGCAAATTACATATAGAGTACGGCAGTTGTAAACAAGTAAAAAGATATGAAGGAGAAAAAAGACATAATTGTTTGAGAATAAGAGTAGAGAAAAAAAAAGACTTATAACAAACTCTAAAATACTCAAAGGTGTATTTAACATAGTTAATTAAACGAGTTGTTAATAAGAAGACGACAGTTTGGTTCCGTGATTAAATATATATATAAACATTCGACATTGCGGTTATTTGTCTCATTATATATACACATTTGTCATATGTGAAAAGCTTATCAAATGTTTTCGGAACGTAAGACAGATTAATTTGAAAACCGATTTGTACTTTTAATATAGTACTGGACAGCTTGAAATATTTTAATGTTTTCGCCCAAAGTTAGATTTTTCATTCCAGATAGTAATACATTAATATTATTCGGATGAAATTCTCTTGTTGTTTAAAGTGAATATCTTAGATTTCTGTAATGACTGTATTGAAAACAGAAATGTTCACAAATGTCATCCCGTTACACGCATCTCACATCTCTTCATACCTTACCTCTCATCTCTTACCTCTCATCTCTCATCTAGCAACTCGCGTATTTGATCTCATTATCCTCATCTTGTAACTCGAATCTCCATCTCTCTCATCTCTCATCTAGCAACTCACGTATTTGATCTCATTATCCTCATCTTGTTACTCTCATCTCTCTCATCTCTCATCTAGCAACTCGCGTATTTGATCTCATTATCCTCATCTTGTAACTCGAATCTCTCTCATCTGTCATCTAGCAACTCGCGTATTTGATCTCATTATCCTCATCTTGTAACTCGAATCTCTCATCTCTCTCATCTCTCATCTAGCAACTCGCGTATTTGATCTCATTATCATCATCTTGTAACTCGAATCTCTCTCATCTCTCATCTAGCAACTCGCGTATTTGATCTCATTATCCTCATGTTGTAACTCGAATCTCTCATCTCTCTCATCTCTCATCTAGCAACTCGCGTATTTGATCTCATTATCCTCATCTTGTAACTCGAATCTCTCTCATCTGTCATCTAGCAACTCGCGTATTTGATCTCATTATCCTCATGTTGTAACTCGAATCTCTCATCTCTCTCATCTCTCATCTAGCAACTCGCGTATTTGATCTCATTATCCTCATCTTGTAACTCGAATCTCTCTCATCTCTCATCTGTCATCTAGCAACTCGCGTATTTGATCTCATTATCCTCATGTTGTAACTCGAATATCTCATCTCTCTCATCTCTCATCTAGCAACTCGCATATTTGAACTCATTATCCTCATCTTGTAACTCTCATCTCTCATCTCTCTCATCTCACAACCATTAACCTGCAACTCGCACGTATCATCTAGTAACGTGTACTTCGTATCTCTTCTCTTGTTGCTAGCATCTCATCTCTCATTTAACAACTCTCGTCTCGTAACTCGCATCTCTCATCTCGTTACTTGAAAGTCGTATATCTTGTCTTGTAACACATGCCCCTCAACTCTCATTATCGCATTTATTGAAAAATATTTAGTCTTTATTTTTGTTGTTGTTGACGCTGCGCACAGAACTAAATAAAACAGGGGAGACAATTCTGTCACTATTCAAGCTAAAACTGTAGTCATGTACTTCCACATATTGTCGTTTACTTATCTTCCTAGTTATGTTAAATTACCTTACATATCTTTAAAATGAGCTCCGGACAAGCAAAAATAACAATAATAAAAAAAAAATTCAGTGAATCCATCTTCCTCGTCCAGAAAGGCCGTTGAATGAGCATAATCGACTTTGCATGTGAATATGGATGTCGGAACAGTGCACTGTAATGTCCGAGACGTAATCAAATCAAATACTATTAAGAAAAGTTTGTGGGTGGGAACATGCGTAGGTTGAAATGAAATCAAGGCAAACGTTAAACAATAAATGAAAATACCCTGAAGATCAGCATAGTGGAGATTTATTTATATGTATCTGATTTTTGTTCTGTATACATGTACATGTATTTGCAAATATGAAATAAATCTTAGGCTCTGCATGTAAATATTTCATGCTTTGGTAAGTTCAAACTTATTTATTTTACTTCGATTGTGAAAACACGTTCTTACAACTTGGACAAATCACGCTCGAAGTCTTCCTGGTAGAACCAGTACTAAGCATTTGTGGAAAAGTGTCTTGCTCATGGACACCACACATAGCCGTGGTGGAGGATCGAACCCACGGCCCTCCGATCATGGGTTCGGTGCTCTACCAGTAAAACACGCACTCCATATATGCTTTGCTTAGTTCTGTTTTGAACCACGGACCCTTAGTTTGTTTGTTTTGCTATGTCAAAAGATATGGAACGTATGTATCTTATATCTTGGGAGTTACACAGAGTGCTTGTAACGATGGCGTTTATGTTGAATCGAGCAGATTACCACTGTAACACAGTTTATAGAAATATTTAGTTTAGTTTATAAATACTTATTATTTAAGCTCGATTGCGAAGAATTCTCCTGGGTAGAACTAGCTCTGAGCGCTGTTTTTTCTAGAGGCATCGGGTCGACCTTGGGATCGAACCCGCAACCTCTTGTGCAAACGGCCAGCATTTTATCTGCTACACCCCCGCCAATGGATGTATGGATGTTTGGATGGATGTTTGGATGGATGGATGGATGGATGGATGGATGGATGGATGGATGGATGGATGGATGTTTGGTTTGGTAAGTGTGTGGGTAATTGGATTGATGGATGGATGGATGAATGAATGAATGAATGAATGGATGAATGAATGGATGGATGGATGGATGGATGGATGGATGGATGGATGGATGGATGGATGGATGGATGGATGGATGGATGGATGGATGGATGGATGGATGGATGGATGGATGGATGGATGGATGGATGGATGGATGGATAGATGGACAGACGAACAGAAGGACGGAAGGATGGACATACGAACAAATGGATGGAGTGGGTGAGTGAGTGAAGACAGGAAAGATGGAAATATGGAAATATTGAAATCAATGAATTATGAATAATGATACGATAATGAAAAACAATCTTAAAAGGTATGTTATAAATTAAAAACCTTTGAGTTGCTGGTCATGGACATTCCATATCTGTGTCTTTGAAATATGCGTATGGTTCGTCTCACTTGTCCAAAACGACCCCACCATGGCAGCGTTTAGTTCGTTTAAATGTTTGCTAAACTACCCTGGACACCTGCTCAATCTCAAATTAGCACGCAGTAAAGGATAATTTAAGGGAACCAGGCATCAAATTTAACGATACAGCCGATGTTTGCCCTCTGGAGAAGTAACGACTTTGTGAGCGACGTTCATTTCATAATAATAGCATATTAATCCGTTCACGAAAAGGTAAGATGTAGCTATACATATACCCAAGGGGCAAACTAATATTGCGTGTTTTTTAGAGCGGATTAGTGGTCCAGTTGGTTAACGCCTTTGACTGCGAACTCAGGGGTCGCATGTTCGATCCTCTGCTCCTCCAACTAAAAATACTAATCAGTCTTTCGAATGAGACTTTAACAAAAATCTAGGTCCCATGTATCGGTATCGGTGCTTAACACCGGACATGTAAAAGAACCAGCGACGCTTTAATTTGGTTTGGTATTTTATTTCCTTCAGTTAGGAGAGCATTAACGTTTACAATAACATATAACATTATATAGAATTATGTACACGAATAATTGAATCGAGAACGTTATACATATATCAAGATAAATTTAAGTAAGTTAACATTATACTATTTACATATATTATACAACATTATGAACAAAAAAGAAACATATGTCAGTCATCTAACTATAGATTCTAAGCATTGTAATCTACAATAAAAATAGAGTAGCATACACCATGCACCGGATTATATTTTTTATTTAAGAATAAGATAATACATGAATATATCTAATATATAGGGTTGGTATCAATGTCGTTGGATTTATTAGTTGACGAAACGAAATTCAAGATATAAAAAGGATATTGATGCGCTTAAAATATGTTTGGTTATTTATGTAAATATAAACAACACACAAAGATTAAATTAATAGTTATCTTTAATTTTATAACTTGTTTTTTTCTACAGAAATACAACAATATATTTGTTATAAAGCTACAGAAATACGTTGTAAACGTGAACTATGCGGTTTCAGAAACCCCACATTGACTACACTGGCAACAACTTACGTATTGTACATATTTATAAATTTTAAGCAATTTTTTTACATCCTTTTCATTTTCAAGTAACAATTCTAGGCTGTTAAACAGTCGGAGCCATTGAAGAGAGGAGTTTTGACTTATAAATTTTCTATAAACACTAGAACCAACCATTCTGTAGATAGTTTGCCATAATGCGTAGCGAAGTTCTTGTACACAGTTGCATTCTAAGATTAGATGTTGTATCACGTTATTTGTTATATGAAGACCACATTTAGGACATTTCTTGGCAACATCGTCATATAACAGTTAATTTAGCAAATCACCACACATTGACTTCTATTTGAGATTTCTCTGCTTAGTTGCCATATCGTTGATATTGGATAGGCAATTCGGTTTTACTTTTAAAAGATCTTAGTAATATTATTATTATAGTTTTCAGTTTCCATACTACTTTGCACTGTTTCTGTGTAATATGTTTCTATTGTTTTCTTAACAATAAATTTCCATAATGATTTGGAGGCAAATACACCCGGCGTTATGCAATCATCTAAAGGCTCCGTTGAAAGAATAGTTCACTAGTATGCGATTTATATCTGCGGAAAAAACTTTAATGGTACCTGGTTTATTAACAAAATGCAATATCCTCGAGTCAGAGAAGAATTTCCCTTGAAATGTGGTACGCATAATGTCTACTTAATTGGCGAAAAAATATATTCATATTATTATGCTGTATTCTTAGTTCTTCATTCCAGTATGGTTTCCGGGTGGCGACGATAAATACAATTATCAATATTGCGTTATAGACAGATCAGCTCCACGCTTGGCCCACACTGTCACGTGTTACATCTGTGAATGCTTCATACGATTTTTGTTTACATTTAATTAAAACAATAACAATAATAAAACGTGGTGTATTTTATTGTTTATATTTTAATTTATTAGAATGGATTCTATATCCTCCATTTTCGACTAACCATTGAGTTGCTAATGTTTTACGTTGGAGCAGATAACTAAACCATGTCACATTGCAATATTTATATATCTCACACATACAATACTGAATTTTCAGTATTTTTAAATAGCCAAATACGTTTGTGATTGTACTAAATAAATATGTTGACTAGTGCAGATAAGATACCGTGTTGCGCTTCATTGTTATGTTATAGTGGAGGTAGTGCCCGTGTGGTAAAGCATCGAACCCATGCTCGAGTTGTCGTGTGTTTGATCCTCCCCCACGGCTGTGATGTCCTTGAGCAAGCCACTTATTCCGTTTGGTTTTACGTAGGAATATGGCAAGCCTGATGTATGTATGTTGTAATAACGTGTTACAGAATCGAAGTAAAACAAAATAAGTCTAAAATAAACCATAATGTAATTTCGAATAAATTCCAGGAAGGACGAACGACGGAAACACCCGAATCATTTGCTACTGTCAACGCAAGTGCTCACATGCACTTCTCACGAATGGAACCGCGGTAAGAGTTTCTGTCATGAGGAGTGACGTAGTGGTGTACATGACTAAGGCCTAAGATAAAAGATACACAACTATGAACATTTGTCATACATTGTAAAGCAAAACTAAACCAAGAAGCTGAACTGCCGGTTGTCGACAAAGACGGTATCAAGCGATGAAAAGGATAAGTAATACATAGAGTATCTCTTTCCTTGGAAAAATTAAATCAAAACAATGAAGTCGTGATAGCCAACTTCATTAACAAGATCAATATTTTCGCTTGTACTATAAATATTACACGGACACTTTTCTTTCAACACAACATGTCAACTGTCCTAAACCATAGAATCAAATGTAAAAATTGATATATGAATAATTAGATATATGTAAAACGTATATAAACACACACACATACACACACACAGACACACACACACACGCGCACGCACGCATATATATATATATATATATATATATATATATATATATGGAGATAATTATTTGGTATTTGGATATATAATTTTTATATGTGTGTGTATAACTTAGATATTTGTATAACTTAGGTATATGTATAGCTTTGATATATGTATAACTTAGATATATGTCTAACTTAGATATATGTATAAATAAGATATATGTTATTTATGAGAGAAACTGGCCAACAGCAGCTTGACAAACGAACAGCCACACACGTATGCACGCACGCAAGCACACATAACCGTGCAATGTCCAAACATATAAGCAAGTACGTGCATATCATCGTAATCTTATCTAAGTATGTATGTGGTCCTAAAGTCAACACTTCAGTTTATGGAGAGCTAGGAAACAGACAGAAGATTGATAAATAATACAAATAATAATGAAGACTTTTATTAACGAGAGAACTCATTTGAATAAATTCAATCTTCTTAGGGTCATTTTATGTCATTGAGTGCTAATAGACTATCATTTAACCTAACCACTGTGTTCTGGGATCCTAAAAGGTTGTCCATTACTCGAGCACAATTAACTGATAACTCCACAATTAACTGATAACTTTCCATTTCATTTGAATCAGCGGTGAGAGATACATGATAATGAGACACAATGTCGTATATCAATTATCATGGAGACTGTTGGCGGGCGGGGATTTAAACTCACGACCTCTTGATTGATAGTCCGACGCGTTATCGACTGAGCTAATCAGGCCCGGCGACAGACAGACAGACAGACAGACAGACAGACAGACAGACAGACAGACATGTAAAAATATGTAAATATATACATGGTGCATAGATGATGTGATCTACATACTGGTAAAATATAAAATAACTTAAAACATCACCATCAACATTGTTTACAATATTGATGACACTCTCCTTCGTACTAAGCTCATCGCCTGCTCCTGCATACAATTATACAGACGATACATGTATCTGGTTCAAATTATGCTGCGGACGGGCTCGTGTTAATAGGGGTAGTCACTGGTGTAGTAATATTTCTGATTTTTGCCAGTAGTTGTCTCCCTTCTAAAAAAGCTGGAACTCAAGTGACTGTGACGAACACGATAGTCTGGTTCCCTGACTTACCAGGTTAACCATAAATGTATCAATTGTAGGTCAGAGAACCACTGAAGGTCGCAGTAGTTGTAGTACTTAAGTCTCTCTCAGTCAAAGCTGCTAAGGATAAGACGTATGAGGTATTTAAATGTTTTTTCTTCACTTAATGTACAATTTATCGAAGCACATTCATAAATAAAACTGTCCATCTCTCTGTCTGTCTCCAGTCATATGATGAGTGTGGGGGCTTGGTGAACAGGGTGGGAGACAACTAGAAAATAACAGGCATAGCCGCCCCCTCCCCCACCGCACAATATTCAGGTTCAACATGTACGTTAGGGCCTGGAAATAAATCCTAATATTGCTCACTCCTCAAGAGAGCCCCCCCCCCCCCCACACACACACACACCCATCCCCACCCCCACCCCCAACAACACAAATACCCCTAAATTTAAACTCTCCAACACCCATGCTCACGAATATAAAAACATCAACAACGACACTACTGTCGGTAAATAGCTTTACAGCTAGTGTTGTATATGTGTACATTTGACACAAAATAAAGTTTCTTGTAATGATCTTGTATCAATGCAAGACATGTATGAAACGTTATAATATGTATTGTTCTGAATAAATCACAAGTAGTATAATTCAATACGTGTATGTTTATTGGAGACAAAGCGCCCTGTGTAGGTGTACTATATTTCAGGTGTAACCCCACCATTGATTTTTGTTCTTTATTCTATAGTAAATAACAAAAGTTTGAAGGCTTGTCATTCATAGAGGGTCCCAAATGAAAGAAGTGAAACCTACATTTTACTGTTTGTCAACCTCTGCACTATCAAAATATGATGAGAAAAGTAGGGGTCATGTGTCATATAAGAGATTTTTTTTCTGCTCAGTGTGTACACTGGTGACAAAGTGAAAGTAGACTTCCGAAATCATGAATTCATACCCCAATTTCCAAGCATCATTTTTTTTTTCTAAATTCACAATTCAAACATGACAATGCTATCAAAATGTTCAAAATACATCAATAATGCCATTCAAATAAAAAAATGAGCATTAAAAATAGGAAAATGCATTTTTAAAGAAGAAGAATTGAGGATTATTTACAACCGCCATTATGCGACTACCCCACGGAAGCACTTCCTTTTTGCAATGGTGGCACTATGCCTATAAGGAAACTCTTTTTTTTTTAATTTCATAATTACCTCATTTTTGCTAAGTTCTACCAATTTGAAGTAATACTGCCAAGTTGCAGGCATTAAATACTGAAACTTTTGTCAAAATACCACTTTTTACATGATCATTATATACAGGCGCGAGATGTTGACCGACATGCAATTTTGATGTGTTTGACTAATTTTACCAAAAAAATTTTTTTTTTACCTAATTCCATTAAAATTTTTACACCAAAACAGTCTCATGATACACTGAAGACATTATCTTACCAAAATACATTATTCAATACAATGTACATGCTAAAAATTGCACATTTAAATCATCCAAAATAAAAAATCTTCAAAATTTTGTGATTTTTCATGAAATTTCAATGTAAATATGCACATATATGCTTTATTTGAGGCATACACTTGCCAAAATGTGTTTTTTTATGAAGCAAATGTCTCCAATTTGTCATTTAATACTATGAGAGTGTAAAAAAGAGGTTATTTTACCTACAATTAACATTTTGGAAAATCACCCCCATTTCACTCAAGTCTCTCTTATAGGTGTAACCCCACCATTGATTTTTGTTCTTTATTCTATAGTAAATAACAAAAGTTTGAAGGCTTGTCATTCATAGAGGGTCCCAAATGAAAGAAGTGAAACCTACATTTTACTGTTTGTCAACCTCTGCACTATCAAAATATGATGAGAAAAGTAGGGGTCATGTGTCATATAAGAGATTTTTTTTCTGCTCAGTGTGTACACTGGTGACAAAGTGAAAGTAGACTTCCGAAATCATGAATTCATACCCCAATTTCCAAGCATCATTTTTTTTTTCTAAATTCACAATTCAAACATGACAATGCTATCAAAATGTTCAAAATACATCAATAATGCCATTCAAATAAAAAAATGAGCATTAAAAATAGGAAAATGCATTTTTAAAGAAGAAGAATTGAGGATTATTTACAACCGCCATTATGCGACTACCCCACGGAAGCACTTCCTTTTTGCAATGGTGGCACTATGCCTATAAGGAAACTCTTTTTTTTTTAATTTCATAATTACCTCATTTTTGCTAAGTTCTACCAATTTGAAGTAATACTGCCAAGTTGCAGGCATTAAATACTGAAACTTTTGTCAAAATACCACTTTTTACATGATCATTATATACAGGCGCGAGATGTTGACCGACATGCAATTTTGATGTGTTTGACTAATTTTACCAAAAAAATTTTTTTTTTACCTAATTCCATTAAAATTTTTACACCAAAACAGTCTCATGATACACTGAAGACATTATCTTACCAAAATACATTATTCAATACAATGTACATGCTAAAAATTGCACATTTAAATCATCCAAAATAAAAAATCTTCAAAATTTTGTGATTTTTCATGAAATTTCAATGTAAATATGCACATATATGCTTTATTTGAGGCATACACTTGCCAAAATGTGTTTTTTTATGAAGCAAATGTCTCCAATTTGTCATTTAATACTATGAGAGTGTAAAAAAGAGGTTATTTTACCTACAATTAACATTTTGGAAAATCACCCCCATTTCACTCAAGTCTCTCTTATAAGGAAACTCTTTTTTTTTTAATTTCATAATTACCTCATTTTTGCTAAGTTCTACCAATTTGAAGTAATACTGCCAAGTTGCAGGCATTAAATACTGAAACTTTTGTCAAAATACCACTTTTTACATGATCATTATATACAGGCGCGAGATGTTGACCGACATGCAATTTTGATGTGTTTGACTAATTTTACCAAAAAAATTTTTTTTTTACCTAATTCCATTAAAATTTTTACACCAAAACAGTCTCATGATACACTGAAGACATTATCTTACCAAAATACATTATTCAATACAATGTACATGCTAAAAATTGCACATTTAAATCATCCAAAATAAAAAATCTTCAAAATTTTGTGATTTTTCATGAAATTTCAATGTAAATATGCACATATATGCTTTATTTGAGGCATACACTTGCCAAAATGTGTTTTTTTATGAAGCAAATGTCTCCAATTTGTCATTTAATACTATGAGAGTGTAAAAAAGAGGTTATTTTACCTACAATTAACATTTTGGAAAATCACCCCCATTTCACTCAAGTCTCTCTTATAAGGAAACTCTTTTTTTTTTAATTTCATAATTACCTCATTTTTGCTAAGTTCTACCAATTTGAAGTAATACTGCCAAGTTGCAGGCATTAAATACTGAAACTTTTGTCAAAATACCACTTTTTACATGATCATTATATACAGGCGCGAGATGTTGACCGACATGCAATTTTGATGTGTTTGACTAATTTTACCAAAAAAATTTTTTTTTTACCTAATTCCATTAAAATTTTTACACCAAAACAGTCTCATGATACACTGAAGACATTATCTTACCAAAATACATTATTCAATACAATGTACATGCTAAAAATTGCACATTTAAATCATCCAAAATAAAAAATCTTCAAAATTTTGTGATTTTTCATGAAATTTCAATGTAAATATGCACATATATGCTTTATTTGAGGCATACACTTGCCAAAATGTGTTTTTTTATGAAGCAAATGTCTCCAATTTGTCATTTAATACTATGAGAGTGTAAAAAAGAGGTTATTTTACCTACAATTAACATTTTGGAAAATCACCCCCATTTCACTCAAGTCTCTCTTATAGGTGTAACCCCACCATTGATTTTTGTTCTTTATTCTATAGTAAATAACAAAAGTTTGAAGGCTTGTCATTCATAGAGGGTCCCAAATGAAAGAAGTGAAACCTACATTTTACTGTTTGTCAACCTCTGCACTATCAAAATATGATGAGAAAAGTAGGGGTCATGTGTCATATAAGAGATTTTTTTTCTGCTCAGTGTGTACACTGGTGACAAAGTGAAAGTAGACTTCCGAAATCATGAATTCATACCCCAATTTCCAAGCATCATTTTTTTTTTCTAAATTCACAATTCAAACATGACAATGCTATCAAAATGTTCAAAATACATCAATAATGCCATTCAAATAAAAAAATGAGCATTAAAAATAGGAAAATGCATTTTTAAAGAAGAAGAATTGAGGATTATTTACAACCGCCATTATGCGACTACCCCACGGAAGCACTTCCTTTTTGCAATGGTGGCACTATGCCTATAAGGAAACTCTTTTTTTTTTAATTTCATAATTACCTCATTTTTGCTAAGTTCTACCAATTTGAAGTAATACTGCCAAGTTGCAGGCATTAAATACTGAAACTTTTGTCAAAATACCACTTTTTACATGATCATTATATACAGGCGCGAGATGTTGACCGACATGCAATTTTGATGTGTTTGACTAATTTTACCAAAAAAATTTTTTTTTTACCTAATTCCATTAAAATTTTTACACCAAAACAGTCTCATGATACACTGAAGACATTATCTTACCAAAATACATTATTCAATACAATGTACATGCTAAAAATTGCACATTTAAATCATCCAAAATAAAAAATCTTCAAAATTTTGTGATTTTTCATGAAATTTCAATGTAAATATGCACATATATGCTTTATTTGAGGCATACACTTGCCAAAATGTGTTTTTTTTATGAAGCAAATGTCTCCAATTTGTCATTTAATACTATGAGAGTGTAAAAAAGAGGTTATTTTACCTACAATTAACATTTTGGAAAATCACCCCCATTTCACTCAAGTCTCTCTTATAAGGAAACTCTTTTTTTTTTAATTTCATAATTACCTCATTTTTGCTAAGTTCTACCAATTTGAAGTAATACTGCCAAGTTGCAGGCATTAAATACTGAAACTTTTGTCAAAATACCACTTTTTACATGATCATTATATACAGGCGCGAGATGTTGACCGACATGCAATTTTGATGTGTTTGACTAATTTTACGAAAAAAATTTTTTTTTTACCTAATTCCATTAAAATTTTTACACCAAAACAGTCTCATGATACACTGAAGACATTATCTTACCAAAATACATTATTCAATACAATGTACATGCTAAAAATTGCACATTTAAATCATCCAAAATAAAAAATCTTCAAAATTTTGTGATTTTTCATGAAATTTCAATGTAAATATGCACATATATGCTTTATTTGAGGCATACACTTGCCAAAATGTGTTTTTTTATGAAGCAAATGTCTCCAATTTGTCATTTAATACTATGAGAGTGTAAAAAAGAGGTTATTTTACCTACAATTAACATTTTGGAAAATCACCCCCATTTCACTCAAGTCTCTCTTATAAGGAAACTCTTTTTTTTTTAATTTCATAATTACCTCATTTTTGCTAAGTTCTACCAATTTGAAGTAATACTGCCAAGTTGCAGGCATTAAATACTGAAACTTTTGTCAAAATACCACTTTTTACATGATCATTATATACAGGCGCGAGATGTTGACCGACATGCAATTTTGATGTGTTTGACTAATTTTACCAAAAAAATTTTTTTTTTACCTAATTCCATTAAAATTTTTACACCAAAACAGTCTCATGATACACTGAAGACATTATCTTACCAAAATACATTATTCAATACAATGTACATGCTAAAAATTGCACATTTAAATCATCCAAAATAAAAAATCTTCAAAATTTTGTGATTTTTCATGAAATTTCAATGTAAATATGCACATATATGCTTTATTTGAGGCATACACTTGCCAAAATGTGTTTTTTTATGAAGCAAATGTCTCCAATTTGTCATTTAATACTATGAGAGTGTAAAAAAGAGGTTATTTTACCTACAATTAACATTTTGGAAAATCACCCCCATTTCACTCAAGTCTCTCTTATAGGTGTAACCCCACCATTGATTTTTGTTCTTTATTCTATAGTAAATAACAAAAGTTTGAAGGCTTGTCATTCATAGAGGGTCCCAAATGAAAGAAGTGAAACCTACATTTTACTGTTTGTCAACCTCTGCACTATCAAAATATGATGAGAAAAGTAGGGGTCATGTGTCATATAAGAGATTTTTTTTCTGCTCAGTGTGTACACTGGTGACAAAGTGAAAGTAGACTTCCGAAATCATGAATTCATACCCCAATTTCCAAGCATCATTATTTTTTCTAAATTCACAATTCAAACATGACAATGTTATCAAAATGTTCAAAATACATCAATAATGCCATTCAAATAAAAAAATGAGCATTAAAAATAGGAAAATGCATTTTTAAAGAAGAAGAATTGAGGATTATTTACAACCGCCATTATGCGACTACCCCACGGAAGCACTTCCTTTTTGCAATGGTGGCACTATGCCTATAAGGAAACTCTTTTTTTTTAATTTCATAATTACCTCATTTTTGCTAAGTTCTACCAATTTGAAGTAATACTGCCAAGTTGCAGGCATTAAATACTGAAACTTTTGTCAAAATACCACTTTTTACATGATCATTATATACAGGCGCGAGATGTTGACCGACATGCAATTTTGATGTGTTTGACTAATTTTACCAAAAAAATTTTTTTTTTACCTAATTCCATTAAAATTTTTACACCAAAACAGTCTCATGATACACTGAAGACATTATCTTACCAAAATACATTATTCAATACAATGTACATGCTAAAAATTGCACATTTAAATCATCCAAAATAAAAAATCTTCAAAATTTTGTGATTTTTCATGAAATTTCAATGTAAATATGCACATATATGCTTTATTTGAGGCATACACTTGCCAAAATGTGTTTTTTTATGAAGCAAATGTCTCCAATTTGTCATTTAATACTATGAGAGTGTAAAAAAGAGGTTATTTTACCTACAATTAACATTTTGGAAAATCACCCCCATTTCACTCAAGTCTCTCTTATAAGGAAACTCTTTTTTTTTAATTTCATAATTACCTCATTTTTGCTAAGTTCTACCAATTTGAAGTAATACTGCCAAGTTGCAGGCATTAAATACTGAAACTTTTGTCAAAATACCACTTTTTACATGATCATTATATACAGGCGCGAGATGTTGACCGACATGCAATTTTGATGTGTTTGACTAATTTTACCAAAAAAATTTTTTTTTTACCTAATTCCATTAAAATTTTTACACCAAAACAGTCTCATGATACACTGAAGACATTATCTTACCAAAATACATTATTCAATACAATGTACATGCTAAAAATTGCACATTTAAATCATCCAAAATAAAAAATCTTCAAAATTTTGTGATTTTTCATGAAATTTCAATGTAAATATGCACATATATGCTTTATTTGAGGCATACACTTGCCAAAATGTGTTTTTTTATGAAGCAAATGTCTCCAATTTGTCATTTAATACTATGAGAGTGTAAAAAAGAGGTTATTTTACCTACAATTAACATTTTGGAAAATCACCCCCATTTCACTCAAGTCTCTCTTATAAGGAAACTCTTTTTTTTTTAATTTCATAATTACCTCATTTTTGCTAAGTTCTACCAATTTGAAGTAATACTGCCAAGTTGCAGGCATTAAATACTGAAACTTTTGTCAAAATACCACTTTTTACATGATCATTATATACAGGCGCGAGATGTTGACCGACATGCAATTTTGATGTGTTTGACTAATTTTACCAAAAAAAATTTTTTTTTACCTAATTCCATTAAAATTTTTACACCAAAACAGTCTCATGATACACTGAAGACATTATCTTACCAAAATACATTATTCAATACAATGTACATGCTAAAAATTGCACATTTAAATCATCCAAAATAAAAAATCTTCAAAATTTTGTGATTTTTCATGAAATTTCAATGTAAATATGCACATATATGCTTTATTTGAGGCATACACTTGCCAAAATGTGTTTTTTTATGAAGCAAATGTCTCCAATTTGTCATTTAATACTATGAGAGTGTAAAAAAGAGGTTATTTTACCTACAATTAACATTTTGGAAAATCACCCCCATTTCACTCAAGTCTCTCTTATAGGTGTAACCCCACCATTGATTTTTGTTCTTTATTCTATAGTAAATAACAAAAGTTTGAAGGCTTGTCATTCATAGAGGGTCCCAAATGAAAGAAGTGAAACCTACATTTTACTGTTTGTCAACCTCTGCACTATCAAAATATGATGAGAAAAGTAGGGGTCATGTGTCATATAAGAGATTTTTTTTCTGCTCAGTGTGTACACTGGTGACAAAGTGAAAGTAGACTTCCGAAATCATGAATTCATACCCCAATTTCCAAGCATCATTTTTTTTTTCTAAATTCACAATTCAAACATGACAATGCTATCAAAATGTTCAAAATACATCAATAATGCCATTCAAATAAAAAAATGAGCATTAAAAATAGGAAAATGCATTTTTAAAGAAGAAGAATTGAGGATTATTTACAACCGCCATTATGCGACTACCCCACGGAAGCACTTCCTTTTTGCAATGGTGGCACTATGCCTATAAGGAAACTCTTTTTTTTTTAATTTCATAATTACCTCATTTTTGCTAAGTTCTACCAATTTGAAGTAATACTGCCAAGTTGCAGGCATTAAATACTGAAACTTTTGTCAAAATACCACTTTTTACATGATCATTATATACAGGCGCGAGATGTTGACCGACATGCAATTTTGATGTGTTTGACTAATTTTACCAAAAAAATTTTTTTTTTACCTAATTCCATTAAAATTTTTACACCAAAACAGTCTCATGATACACTGAAGACATTATCTTACCAAAATACATTATTCAATACAATGTACATGCTAAAAATTGCACATTTAAATCATCCAAAATAAAAAATCTTCAAAATTTTGTGATTTTTCATGAAATTTCAATGTAAATATGCACATATATGCTTTATTTGAGGCATACACTTGCCAAAATGTGTTTTTTATGAAGCAAATGTCTCCAATTTGTCATTTAATACTATGAGAGTGTAAAAAAGAGGTTATTTTACCTACAATTAACATTTTGGAAAATCACCCCCATTTCACTCAAGTCTCTCTTATAGGTGTAACCCCACCATTGATTTTTGTTCTTTATTCTATAGTAAATAACAAAAGTTTGAAGGCTTGTCATTCATAGAGGGTCCCAAATGAAAGAAGTGAAACCTACATTTTACTGTTTGTCAACCTCTGCACTATCAAAATATGATGAGAAAAGTAGGGGTCATGTGTCATATAAGAGATTTTTTTTCTGCTCAGTGTGTACACTGGTGACAAAGTGAAAGTAGACTTCCGAAATCATGAATTCATACCCCAATTTCCAAGCATCATTTTTTTTTTCTAAATTCACAATTCAAACATGACAATGCTATCAAAATGTTCAAAATACATCAATAATGCCATTCAAATAAAAAAATGAGCATTAAAAATAGGAAAATGCATTTTTAAAGAAGAAGAATTGAGGATTATTTACAACCGCCATTATGCGACTACCCCACGGAAGCACTTCCTTTTTGCAATGGTGGCACTATGCCTATAAGGAAACTCTTTTTTTTTTAATTTCATAATTACCTCATTTTTGCTAAGTTCTACCAATTTGAAGTAATACTGCCAAGTTGCAGGCATTAAATACTGAAACTTTTGTCAAAATACCACTTTTTACATGATCATTATATACAGGCGCGAGATGTTGACCGACATGCAATTTTGATGTGTTTGACTAATTTTACCAAAAAAAATTTTTTTTTACCTAATTCCATTAAAATTTTTACACCAAAACAGTCTCATGATACACTGAAGACATTATCTTACCAAAATACATTATTCAATACAATGTACATGCTAAAAATTGCACATTTAAATCATCCAAAATAAAAAATCTTCAAAATTTTGTGATTTTTCATGAAATTTCAATGTAAATATGCACATATATGCTTTATTTGAGGCATACACTTGCCAAAATGTGTTTTTTTATGAAGCAAATGTCTCCAATTTGTCATTTAATACTATGAGAGTGTAAAAAAGAGGTTATTTTACCTACAATTAACATTTTGGAAAATCACCCCCATTTCACTCAAGTCTCTCTTATAGGTGTAACCCCACCATTGATTTTTGTTCTTTATTCTATAGTAAATAACAAAAGTTTGAAGGCTTGTCATTCATAGAGGGTCCCAAATGAAAGAAGTGAAACCTACATTTTACTGTTTGTCAACCTCTGCACTATCAAAATATGATGAGAAAAGTAGGGGTCATGTGTCATATAAGAGATTTTTTTTCTGCTCAGTGTGTACACTGGTGACAAAGTGAAAGTAGACTTCCGAAATCATGAATTCATACCCCAATTTCCAAGCATCATTTTTTTTTTCTAAATTCACAATTCAAACATGACAATGCTATCAAAATGTTCAAAATACATCAATAATGCCATTCAAATAAAAAAATGAGCATTAAAAATAGGAAAATGCATTTTTAAAGAAGAAGAATTGAGGATTATTTACAACCGCCATTATGCGACTACCCCACGGAAGCACTTCCTTTTTGCAATGGTGGCACTATGCCTATAAGGAAACTCTTTTTTTTTTAATTTCATAATTACCTCATTTTTGCTAAGTTCTACCAATTTGAAGTAATACTGCCAAGTTGCAGGCATTAAATACTGAAACTTTTGTCAAAATACCACTTTTTACATGATCATTATATACAGGCGCGAGATGTTGACCGACATGCAATTTTGATGTGTTTGACTAATTTTACCAAAAAAATTTTTTTTTTACCTAATTCCATTAAAATTTTTACACCAAAACAGTCTCATGATACACTGAAGACATTATCTTACCAAAATACATTATTCAATACAATGTACATGCTAAAAATTGCACATTTAAATCATCCAAAATAAAAAATCTTCAAAATTTTGTGATTTTTCATGAAATTTCAATGTAAATATGCACATATATGCTTTATTTGAGGCATACACTTGCCAAAATGTGTTTTTTTATGAAGCAAATGTCTCCAATTTGTCATTTAATACTATGAGAGTGTAAAAAAGAGGTTATTTTACCTACAATTAACATTTTGGAAAATCACCCCCATTTCACTCAAGTCTCTCTTATAAGGAAACTCTTTTTTTTTTAATTTCATAATTACCTCATTTTTGCTAAGTTCTACCAATTTGAAGTAATACTGCCAAGTTGCAGGCATTAAATACTGAAACTTTTGTCAAAATACCACTTTTTACATGATCATTATATACAGGCGCGAGATGTTGACCGACATGCAATTTTGATGTGTTTGACTAATTTTACGAAAAAAAATTTTTTTTTTACCTAATTCCATTAAAATTTTTACACCAAAACAGTCTCATGATACACTGAAGACATTATCTTACCAAAATACATTATTCAATACAATGTACATGCTAAAAATTGCACATTTAAATCATCCAAAATAAAAAATCTTCAAAATTTTGTGATTTTTCATGAAATTTCAATGTAAATATGCACATATATGCTTTATTTGAGGCATACACTTGCCAAAATGTGTTTTTTTATGAAGCAAATGTCTCCAATTTGTCATTTAATACTATGAGAGTGTAAAAAAGAGGTTATTTTACCTACAATTAACATTTTGGAAAATCACCCCCATTTCACTCAAGTCTCTCTTATAAGGAAACTCTTTTTTTTTTAATTTCATAATTACCTCATTTTTGCTAAGTTCTACCAATTTGAAGTAATACTGCCAAGTTGCAGGCATTAAATACTGAAACTTTTGTCAAAATACCACTTTTTACATGATCATTATATACAGGCGCGAGATGTTGACCGACATGCAATTTTGATGTGTTTGACTAATTTTACCAAAAAAATTTTTTTTTACCTAATTCCATTAAAATTTTTACACCAAAACAGTCTCATGATACACTGAAGACATTATCTTACCAAAATACATTATTCAATACAATGTACATGCTAAAAATTGCACATTTAAATCATCCAAAATAAAAAATCTTCAAAATTTTGTGATTTTTCATGAAATTTCAATGTAAATATGCACATATATGCTTTATTTGAGGCATACACTTGCCAAAATGTGTTTTTTATGAAGCAAATGTCTCCAATTTGTCATTTAATACTATGAGAGTGTAAAAAAGAGGTTATTTTACCTACAATTAACATTTTGGAAAATCACCCCCATTTCACTCAAGTCTCTCTTATAGGTGTAACCCCACCATTGATTTTTGTTCTTTATTCTATAGTAAATAACAAAAGTTTGAAGGCTTGTCATTCATAGAGGGTCCCAAATGAAAGAAGTGAAACCTACATTTTACTGTTTGTCAACCTCTGCACTATCAAAATATGATGAGAAAAGTAGGGGTCATGTGTCATATAAGAGATTTTTTTTCTGCTCAGTGTGTACACTGGTGACAAAGTGAAAGTAGACTTCCGAAATCATGAATTCATACCCCAATTTCCAAGCATCATTTTTTTTTTCTAAATTCACAATTCAAACATGACAATGCTATCAAAATGTTCAAAATACATCAATAATGCCATTCAAATAAAAAAATGAGCATTAAAAATAGGAAAATGCATTTTTAAAGAAGAAGAATTGAGGATTATTTACAACCGCCATTATGCGACTACCCCACGGAAGCACTTCCTTTTTGCAATGGTGGCACTATGCCTTATAGGTGTAACCCCACCATTGATTTTTGTTCTTTATTCTATAGTAAATAACAAAAGTTTGAAGGCTTGTCATTCATAGAGGGTCCCAAATGAAAGAAGTGAAACCTACATTTTACTGTTTGTCAACCTCTGCACTATCAAAATATGATGAGAAAAGTAGGGGTCATGTGTCATATAAGAGATTTTTTTTCTGCTCAGTGTGTACACTGGTGACAAAGTGAAAGTAGACTTCCGAAATCATGAATTCATACCCCAATTTCCAAGCATCATTTTTTTTTTCTAAATTCACAATTCAAACATGACAATGCTATCAAAATGTTCAAAATACATCAATAATGCCATTCAAATAAAAAAATGAGCATTAAAAATAGGAAAATGCATTTTTAAAGAAGAAGAATTGAGGATTATTTACAACCGCCATTATGCGACTACCCCACGGAAGCACTTCCTTTTTGCAATGGTGGCACTATGCCTATAAGGAAACTCTTTTTTTTTAATTTCATAATTACCTCATTTTTGCTAAGTTCTACCAATTTGAAGTAATACTGCCAAGTTGCAGGCATTAAATACTGAAACTTTTGTCAAAATACCACTTTTTACATGATCATTATATACAGGCGCGAGATGTTGACCGACATGCAATTTTGATGTGTTTGACTAATTTTACCAAAAAAATTTTTTTTTTACCTAATTCCATTAAAATTTTTACACCAAAACAGTCTCATGATACACTGAAGACATTATCTTACCAAAATACATTATTCAATACAATGTACATGCTAAAAATTGCACATTTAAATCATCCAAAATAAAAAATCTTCAAAATTTTGTGATTTTTCATGAAATTTCAATGTAAATATGCACATATATGCTTTATTTGAGGCATACACTTGCCAAAATGTGTTTTTTTATGAAGCAAATGTCTCCAATTTGTCATTTAATACTATGAGAGTGTAAAAAAGAGGTTATTTTACCTACAATTAACATTTTGGAAAATCACCCCCATTTCACTCAAGTCTCTCTTATAAGGAAACTCTTTTTTTTTTAATTTCATAATTACCTCATTTTTGCTAAGTTCTACCAATTTGAAGTAATACTGCCAAGTTGCAGGCATTAAATACTGAAACTTTTGTCAAAATACCACTTTTTACATGATCATTATATACAGGCGCGAGATGTTGACCGACATGCAATTTTGATGTGTTTGACTAATTTTACCAAAAAAATTTTTTTTTTACCTAATTCCATTAAAATTTTTACACCAAAACAGTCTCATGATACACTGAAGACATTATCTTACCAAAATACATTATTCAATACAATGTACATGCTAAAAATTGCACATTTAAATCATCCAAAATAAAAAATCTTCAAAATTTTGTGATTTTTCATGAAATTTCAATGTAAATATGCACATATATGCTTTATTTGAGGCATACACTTGCCAAAATGTGTTTTTTATGAAGCAAATGTCTCCAATTTGTCATTTAATACTATGAGAGTGTAAAAAAGAGGTTATTTTACCTACAATTAACATTTTGGAAAATCACCCCCATTTCACTCAAGTCTCTCTTATAGGTGTAACCCCACCATTGATTTTTGTTCTTTATTCTATAGTAAATAACAAAAGTTTGAAGGCTTGTCATTCATAGAGGGTCCCAAATGAAAGAAGTGAAACCTACATTTTACTGTTTGTCAACCTCTGCACTATCAAAATATGATGAGAAAAGTAGGGGTCATGTGTCATATAAGAGATTTTTTTTCTGCTCAGTGTGTACACTGGTGACAAAGTGAAAGTAGACTTCCGAAATCATGAATTCATACCCCAATTTCCAAGCATCATTTTTTTTTTCTAAATTCACAATTCAAACATGACAATGCTATCAAAATGTTCAAAATACATCAATAATGCCATTCAAATAAAAAAATGAGCATTAAAAATAGGAAAATGCATTTTTAAAGAAGAAGAATTGAGGATTATTTACAACCGCCATTATGCGACTACCCCACGGAAGCACTTCCTTTTTGCAATGGTGGCACTATGCCTATAAGGAAACTCTTTTTTTTTTAATTTCATAATTACCTCATTTTTGCTAAGTTCTACCAATTTGAAGTAATACTGCCAAGTTGCAGGCATTAAATACTGAAACTTTTGTCAAAATACCACTTTTTACATGATCATTATATACAGGCGCGAGATGTTGACCGACATGCAATTTTGATGTGTTTGACTAATTTTACCAAAAAAATTTTTTTTTTACCTAATTCCATTAAAATTTTTACACCAAAACAGTCTCATGATACACTGAAGACATTATCTTACCAAAATACATTATTCAATACAATGTACATGCTAAAAATTGCACATTTAAATCATCCAAAATAAAAAATCTTCAAAATTTTGTGATTTTTCATGAAATTTCAATGTAAATATGCACATATATGCTTTATTTGAGGCATACACTTGCCAAAATGTGTTTTTTTATGAAGCAAATGTCTCCAATTTGTCATTTAATACTATGAGAGTGTAAAAAAGAGGTTATTTTACCTACAATTAACATTTTGGAAAATCACCCCCATTTCACTCAAGTCTCTCTTATAAGGAAACTCTTTTTTTTTTAATTTCATAATTACCTCATTTTTGCTAAGTTCTACCAATTTGAAGTAATACTGCCAAGTTGCAGGCATTAAATACTGAAACTTTTGTCAAAATACCACTTTTTACATGATCATTATATACAGGCGCGAGATGTTGACCGACATGCAATTTTGATGTGTTTGACTAATTTTACCAAAAAAATTTTTTTTTTACCTAATTCCATTAAAATTTTTACACCAAAACAGTCTCATGATACACTGAAGACATTATCTTACCAAAATACATTATTCAATACAATGTACATGCTAAAAATTGCACATTTAAATCATCCAAAATAAAAAATCTTCAAAATTTTGTGATTTTTTCATGAAATTTCAATGTAAATATGCACATATATGCTTTATTTGAGGCATACACTTGCCAAAATGTGTTTTTTTATGAAGCAAATGTCTCCAATTTGTCATTTAATACTATGAGAGTGTAAAAAAGAGGTTATTTTACCTACAATTAACATTTTGGAAAATCACCCCCATTTCACTCAAGTCTCTCTTATAAGGAAACTCTTTTTTTTTTAATTTCATAATTACCTCATTTTTGCTAAGTTCTACCAATTTGAAGTAATACTGCCAAGTTGCAGGCATTAAATACTGAAACTTTTGTCAAAATACCACTTTTTACATGATCATTATATACAGGCGCGAGATGTTGACCGACATGCAATTTTGATGTGTTTGACTAATTTTACCAAAAAAATTTTTTTTTTACCTAATTCCATTAAAATTTTTACACCAAAACAGTCTCATGATACACTGAAGACATTATCTTACCAAAATACATTATTCAATACAATGTACATGCTAAAAATTGCACATTTAAATCATCCAAAATAAAAAATCTTCAAAATTTTGTGATTTTTCATGAAATTTCAATGTAAATATGCACATATATGCTTTATTTGAGGCATACACTTGCCAAAATGTGTTTTTTTATGAAGCAAATGTCTCCAATTTGTCATTTAATACTATGAGAGTGTAAAAAAGAGGTTATTTTACCTACAATTAACATTTTGGAAAATCACCCCCATTTCACTCAAGTCTCTCTTATAAGGAAACTCTTTTTTTTTTAATTTCATAATTACCTCATTTTTGCTAAGTTCTACCAATTTGAAGTAATACTGCCAAGTTGCAGGCATTAAATACTGAAACTTTTGTCAAAATACCACTTTTTACATGATCATTATATACAGGCGCGAGATGTTGACCGACATGCAATTTTGATGTGTTTGACTAATTTTACCAAAAAAATTTTTTTTTTACCTAATTCCATTAAAATTTTTACACCAAAACAGTCTCATGATACACTGAAGACATTATCTTACCAAAATACATTATTCAATACAATGTACATGCTAAAAATTGCACATTTAAATCATCCAAAATAAAAAATCTTCAAAATTTTGTGATTTTTCATGAAATTTCAATGTAAATATGCACATATATGCTTTATTTGAGGCATACACTTGCCAAAATGTGTTTTTTTATGAAGCAAATGTCTCCAATTTGTCATTTAATACTATGAGAGTGTAAAAAAGAGGTTATTTTACCTACAATTAACATTTTGGAAAATCACCCCCATTTCACTCAAGTCTCTCTTATAAGGAAACTCTTTTTTTTTAATTTCATAATTACCTCATTTTTGCTAAGTTCTACCAATTTGAAGTAATACTGCCAAGTTGCAGGCATTAAATACTGAAACTTTTGTCAAAATACCACTTTTTACATGATCATTATATACAGGCGCGAGATGTTGACCGACATGCAATTTTGATGTGTTTGACTAATTTTACCAAAAAAATTTTTTTTTTACCTAATTCCATTAAAATTTTTACACCAAAACAGTCTCATGATACACTGAAGACATTATCTTACCAAAATACATTATTCAATACAATGTACATGCTAAAAATTGCACATTTAAATCATCCAAAATAAAAAATCTTCAAAATTTTGTGATTTTTCATGAAATTTCAATGTAAATATGCACATATATGCTTTATTTGAGGCATACACTTGCCAAAATGTGTTTTTTTATGAAGCAAATGTCTCCAATTTGTCATTTAATACTATGAGAGTGTAAAAAAGAGGTTATTTTACCTACAATTAACATTTTGGAAAATCACCCCCATTTCACTCAAGTCTCTCTTATAAGGAAACTCTTTTTTTTTTAATTTCATAATTACCTCATTTTTGCTAAGTTCTACCAATTTGAAGTAATACTGCCAAGTTGCAGGCATTAAATACTGAAACTTTTGTCAAAATACCACTTTTTACATGATCATTATATACAGGCGCGAGATGTTGACCGACATGCAATTTTGATGTGTTTGACTAATTTTACCAAAAAAATTTTTTTTTTACCTAATTCCATTAAAATTTTTACACCAAAACAGTCTCATGATACACTGAAGACATTATCTTACCAAAATACATTATTCAATACAATGTACATGCTAAAAATTGCACATTTAAATCATCCAAAATAAAAAATCTTCAAAATTTTGTGATTTTTCATGAAATTTCAATGTAAATATGCACATATATGCTTTATTTGAGGCATACACTTGCCAAAATGTGTTTTTTTATGAAGCAAATGTCTCCAATTTGTCATTTAATACTATGAGAGTGTAAAAAAGAGGTTATTTTACCTACAATTAACATTTTGGAAAATCACCCCCATTTCACTCAAGTCTCTCTTATAGGTGTAACCCCACCATTGATTTTTGTTCTTTATTCTATAGTAAATAACAAAAGTTTGAAGGCTTGTCATTCATAGAGGGTCCCAAATGAAAGAAGTGAAACCTACATTTTACTGTTTGTCAACCTCTGCACTATCAAAATATGATGAGAAAAGTAGGGGTCATGTGTCATATAAGAGATTTTTTTTCTGCTCAGTGTGTACACTGGTGACAAAGTGAAAGTAGACTTCCGAAATCATGAATTCATACCCCAATTTCCAAGCATCATTTTTTTTTTCTAAATTCACAATTCAAACATGACAATGCTATCAAAATGTTCAAAATACATCAATAATGCCATTCAAATAAAAAAATGAGCATTAAAAATAGGAAAATGCATTTTTAAAGAAGAAGAATTGAGGATTATTTACAACCGCCATTATGCGACTACCCCACGGAAGCACTTCCTTTTTGCAATGGTGGCACTATGCCTATAAGGAAACTCTTTTTTTTTTAATTTCATAATTACCTCATTTTTGCTAAGTTCTACCAATTTGAAGTAATACTGCCAAGTTGCAGGCATTAAATACTGAAACTTTTGTCAAAATACCACTTTTTACATGATCATTATATACAGGCGCGAGATGTTGACCGACATGCAATTTTGATGTGTTTGACTAATTTTACCAAAAAAATTTTTTTTTTACCTAATTCCATTAAAATTTTTACACCAAAACAGTCTCATGATACACTGAAGACATTATCTTACCAAAATACATTATTCAATACAATGTACATGCTAAAAATTGCACATTTAAATCATCCAAAATAAAAAATCTTCAAAATTTTGTGATTTTTCATGAAATTTCAATGTAAATATGCACATATATGCTTTATTTGAGGCATACACTTGCCAAAATGTGTTTTTTTATGAAGCAAATGTCTCCAATTTGTCATTTAATACTATGAGAGTGTAAAAAAGAGGTTATTTTACCTACAATTAACATTTTGGAAAATCACCCCCATTTCACTCAAGTCTCTCTTATAAGGAAACTCTTTTTTTTTTAATTTCATAATTACCTCATTTTTGCTAAGTTCTACCAATTTGAAGTAATACTGCCAAGTTGCAGGCATTAAATACTGAAACTTTTGTCAAAATACCACTTTTTACATGATCATTATATACAGGCGCGAGATGTTGACCGACATGCAATTTTGATGTGTTTGACTAATTTTACCAAAAAAATTTTTTTTTTACCTAATTCCATTAAAATTTTTACACCAAAACAGTCTCATGATACACTGAAGACATTATCTTACCAAAATACATTATTCAATACAATGTACATGCTAAAAATTGCACATTTAAATCATCCAAAATAAAAAATCTTCAAAATTTTGTGATTTTTCATGAAATTTCAATGTAAATATGCACATATATGCTTTATTTGAGGCATACACTTGCCAAAATGTGTTTTTTTATGAAGCAAATGTCTCCAATTTGTCATTTAATACTATGAGAGTGTAAAAAAGAGGTTATTTTACCTACAATTAACATTTTGGAAAATCACCCCCATTTCACTCAAGTCTCTCTTATAAGGAAACTCTTTTTTTTTTAATTTCATAATTACCTCATTTTTGCTAAGTTCTACCAATTTGAAGTAATACTGCCAAGTTGCAGGCATTAAATACTGAAACTTTTGTCAAAATACCACTTTTTACATGATCATTATATACAGGCGCGAGATGTTGACCGACATGCAATTTTGATGTGTTTGACTAATTTTACCAAAAAAATTTTTTTTTTACCTAATTCCATTAAAATTTTTACACCAAAACAGTCTCATGATACACTGAAGACATTATCTTACCAAAATACATTATTCAATACAATGTACATGCTAAAAATTGCACATTTAAATCATCCAAAATAAAAAATCTTCAAAATTTTGTGATTTTTCATGAAATTTCAATGTAAATATGCACATATATGCTTTATTTGAGGCATACACTTGCCAAAATGTGTTTTTTTATGAAGCAAATGTCTCCAATTTGTCATTTAATACTATGAGAGTGTAAAAAAGAGGTTATTTTACCTACAATTAACATTTTGGAAAATCACCCCCATTTCACTCAAGTCTCTCTTATAGGTGTAACCCCACCATTGATTTTTGTTCTTTATTCTATAGTAAATAACAAAAGTTTGAAGGCTTGTCATTCATAGAGGGTCCCAAATGAAAGAAGTGAAACCTACATTTTACTGTTTGTCAACCTCTGCACTATCAAAATATGATGAGAAAAGTAGGGGTCATGTGTCATATAAGAGATTTTTTTTCTGCTCAGTGTGTACACTGGTGACAAAGTGAAAGTAGACTTCCGAAATCATGAATTCATACCCCAATTTCCAAGCATCATTTTTTTTTTCTAAATTCACAATTCAAACATGACAATGCTATCAAAATGTTCAAAATACATCAATAATGCCATTCAAATAAAAAAATGAGCATTAAAAATAGGAAAATGCATTTTTAAAGAAGAAGAATTGAGGATTATTTACAACCGCCATTATGCGACTACCCCACGGAAGCACTTCCTTTTTGCAATGGTGGCACTATGCCTATAAGGAAACTCTTTTTTTTTTAATTTCATAATTACCTCATTTTTGCTAAGTTCTACCAATTTGAAGTAATACTGCCAAGTTGCAGGCATTAAATACTGAAACTTTTGTCAAAATACCACTTTTTACATGATCATTATATACAGGCGCGAGATGTTGACCGACATGCAATTTTGATGTGTTTGACTAATTTTACCAAAAAAATTTTTTTTTTACCTAATTCCATTAAAATTTTTACACCAAAACAGTCTCATGATACACTGAAGACATTATCTTACCAAAATACATTATTCAATACAATGTACATGCTAAAAATTGCACATTTAAATCATCCAAAATAAAAAATCTTCAAAATTTTGTGATTTTTCATGAAATTTCAATGTAAATATGCACATATATGCTTTATTTGAGGCATACACTTGCCAAAATGTGTTTTTTTATGAAGCAAATGTCTCCAATTTGTCATTTAATACTATGAGAGTGTAAAAAAGAGGTTATTTTACCTACAATTAACATTTTGGAAAATCACCCCCATTTCACTCAAGTCTCTCTTATAGGTGTAACCCCACCATTGATTTTTGTTCTTTATTCTATAGTAAATAACAAAAGTTTGAAGGCTTGTCATTCATAGAGGGTCCCAAATGAAAGAAGTGAAACCTACATTTTACTGTTTGTCAACCTCTGCACTATCAAAATATGATGAGAAAAGTAGGGGTCATGTGTCATATAAGAGATTTTTTTTCTGCTCAGTGTGTACACTGGTGACAAAGTGAAAGTAGACTTCCGAAATCATGAATTCATACCCCAATTTCCAAGCATCATTTTTTTTTTCTAAATTCACAATTCAAACATGACAATGCTATCAAAATGTTCAAAATACATCAATAATGCCATTCAAATAAAAAAATGAGCATTAAAAATAGGAAAATGCATTTTTAAAGAAGAAGAATTGAGGATTATTTACAACCGCCATTATGCGACTACCCCACGGAAGCACTTCCTTTTTGCAATGGTGGCACTATGCCTATAAGGAAACTCTTTTTTTTTTAATTTCATAATTACCTCATTTTTGCTAAGTTCTACCAATTTGAAGTAATACTGCCAAGTTGCAGGCATTAAATACTGAAACTTTTGTCAAAATACCACTTTTTACATGATCATTATATACAGGCGCGAGATGTTGACCGACATGCAATTTTGATGTGTTTGACTAATTTTACCAAAAAAATTTTTTTTTTACCTAATTCCATTAAAATTTTTACACCAAAACAGTCTCATGATACACTGAAGACATTATCTTACCAAAATACATTATTCAATACAATGTACATGCTAAAAATTGCACATTTAAATCATCCAAAATAAAAAATCTTCAAAATTTTGTGATTTTTCATGAAATTTCAATGTAAATATGCACATATATGCTTTATTTGAGGCATACACTTGCCAAAATGTGTTTTTTTATGAAGCAAATGTCTCCAATTTGTCATTTAATACTATGAGAGTGTAAAAAAGAGGTTATTTTACCTACAATTAACATTTTGGAAAATCACCCCCATTTCACTCAAGTCTCTCTTATAAGGAAACTCTTTTTTTTTTAATTTCATAATTACCTCATTTTTGCTAAGTTCTACCAATTTGAAGTAATACTGCCAAGTTGCAGGCATTAAATACTGAAACTTTTGTCAAAATACCACTTTTTACATGATCATTATATACAGGCGCGAGATGTTGACCGACATGCAATTTTGATGTGTTTGACTAATTTTACCAAAAAAATTTTTTTTTTACCTAATTCCATTAAAATTTTTACACCAAAACAGTCTCATGATACACTGAAGACATTATCTTACCAAAATACATTATTCAATACAATGTACATGCTAAAAATTGCACATTTAAATCATCCAAAATAAAAAATCTTCAAAATTTTGTGATTTTTCATGAAATTTCAATGTAAATATGCACATATATGCTTTATTTGAGGCATACACTTGCCAAAATGTGTTTTTTTATGAAGCAAATGTCTCCAATTTGTCATTTAATACTATGAGAGTGTAAAAAAGAGGTTATTTTACCTACAATTAACATTTTGGAAAATCACCCCCATTTCACTCAAGTCTCTCTTATAAGGAAACTCTTTTTTTTTTAATTTCATAATTACCTCATTTTTGCTAAGTTCTACCAATTTGAAGTAATACTGCCAAGTTGCAGGCATTAAATACTGAAACTTTTGTCAAAATACCACTTTTTACATGATCATTATATACAGGCGCGAGATGTTGACCGACATGCAATTTTGATGTGTTTGACTAATTTTACCAAAAAAATTTTTTTTTACCTAATTCCATTAAAATTTTTACACCAAAACAGTCTCATGATACACTGAAGACATTATCTTACCAAAATACATTATTCAATACAATGTACATGCTAAAAATTGCACATTTAAATCATCCAAAATAAAAAATCTTCAAAATTTTGTGATTTTTCATGAAATTTCAATGTAAATATGCACATATATGCTTTATTTGAGGCATACACTTGCCAAAATGTGTTTTTTTATGAAGCAAATGTCTCCAATTTGTCATTTAATACTATGAGAGTGTAAAAAAGAGGTTATTTTACCTACAATTAACATTTTGGAAAATCACCCCCATTTCACTCAAGTCTCTCTTATAGGTGTAACCCCACCATTGATTTTTGTTCTTTATTCTATAGTAAATAACAAAAGTTTGAAGGCTTGTCATTCATAGAGGGTCCCAAATGAAAGAAGTGAAACCTACATTTTACTGTTTGTCAACCTCTGCACTATCAAAATATGATGAGAAAAGTAGGGGTCATGTGTCATATAAGAGATTTTTTTTCTGCTCAGTGTGTACACTGGTGACAAAGTGAAAGTAGACTTCCGAAATCATGAATTCATACCCCAATTTCCAAGCATCATTTTTTTTTTCTAAATTCACAATTCAAACATGACAATGCTATCAAAATGTTCAAAATACATCAATAATGCCATTCAAATAAAAAAATGAGCATTAAAAATAGGAAAATGCATTTTTAAAGAAGAAGAATTGAGGATTATTTACAACCGCCATTATGCGACTACCCCACGGAAGCACTTCCTTTTTGCAATGGTGGCACTATGCCTATAAGGAAACTCTTTTTTTTTTAATTTCATAATTACCTCATTTTTGCTAAGTTCTACCAATTTGAAGTAATACTGCCAAGTTGCAGGCATTAAATACTGAAACTTTTGTCAAAATACCACTTTTTACATGATCATTATATACAGGCGCGAGATGTTGACCGACATGCAATTTTGATGTGTTTGACTAATTTTACCAAAAAAATTTTTTTTTTACCTAATTCCATTAAAATTTTTACACCAAAACAGTCTCATGATACACTGAAGACATTATCTTACCAAAATACATTATTCAATACAATGTACATGCTAAAAATTGCACATTTAAATCATCCAAAATAAAAAATCTTCAAAATTTTGTGATTTTTCATGAAATTTCAATGTAAATATGCACATATATGCTTTATTTGAGGCATACACTTGCCAAAATGTGTTTTTTTATGAAGCAAATGTCTCCAATTTGTCATTTAATACTATGAGAGTGTAAAAAAGAGGTTATTTTACCTACAATTAACATTTTGGAAAATCACCCCCATTTCACTCAAGTCTCTCTTATAGGTGTAACCCCACCATTGATTTTTGTTCTTTATTCTATAGTAAATAACAAAAGTTTGAAGGCTTGTCATTCATAGAGGGTCCCAAATGAAAGAAGTGAAACCTACATTTTACTGTTTGTCAACCTCTGCACTATCAAAATATGATGAGAAAAGTAGGGGTCATGTGTCATATAAGAGATTTTTTTTCTGCTCAGTGTGTACACTGGTGACAAAGTGAAAGTAGACTTCCGAAATCATGAATTCATACCCCAATTTCCAAGCATCATTTTTTTTTTCTAAATTCACAATTCAAACATGACAATGCTATCAAAATGTTCAAAATACATCAATAATGCCATTCAAATAAAAAAATGAGCATTAAAAATAGGAAAATGCATTTTTAAAGAAGAAGAATTGAGGATTATTTACAACCGCCATTATGCGACTACCCCACGGAAGCACTTCCTTTTTGCAATGGTGGCACTATGCCTATAAGGAAACTCTTTTTTTTTTAATTTCATAATTACCTCATTTTTGCTAAGTTCTACCAATTTGAAGTAATACTGCCAAGTTGCAGGCATTAAATACTGAAACTTTTGTCAAAATACCACTTTTTACATGATCATTATATACAGGCGCGAGATGTTGACCGACATGCAATTTTGATGTGTTTGACTAATTTTACCAAAAAAATTTTTTTTTTACCTAATTCCATTAAAATTTTTACACCAAAACAGTCTCATGATACACTGAAGACATTATCTTACCAAAATACATTATTCAATACAATGTACATGCTAAAAATTGCACATTTAAATCATCCAAAATAAAAAATCTTCAAAATTTTGTGATTTTTCATGAAATTTCAATGTAAATATGCACATATATGCTTTATTTGAGGCATACACTTGCCAAAATGTGTTTTTTTATGAAGCAAATGTCTCCAATTTGTCATTTAATACTATGAGAGTGTAAAAAAGAGGTTATTTTACCTACAATTAACATTTTGGAAAATCACCCCCATTTCACTCAAGTCTCTCTTATAAGGAAACTCTTTTTTTTTTAATTTCATAATTACCTCATTTTTGCTAAGTTCTACCAATTTGAAGTAATACTGCCAAGTTGCAGGCATTAAATACTGAAACTTTTGTCAAAATACCACTTTTTACATGATCATTATATACAGGCGCGAGATGTTGACCGACATGCAATTTTGATGTGTTTGACTAATTTTACCAAAAAAATTTTTTTTTTACCTAATTCCATTAAAATTTTTACACCAAAACAGTCTCATGATACACTGAAGACATTATCTTACCAAAATACATTATTCAATACAATGTACATGCTAAAAATTGCACATTTAAATCATCCAAAATAAAAAATCTTCAAAATTTTGTGATTTTTCATGAAATTTCAATGTAAATATGCACATATATGCTTTATTTGAGGCATACACTTGCCAAAATGTGTTTTTTTATGAAGCAAATGTCTCCAATTTGTCATTTAATACTATGAGAGTGTAAAAAAGAGGTTATTTTACCTACAATTAACATTTTGGAAAATCACCCCCATTTCACTCAAGTCTCTCTTATAAGGAAACTCTTTTTTTTTTAATTTCATAATTACCTCATTTTTGCTAAGTTCTACCAATTTGAAGTAATACTGCCAAGTTGCAGGCATTAAATACTGAAACTTTTGTCAAAATACCACTTTTTACATGATCATTATATACAGGCGCGAGATGTTGACCGACATGCAATTTTGATGTGTTTGACTAATTTTACCAAAAAAATTTTTTTTTTACCTAATTCCATTAAAATTTTTACACCAAAACAGTCTCATGATACACTGAAGACATTATCTTACCAAAATACATTATTCAATACAATGTACATGCTAAAAATTGCACATTTAAATCATCCAAAATAAAAAATCTTCAAAATTTTGTGATTTTTCATGAAATTTCAATGTAAATATGCACATATATGCTTTATTTGAGGCATACACTTGCCAAAATGTGTTTTTTTATGAAGCAAATGTCCAATTTGTCATTTAATACTATGAGAGTGTAAAAAAGAGGTTATTTTACCTACAATTAACATTTTGGAAAATCACCCCCATTTCACTCAAGTCTCTCTTATAAGGAAACTCTTTTTTTTTTAATTTCATAATTACCTCATTTTTACTAAGTACTACCAATTTGAAGTAATACTGCCAAGTTGCAGGCATTAAATACTGAAACTTTTGTCAAAATACCACTTTTTACATGATCATTATATACAGGCGCGAGATGTTGACCGACATGCAATTTTGATGTGTTTGACTAATTTTACCAAAAAATTTTTTTTTTACCTAATTCCATTAAAATTTTTACACCAAAATAGTCTCATGATACACTTAAGACATTATCTTAGCAAAATACATTATTCAATACAATGTACATGCTAAAAATTGCACATTTAAATCATCCAAAATAAAAAATCTTCAAAATTTTGTGATTTTTCATGAAATTTCAATGTAAATATGCACATATATGCTTTATTTGAGGCATACACTTGCCAAAATGTGTTTTTTTATGAAGCAAATGTCTCCAATTTGTCATTTAATACTATGAGAGTGTAAAAAAGAGGTTATTTTACCTACAATTAACATTTTGGAAAATCACCCCCATTTCACTCAAGTCTCTCTTATAGGTGTAACCCCACCATTGATTTTTGTTCTTTATTCTATAGTAAATAACAAAAGTTTGAAGGCTTGTCATTCATAGAGGGTCCCAAATGAAAGAAGTGAAACCTACATTTTACTGTTTGTCAACCTCTGCACTATCAAAATATGATGAGAAAAGTAGGGGTCATGTGTCATATAAGAGATTTTTTTTCTGCTCAGTGTGTACACTGGTGACAAAGTGAAAGTAGACTTCCGAAATCATGAATTCATACCCCAATTTCCAAGCATCATTTTTTTTTTCTAAATTCACAATTCAAACATGACAATGCTATCAAAATGTTCAAAATACATCAATAATGCCATTCAAATAAAAAAATGAGCATTAAAAATAGGAAAATGCATTTTTAAAGAAGAAGAATTGAGGATTATTTACAACCGCCATTATGCGACTACCCCACGGAAGCACTTCCTTTTTGCAATGGTGGCACTATGCCTATAAGGAAACTCTTTTTTTTTTAATTTCATAATTACCTCATTTTTGCTAAGTTCTACCAATTTGAAGTAATACTGCCAAGTTGCAGGCATTAAATACTGAAACTTTTGTCAAAATACCACTTTTTACATGATCATTATATACAGGCGCGAGATGTTGACCGACATGCAATTTTGATGTGTTTGACTAATTTTACCAAAAAATTTTTTTTTTACCTAATTCCATTAAAATTTTTACACCAAAACAGTCTCATGATACACTGAAGACATTATCTTACCAAAATACATTATTCAATACAATGTACATGCTAAAAATTGCACATTTAAATCATCCAAAATAAAAAATCTTCAAAATTTTGTGATTTTTCATGAAATTTCAATGTAAATATGCACATATATGCTTTATTTGAGGCATACACTTGCCAAAATGTGTTTTTTTATGAAGCAAATGTCTCCAATTTGTCATTTAATACTATGAGAGTGTAAAAAAGAGGTTATTTTACCTACAATTAACATTTTGGAAAATCACCCCCATTTCACTCAAGTCTCTCTTATAAGGAAACTCTTTTTTTTTTAATTTCATAATTACCTCATTTTTGCTAAGTTCTACCAATTTGAAGTAATACTGCCAAGTTGCAGGCATTAAATACTGAAACTTTTGTCAAAATACCACTTTTTACATGATCATTATATACAGGCGCGAGATGTTGACCGACATGCAATTTTGATGTGTTTGACTAATTTTACCAAAAAAATTTTTTTTTTACCTAATTCCATTAAAATTTTTACACCAAAACAGTCTCATGATACACTGAAGACATTATCTTACCAAAATACATTATTCAATACAATGTACATGCTAAAAATTGCACATTTAAATCATCCAAAATAAAAAATCTTCAAAATTTTGTGATTTTTCATGAAATTTCAATGTAAATATGCACATATATGCTTTATTTGAGGCATACACTTGCCAAAATGTGTTTTTTTTATGAAGCAAATGTCTCCAATTTGTCATTTAATACTATGAGAGTGTAAAAAAGAGGTTATTTTACCTACAATTAACATTTTGGAAAATCACCCCCATTTCACTCAAGTCTCTCTTATAAGGAAACTCTTTTTTTTTTAATTTCATAATTACCTCATTTTTGCTAAGTTCTACCAATTTGAAGTAATACTGCCAAGTTGCAGGCATTAAATACTGAAACTTTTGTCAAAATACCACTTTTTACATGATCATTATATACAGGCGCGAGATGTTGACCGACATGCAATTTTGATGTGTTTGACTAATTTTACCAAAAAAATTTTTTTTTTACCTAATTCCATTAAAATTTTTACACCAAAACAGTCTCATGATACACTGAAGACATTATCTTACCAAAATACATTATTCAATACAATGTACATGCTAAAAATTGCACATTTAAATCATCCAAAATAAAAAATCTTCAAAATTTTGTGATTTTTCATGAAATTTCAATGTAAATATGCACATATATGCTTTATTTGAGGCATACACTTGCCAAAATGTGTTTTTTTATGAAGCAAATGTCTCCAATTTGTCATTTAATACTATGAGAGTGTAAAAAAGAGGTTATTTTACCTACAATTAACATTTTGGAAAATCACCCCCATTTCACTCAAGTCTCTCTTATAAGGTAACACTCTTTTTTTTTAATTTCATAATTACCTCATTTTAGCTAAGTTCTACCAATTTGAAGTAATACTGCCAAGTTGCAGGCATTAAATACTGAAACTTTTGTCAAAATACCACTTTTTACATGATCATTATATACAGGCGCGAGATGTTGACCGACATGCAATTTTGATGTGTTTGACTAATTTTACCAAAAAAATTTTTTTTTTACCTAATTCCATTAAAATTTTTACACCAAAACAGTCTCATGATACACTGAAGACATTATCTTACCAAAATACATTATTCAATACAATGTACATGCTAAAAATTGCACATTTAAATCATCCAAAATAAAAAATCTTCAAAATTTTGTGATTTTTCATGAAATTTCAATGTAAATATGCACATATATGCTTTATTTGAGGCATACACTTGCCAAAATGTGTTTTTTTATGAAGCAAATGTCTCCAATTTGTCATTTAATACTATGAGAGTGTAAAAAAGAGGTTATTTTACCTACAATTAACATTTTGGAAAATCACCCCCATTTCACTCAAGTCTCTCTTATAAGGAAACTCTTTTTTTTTTAATTTCATAATTACCTCATTTTTGCTAAGTTCTACCAATTTGAAGTAATACTGCCAAGTTGCAGGCATTAAATACTGAAACTTTTGTCAAAATACCACTTTTTACATGATCATTATATACAGGCGCGAGATGTTGACCGACATGCAATTTTGATGTGTTTGACTAATTTTACCAAAAAAATTTTTTTTTTACCTAATTCCATTAAAATTTTTACACCAAAACAGTCTCATGATACACTGAAGACATTATCTTACCAAAATACATTATTCAATACAATGTACATGCTAAAAATTGCACATTTAAATCATCCAAAATAAAAAATCTTCAAAATTTTGTGATTTTTCATGAAATTTCAATGTAAATATGCACATATATGCTTTATTTGAGGCATACACTTGCCAAAATGTGTTTTTTTATGAAGCAAATGTCTCCAATTTGTCATTTAATACTATGAGAGTGTAAAAAAGAGGTTATTTTACCTACAATTAACATTTTGGAAAATCACCCCCATTTCACTCAAGTCTCTCTTATAGGTGTAACCCCACCATTGATTTTTGTTCTTTATTCTATAGTAAATAACAAAAGTTTGAAGGCTTGTCATTCATAGAGGGTCCCAAATGAAAGAAGTGAAACCTACATTTTACTGTTTGTCAACCTCTGCACTATCAAAATATGATGAGAAAAGTAGGGGTCATGTGTCATATAAGAGATTTTTTTTCTGCTCAGTGTGTACACTGGTGACAAAGTGAAAGTAGACTTCCGAAATCATGAATTCATACCCCAATTTCCAAGCATCATTTTTTTTTTCTAAATTCACAATTCAAACATGACAATGCTATCAAAATGTTCAAAATACATCAATAATGCCATTCAAATAAAAAAATGAGCATTAAAAATAGGAAAATGCATTTTTAAAGAAGAAGAATTGAGGATTATTTACAACCGCCATTATGCGACTACCCCACGGAAGCACTTCCTTTTTGCAATGGTGGCACTATGCCTATAAGGAAACTCTTTTTTTTTTAATTTCATAATTACCTCATTTTTGCTAAGTTCTACCAATTTGAAGTAATACTGCCAAGTTGCAGGCATTAAATACTGAAACTTTTGTCAAAATACCACTTTTTACATGATCATTATATACAGGCGCGAGATGTTGACCGACATGCAATTTTGATGTGTTTGACTAATTTTACCAAAAAAATTTTTTTTTTACCTAATTCCATTAAAATTTTTACACCAAAACAGTCTCATGATACACTGAAGACATTATCTTACCAAAATACATTATTCAATACAATGTACATGCTAAAAATTGCACATTTAAATCATCCAAAATAAAAAATCTTCAAAATTTTGTGATTTTTCATGAAATTTCAATGTAAATATGCACATATATGCTTTATTTGAGGCATACACTTGCCAAAATGTGTTTTTTTATGAAGCAAATGTCTCCAATTTGTCATTTAATACTATGAGAGTGTAAAAAAGAGGTTATTTTACCTACAATTAACATTTTGGAAAATCACCCCCATTTCACTCAAGTCTCTCTTATAGGTGTAACCCCACCATTGATTTTTGTTCTTTATTCTATAGTAAATAACAAAAGTTTGAAGGCTTGTCATTCATAGAGGGTCCCAAATGAAAGAAGTGAAACCTACATTTTACTGTTTGTCAACCTCTGCACTATCAAAATATGATGAGAAAAGTAGGGGTCATGTGTCATATAAGAGATTTTTTTTCTGCTCAGTGTGTACACTGGTGACAAAGTGAAAGTAGACTTCCGAAATCATGAATTCATACCCCAATTTCCAAGCATCATTTTTTTTTTTCTAAATTCACAATTCAAACATGACAATGCTATCAAAATGTTCAAAATACATCAATAATGCCATTCAAATAAAAAAATGAGCATTAAAAATAGGAAAATGCATTTTTAAAGAAGAAGAATTGAGGATTATTTACAACCGCCATTATGCGACTACCCCACGGAAGCACTTCCTTTTTGCAATGGTGGCACTATGCCTATAAGGAAACTCTTTTTTTTTTAATTTCATAATTACCTCATTTTTGCTAAGTTCTACCAATTTGAAGTAATACTGCCAAGTTGCAGGCATTAAATACTGAAACTTTTGTCAAAATACCACTTTTTACATGATCATTATATACAGGCGCGAGATGTTGACCGACATGCAATTTTGATGTGTTTGACTAATTTTACCAAAAAAATTTTTTTTTTACCTAATTCCATTAAAATTTTTACACCAAAACAGTCTCATGATACACTGAAGACATTATCTTACCAAAATACATTATTCAATACAATGTACATGCTAAAAATTGCACATTTAAATCATCCAAAATAAAAAATCTTCAAAATTTTGTGATTTTTCATGAAATTTCAATGTAAATATGCACATATATGCTTTATTTGAGGCATACACTTGCCAAAATGTGTTTTTTTATGAAGCAAATGTCTCCAATTTGTCATTTAATACTATGAGAGTGTAAAAAAGAGGTTATTTTACCTACAATTAACATTTTGGAAAATCACCCCCATTTCACTCAAGTCTCTCTTATAGGTGTAACCCCACCATTGATTTTTGTTCTTTATTCTATAGTAAATAACAAAAGTTTGAAGGCTTGTCATTCATAGAGGGTCCCAAATGAAAGAAGTGAAACCTACATTTTACTGTTTGTCAACCTCTGCACTATCAAAATATGATGAGAAAAGTAGGGGTCATGTGTCATATAAGAGATTTTTTTTCTGCTCAGTGTGTACACTGGTGACAAAGTGAAAGTAGACTTCCGAAATCATGAATTCATACCCCAATTTCCAAGCATCATTTTTTTTTTCTAAATTCACAATTCAAACATGACAATGCTATCAAAATGTTCAAAATACATCAATAATGCCATTCAAATAAAAAAATGAGCATTAAAAATAGGAAAATGCATTTTTAAAGAAGAAGAATTGAGGATTATTTACAACCGCCATTATGCGACTACCCCACGGAAGCACTTCCTTTTTGCAATGGTGGCACTATGCCTATAAGGAAACTCTTTTTTTTTTTAATTTCATAATTACCTCATTTTTGCTAAGTTCTACCAATTTGAAGTAATACTGCCAAGTTGCAGGCATTAAATACTGAAACTTTTGTCAAAATACCACTTTTTACATGATCATTATATACAGGCGCGAGATGTTGACCGACATGCAATTTTGATGTGTTTGACTAATTTTACCAAAAAAATTTTTTTTTTACCTAATTCCATTAAAATTTTTACACCAAAACAGTCTCATGATACACTGAAGACATTATCTTACCAAAATACATTATTCAATACAATGTACATGCTAAAAATTGCACATTTAAATCATCCAAAATAAAAAATCTTCAAAATTTTGTGATTTTTCATGAAATTTCAATGTAAATATGCACATATATGCTTTATTTGAGGCATACACTTGCCAAAATGTGTTTTTTTATGAAGCAAATGTCTCCAATTTGTCATTTAATACTATGAGAGTGTAAAAAAGAGGTTATTTTACCTACAATTAACATTTTGGAAAATCACCCCCATTTCACTCAAGTCTCTCTTATAGGTGTAACCCCACCATTGATTTTTGTTCTTTATTCTATAGTAAATAACAAAAGTTTGAAGGCTTGTCATTCATAGAGGGTCCCAAATGAAAGAAGTGAAACCTACATTTTACTGTTTGTCAACCTCTGCACTATCAAAATATGATGAGAAAAGTAGGGGTCATGTGTCATATAAGAGATTTTTTTTCTGCTCAGTGTGTACACTGGTGACAAAGTGAAAGTAGACTTCCGAAATCATGAATTCATACCCCAATTTCCAAGCATCATTTTTTTTTTCTAAATTCACAATTCAAACATGACAATGCTATCAAAATGTTCAAAATACATCAATAATGCCATTCAAATAAAAAAATGAGCATTAAAAATAGGAAAATGCATTTTTAAAGAAGAAGAATTGAGGATTATTTACAACCGCCATTATGCGACTACCCCACGGAAGCACTTCCTTTTTGCAATGGTGGCACTATGCCTATAAGGAAACTCTTTTTTTTTTAATTTCATAATTACCTCATTTTTGCTAAGTTCTACCAATTTGAAGTAATACTGCCAAGTTGCAGGCATTAAATACTGAAACTTTTGTCAAAATACCACTTTTTACATGATCATTATATACAGGCGCGAGATGTTGACCGACATGCAATTTTGATGTGTTTGACTAATTTTACCAAAAAATTTTTTTTTTACCTAATTCCATTAAATTTTTTACACCAAAACAGTCTCATGATACACTGAAGACATTATCTTACCAAAATACATTATTCAATACAATGTACATGCTAAAAATTGCACATTTAAATCATCCAAAATAAAAAATCTTCAAAATTTTGTGATTTTTCATGAAATTTCAATGTAAATATGCACATATATGCTTTATTTGAGGCATACACTTGCCAAAATGTGTTTTTTTATGAAGCAAATGTCTCCAATTTGTCATTTAATACTATGAGAGTGTAAAAAAGAGGTTATTTTACCTACAATTAACATTTTGGAAAATCACCCCCATTTCACTCAAGTCTCTCTTATAGGTGTAACCCCACCATTGATTTTTGTTCTTTATTCTATAGTAAATAACTAAAAGTTTGAAGGCTTGTCATTCATAGAGGGTCCCAAATGAAAGAAGTGAAACCTACATTTTACTGTTTGTCAACCTCTGCACTATCAAAATATGATGAGAAAAGTAGGGGTCATGTGTCATATAAGAGATTTTTTTTCTGCTCAGTGTGTACACTGGTGACAAAGTGAAAGTAGACTTCCGAAATCATGAATTCATACCCCAATTTCCAAGCATCATTTTTTTTTTCTAAATTCACAATTCAAACATGACAATGCTATCAAAATGTTCAAAATACATCAATAATGCCATTCAAATAAAAAAATGAGCATTAAAAATAGGAAAATGCATTTTTAAAGAAGAAGAATTGAGGATTATTTACAACCGCCATTATGCGACTACCCCACGGAAGCACTTCCTTTTTGCAATGGTGGCACTATGCCTATAAGGAAACTCTTTTTTTTTTAATTTCATAATTACCTCATTTTTGCTAAGTTCTACCAATTTGAAGTAATACTGCCAAGTTGCAGGCATTAAATACTGAAACTTTTGTCAAAATACCACTTTTTACATGATCATTATATACAGGCGCGAGATGTTGACCGACATGCAATTTTGATGTGTTTGACTAATTTTACCCAAAAAATTTTTTTTTTACCTAATTCCATTAAATTTTTTACACCAAAACAGTCTCATGATACACTGAAGACATTATCTTACCAAAATACATTATTCAATACAATGTACATGCTAAAAATTGCACATTTAAATCATCCAAAATAAAAAATCTTCAAAATTTTGTGATTTTTCATGAAATTTCAATGTAAATATGCACATATATGCTTTATTTGAGGCATACACTTGCCAAAATGTGTTTTTTTTATGAAGCAAATGTCTCCAATTTGTCATTTAATACTATGAGAGTGTAAAAAGAGGTTATTTTACCTACAATTAACATTTTGGAAAATCACCCCCATTTCACTCAAGTCTCTCTTATAGGTGTAACCCCACCATTGATTTTTGTTCTTTATTCTATAGTAAATAACAAAAGTTTGAAGGCTTGTCATTCATAGAGGGTCCCAAATGAAAGAAGTGAAACCTACATTTTACTGTTTGTCAACCTCTGCACTATCAAAATATGATGAGAAAAGTAGGGGTCATGTGTCATATAAGAGATTTTTTTTCTGCTCAGTGTGTACACTGGTGACAAAGTGAAAGTAGACTTCCGAAATCATGAATTCATACCCCAATTTCCAAGCATCATTTTTTTTTTTCTAAATTCACAATTCAAACATGACAATGCTATCAAAATGTTCAAAATACATCAATAATGCCATTCAAATAAAAAAATGAGCATTAAAAATAGGAAAATGCATTTTTAAAGAAGAAGAATTGAGGATTATTTACAACCGCCATTATGCGACTACCCCACGGAAGCACTTCCTTTTTGCAATGGTGGCACTATGCCTATAAGGAAACTCTTTTTTTTTTAATTTCATAATTACCTCATTTTTGCTAAGTTCTACCAATTTGAAGTAATACTGCCAAGTTGCAGGCATTAAATACTGAAACTTTTGTCAAAATACCACTTTTTACATGATCATTATATACAGGCGCGAGATGTTGACCGACATGCAATTTTGATGTGTTTGACTAATTTTACCAAAAAAATTTTTTTTTTACCTAATTCCATTAAAATTTTTACACCAAAACAGTCTCATGATACACTGAAGACATTATCTTACCAAAATACATTATTCAATACAATGTACATGCTAAAAATTGCACATTTAAATCATCCAAAATAAAAAATCTTCAAAATTTTGTGATTTTTCATGAAATTTCAATGTAAATATGCACATATATGCTTTATTTGAGGCATACACTTGCCAAAATGTGGTTTTTTTATGAAGCAAATGTCTCCAATTTGTCATTTAATACTATGAGAGTGTAAAAAAGAGGTTATTTTACCTACAATTAACATTTTGGAAAATCACCCCCATTTCACTCAAGTCTCTCTTATAGGTGTAACCCCACCATTGATTTTTGTTCTTTATTCTATAGTAAATAACAAAAGTTTGAAGGCTTGTCATTCATAGAGGGTCCCAAATGAAAGAAGTGAAACCTACATTTTACTGTTTGTCAACCTCTGCACTATCAAAATATGATGAGAAAAGTAGGGGTCATGTGTCATATAAGAGATTTTTTTTCTGCTCAGTGTGTACACTGGTGACAAAGTGAAAGTAGACTTCCGAAATCATGAATTCATACCCCAATTTCCAAGCATCATTTTTTTTTTCTAAATTCACAATTCAAACATGACAATGCTATCAAAATGTTCAAAATACATCAATAATGCCATTCAAATAAAAAATGAGCATTAAAAATAGGAAAATGCATTTTTAAAGAAGAAGAATTGAGGATTATTTACAACCGCCATTATGCGACTACCCCACGGAAGCACTTCCTTTTTGCAATGGTGGCACTATGCCTATAAGGAAACTCTTTTTTTTTTAATTTCATAATTACCTCATTTTTGCTAAGTTCTACCAATTTGAAGTAATACTGCCAAGTTGCAGGCATTAAATACTGAAACTTTTGTCAAAATACCACTTTTTACATGATCATTATATACAGGCGCGAGATGTTGACCGACATGCAATTTTGATGTGTTTGACTAATTTTACCAAAAAATTTTTTTTTTACCTAATTCCATTAAAATTTTTACACCAAAACAGTCTCATGATACACTGAAGACATTATCTTACCAAAATACATTATTCAATACAATGTACATGCTAAAAATTGCACATTTAAATCATCCAAAATAAAAAATCTTCAAAATTTTGTGATTTTTCATGAAATTTCAATGTAAATATGCACATATATGCTTTATTTGAGGCATACACTTGCCAAAATGTGTTTTTTTATGAAGCAAATGTCTCCAATTTGTCATTTAATACTATGAGAGTGTAAAAAGAGGTTATTTTACCTACAATTAACATTTTGGAAAATCACCCCCATTTCACTCAAGTCTCTCTTATAGGTGTAACCCCACCATTGATTTTTGTTCTTTATTCTATAGTAAATAACAAAAGTTTGAAGGCTTGTCATTCATAGAGGGTCCCAAATGAAAGAAGTGAAACCTACATTTTACTGTTTGTCAACCTCTGCACTATCAAAATATGATGAGAAAAGTAGGGGTCATGTGTCATATAAGAGATTTTTTTTCTGCTCAGTGTGTACACTGGTGACAAAGTGAAAGTAGACTTCCGAAATCATGAATTCATACCCCAATTTCCAAGCATCATTTTTTTTTTCTAAATTCACAATTCAAACATGACAATGCTATCAAAATGTTCAAAATACATCAATAATGCCATTCAAATAAAAAATGAGCATTAAAAATAGGAAAATGCATTTTTAAAGAAGAAGAATTGAGGATTATTTACAACCGCCATTATGCGACTACCCCACGGAAGCACTTCCTTTTTGCAATGGTGGCACTATGCCTATAAGGAAACTCTTTTTTTTTTAATTTCATAATTACCTCATTTTTGCTAAGTTCTACCAATTTGAAGTAATACTGCCAAGTTGCAGGCATTAAATACTTAAACTTTTGTCAAAATACCACTTTTTACATGATCATTATATACAGGCGCGAGATGTTGACCGACATGCAATTTTGATGTGTTTGACTAATTTTACCAAAAAATTTTATTTTTTACCTAATTCCATTAAAATTTTTACACCAAAACAGTCTCATGATACACTGAAGACATTATCTTACCAAAATACATTATTCAATACAATGTACATGCTAAAAATTGCACATTTAAATCATCCAAAATAAAAAATCTTCAAAATTTTGTGATTTTTCATGAAATTTCAATGTAAATATGCACATATATGCTTTATTTGAGGCATACACTTGCCAAAATGTGTTTTTTTTT